>CM076575.1:1979676824-1980040427 GCA_034641835.2 Pinus albicaulis | reverse complement strand
CCCAAGGGTACTGTTTGGTCTCAATCTAGTCTCCTAAATTGAGTTCATTTAATTGTCAACCAGGGTTGGTAAACTGCTGAAGTGAACTGCACTGTATGTGCCTAGGTGTTTTGTCTCTTAATGCGTTGTGTTTAGTGTTTTATGATGTTTTTGGTCTTTTGTGATGATTTATGATGTTTTTTTGGTCTTTTTGGTAGTTTTATGTTCACAAGGAAAATGACTAGAAAGCTAGTGGAAAGAAGCTAATGATTAAAATAGAGTGAAACCTGATTGGTTGATGACAAGTGGTGAATGCAAAGGCAACTACTGAAACAAAATCAAATCCAAACTATGACTAAACAGAAACAAAGCTTGATAATGACTTTTAAGCAAATGACTCAAAACATAAACCTAATTTGTCCCATTCTTTTGTCAAAGGTATTTTGAAAGAGATTGAGAAATGGTCAGCTAAGTATGCAAATTATCCTAAGCTAAGTATGCAAACTCTCCTAATCTAAACAATTAAACAACTAGCTTATAATGATGCAACATTTTATCCATGATTAGAGATTTGTTGAAGCATATTTGAAGGAAAACATTGATACCATCATAAGATCTTTATTCTAAGACTAGTTCTTAACTCTATTCTGCAACTTAGTTAATCATCACTAAACCTCACCCAAGAGTTATAGATTTCTTTTTAAGGTAGTCTTTTGAGGAAAGGCTATGTTTATGAAGTAGTAAAGAAGTTGCAAAAGTACCTCAGGCCTTGAAATGATACTGTCTTCTGTTCTTATGTTTATGAATCAATTATAGATTTGGAACAAGAAGAGGTTTGTAAATAATGAAGGCTATTTTGTTAAGTTTAACAACTGAAGTAATCTAATATGCAGTGGATGACAACTGAATGTGGAGTGCAAATTCAATGAGTTAAGCTAAAACTGAACTTAAGATGTCACTAGTCTAAAACAATGCTGAACTAACAAGTCATTATCAAACTCAAAATAAAATACAGAGCATGAGTTAAATGCAATTAGACTCCGGAGCATTCTAACTAAACTATCATGCATTATTCTATGGGATTATACAGCCTGTTTGTCTATCATGATTGGTATTTTGGAAGAGTTTCTTAGAACAATCCTGACTGTACAATTCAGTGCAAATGCAAACATAAAGACTGAAAGCAATTCAAAAACTAAGATGTCACAGCTGTCTCCTACCCATAATTATGATATTTTGGAAGGGCGTTTTAAGAGCAAGGTCAGCCATGTTACTTAGTAAAAACAAACAACTAAAACATTCATCATCACAGTCATGCTTTGGACATCATAAGGATTTTTTGGAAGAGTTTCTTCTTTTGGAAGAGTATTTAGAACAAATGTAACTGTGATAGTGAACAAAAGAAACTACAATTAAATCCTACAACACTATAGCCATTTCCCATTCATTATCATAATCTTTTGGAAGAGTTTCTTCTCTTGGAAGAGTTTTTTAGAATCAGTATAACTATAGTGGCTACGAAATTAACTATGCACTCAAACTTCAGAAACGTAAAGGCAACTAAGATACTTATCTAATTTACGCAAGTAAAACCGTGCAGGAGGCAGGGGCCCTCTACCACCAGACGGAATCTAACACCAAATCAACTCAACGCTTTTCAAAACAACATTGTCTTCTTCATTAAAGGAGAAATAACTTGAACAGAGCAATCTGCGTCTTCAGAAATGTAGCACAAAATCTAAGCAAAATCTGGAACAAAATCTAGCCTAGCTCTCGGTTTCCCAAGTGTTTTTATAACAAATTTACATAACAAGACTTGCAACAATTCCAGGATCATTGTCTTTCCTTATCGAAATCACATTAGGACTCTTGAAGTGGCTGCGTAAAAAGGAAAAGGACATATGGACTAAGACAGTCCTATTAGAAGTCTGCCTTCTTAAATGTGTTCCCACGTACCAAAACCATATCCAGAATTCGTTTCTTCCTTCATGGTGAGCAACGAACAATGTAGACATGACGTGGAATATAACCATATGTGGTTTTTCTTGAGAGGCCACCTGGAACATACCCAAATGTGAATACAACTGCAGAATTGTCGGTTAGCTACGGAATGTCTACATTCTGCAGCTAGTTCCGGTCAAAATGCATTACAATGACAAAAATCACAAAACTTAGCAAGTCACTCATATTAATCATTCTAAAAGTAATTTTAACTAAATTCATTGATCAATTGTGTCTGGGATAACAATGGACAAAGGAAAATGAGGTAAAGTAAGATGAGAGAAAGCACAATCTTGAGGCTCAACAGGTACCTAGGCAGCATCAGTCATAATCGCAGTTACACATATGAGTCTACCTAGAACATGTCTCAACCCGGATTTCAAAGTCATCATATGCAAAAGCAAAATTTTACTAATAGGGCACCAACGTATCACCAAGGAGGACCTTATCCTCCGGCTGAGGGGACCCAGTACGTAGGAAGAAAAACTGACGGAAGAACTCCCCCCAATGGCCAAGTGCAAACATGGGACAACAATATGCTCAGTCCTGTTATCACTCAGGTTTTCCTAGAAGTTGTGTAAGAGGAAAGTATACCCGAGGTAACCACAAACCAACCTTTTAGATGCAGAATCTAGCCAAACTGCATCCAGAGAGGGCTCTCTCTTTATAATTTATCTTTGTTCTTAGAAGGTTTTGGGCTAGTTATAGATCCAAGGGGATTTATTTGGGAAAATGGTGGAATCCACAAACTAAGGGCAAGGTTGAAAGTTTTCAGTCCATTGGGCTATGGAGTCAAAGGATGGCTTTACTGGATTTATATTCTACGCACAAGATGGCTTTACAGGGCAAGATAGCTAGACAGAGAACAATCCTTAAAATTTTAAAGTGGATGGGATGATTTTGAAGGGATGAAAGGCAGCTAAGAATCTTTCACCATGTTAAAAAAGAGAAATGAGATGACTACAAACAAAGAGAAATGAAGAATTCTTTATTATAGTAATCAAAAATGTTTAAATTAGCAAAGCAAGAGCATTTAAGAATTCATGCTTATAACTAATTCAGAGGAAAACATTAAGAACAATCACATCTGAAATCAGAGTACAATTAAGTAAATTCTGATTCAATCCTTTATGTAAATTATTCAGAAATGGACATAATGATATTATAAACTGATAAAAAACTTAAGACAAAGGGTAGAAAGACTTATTGAACTGCAGTCCAACACATGAATCCTACAAAAAGTCCTGAACTTCAAATCGTCATCCAGTAAGCCACGAAAAAATTTCTCCAAAATGCTTTTATTCCGAAAATCTCAATGTTACAACAGAGTAATAGAATCCACCCTCAACACTCTCTTTGAGGGTTTAAGCTTGCGGTGAGGTCTAGTGAGGCGCTCCTTCTGCAAATACAGCCATACTTTGTCACCCACCTGGAAGTTGTGTGGCACCTGGTGTTGATCATGGCGCTGCTTGTACTTCGCATTGGCTCTGTCTAATATATCATGAACCTGTTGGCGGATGTGTTGAATGCGCTCGATGAAGCTACTTGCTTTGTCAACTTCAGACTGGACGTGCACTGAATCGGCCTTAGCAGCTGCAAATGGCATGGCTACGTCAATGGGACATAGTGGCTGGAATCCCAAGCCCACCTG
The DNA here is from genome assembly GCA_034641835.2 of Pinus albicaulis. Taxonomy (NCBI): domain Eukaryota; kingdom Viridiplantae; phylum Streptophyta; class Pinopsida; order Pinales; family Pinaceae; genus Pinus; species Pinus albicaulis. The sequence continues at coordinate 1,980,036,796 of CM076575.1, read as the reverse complement.
AAAGGGGCTATGGCCAGTTGAACTGTGGAGAGCCCGGTTATAACTATGTTGTACATAAGGGAGGCTCTCGTCCCATGTGCGTGGATGCTTTGAATTTTACATGCGCAGAATGTGTACAATCATTCTGTTGACGACCTCTGTCTGGCCATCTGTTTGGGGATGGAAAGCTGTGGACTTGGTGAGCTTGGTATCCAACATCGACCAGAGGCTGGACCAAAATGTGCTGAGGAACCTGCTATCCCGATCTGATATGATAGACTGTGGGATCCCAAAGTGCGCCCACACTCGTTCAAAGAAGAGTTTAGCAGTGGCTTCTGCTGTGATATTCTTCTTGCAGGCCGCCATAATGGCCATCTTCGAGAATCTGTCGACGACCACAAAAACACAGTCATTTCCATGCTTAGTAGAAGGCAGGCCTGACATGTAATACATGGAGATGGATTCCCAAGGTCGACTAGGGGTAGGTAGAGGAGTATATAGGCCTTGCTTCTTGATGGTCGGTTTGGCAATGGCACAAGAAGTGCAGGATCTGATGTGCTTCTCGACATCCTTTCGAAGGTTCGGCCAATAGAAATAATTCTGCAGGATTGCTACTGTTTTCTCGACCCCGAAATGCCCAGCGACTCGACTGTAGTGTGCTTCCCATATCATCTTGGCACGCTCGCTTGAAGGAACACAAAGGTGTCCCAGGTGACATAAAAGTGCATCTTGGAGGTGAAAATTTGGAACTTGCGTGCCCCCAAGAGTGCCTTGTAAGTGTGGCCGAATTCTGGGTCACTCTCATAGAGAAGCGGCCAATCAGAAGTCTCGTGCCCACAAGAGTTGAGCACGGTGGTGAGCGCCACGATCGGTGGTCGGCTGAGGCAGTCTGCAACATTATTGGTGCTACCCTTCTTGTACTTGATGTTCAAATGAAACTGTTGCAGATATGTGGACCACTTATGATGGCGATCATTCTGCAACTTCCCTTGTGTCTGTATGAACTGCAGGGGCCGGCGGTCTGTGTGGATGATTGTTTCCTTCCCCAAAATGTAATGCTTCCATTGTCGACAGGCTTGCACAATGGAATACATTTCTTTGTCATAGGTGGGATACTGGCGAACTGTCTCAGACAATGTCTCACTGTGATATGCCACTGGATGTCCCTGTTGAGTAAGAACTGCCCCAATAGCATAGTCAGAGGCATCTGTCTCGATCTCAAACGGCTACTGCAAGTCTGGTAAGGTGAGCACTGGGGTAGAACAGAGGCGATTTTTCAATTCTTTGAACGCCTTCTGTTGAGGTTCCGACCAAAATAATTTTGCTCTCGCTCCTCCTTTGGTGACTTGACTCAAGGGCCAAGTGATATGAGAGAATCCCAACACGAATCTACGGTAGAAATTAGCAAGACACAGAAAGCTGCGAAGCTCTGTTATAGTAGTCGGGGCTGGCCAATCCCGAATGACTTGGATCTTGGCTGGATCCACATGCACCCCCCTTTCATCAATAATGTATCCGAGATATTGAACCTGGGTCATGCCAAACGTGCACTTCTCCAAATTGGCACACAACTTGTGTTGCCGCAGTGTTTGGAGGACTTGTCGGATGTGATGAAGGTGCTCTTCCCAAGTCTTGCTGAAGATCAGAATGTCATCCAAGTACACCACTACGAATGAGTTGGTCAATGGCCGCAAGATGTCGTCCATCATCCTCATGAAGGTTGCGGGAGCATTCGTCAACCCGAAAGGCATGACCAGCCATTCAAAAAGGCCTTCCTTAGCATTGAAGGTAGTCTTCCACACATCAGAGGGTTCAATTGGTACCTGGTGATACCCAGACTTCAGGTCGATCTTACTGAAATATTTTGCACCTTGGAGTTGGTCCAGAAGGTCATCAATCAGTGGGATTGGGTACCTATTCCGAACAGTGATCTTGTTCAGCGCCCGATAGTCAATACAGAGTCTCCACATCCCATCCTTCTTCTGTACCAACACGATCGGGCTCCCACGGGGTGATGAACTTGGTCTGATGTGACCTTTCTGCAACAGCTCCTGAATCTGCCTCTTGATTTCATCATTTTCCAGAACAGAGCGTCGATAGATCGGTCCATTGGGTAGCGGCGCACCTGGGGTCAGATCAATCGGGTGCTTGACCTGAGAGTGCAGAGGAACCCCTGTGGGTGAGGTGAAGATGTCCCCGTACTCCTCCACGACCTTATCCATTTTTTGTTGTCGTGTAGAGGGGCCCTGTCTGGAGGTTGTGGCCACAGTCTTCTTCTTGCCCTGGGGGCGGATCATAAGGAAAACGAATTTCCTAGTTTTGGAAATGAGCTTACTGCATTGTTTTGCAGTAACCAAAGAGACCAGCAGCAGAAATGTATCCACAATCTTGCTGATCAACTTCTTTCCCATAAATAGCTCAATACTTTTTTAGCCACGAGTTAAAGTTCCTTGGGCTGACATTGGCGCTTCTTCAGTATGACTGCATCTCTTTATTGTCAGTATCAATGAACAGTCTTTTTCCTTCATTACCTCATCATGGTAAATTCATGCTATGGAAGCGCCTGTTTGTTTAGCAGAGAGAATCAACATAGTGAAGCCACAGTGTATCATGATGGTGGAGATGCAGTGGTAAAGCCATGGCTGTGTTTTCTGTGAAATGGATTGAAAACCAGCAGTAATAATGAGCTGTGGAAATTGAACACTTTACATGCAGGAGTGATATAAGGGCATTCCCTCCTCCTCATTATCTTGGTTCCTCCTTACGGACCTTTGTAGTGAACATGATGGCGTTGGGCTCCACATCAATAATGTTTCCCTTTACCAAATGGTTTTAGGTTCCTGGTCGGGTGGTTGCATGCATCTGATTCAGAAGCCCTCATCTCGACCACTAGCGACTGCTTGGCCCGACACTCACTTGTGTTGTGAGTGGAGGTCTTATGGAACTCACACCACTTTCCCATGTCCTTCTTTGGCTTTACGGTGTTGTTCTTTTCTTGTGGCTTTGACGGGTTGTCTTTAGCCGCCATGCTCTGTACTTTGTTCTGCGGTTTGGAAGCACCTTTTCCTTGCTTTTGATTCACAGATCCAAAGTCTCGCTTCTTCTGTTTGAATTTCTGCTCAATCTTGGCGGCATACCGGTATGCCGTACCAAGCGAGGAGATGTCGAGGAACTCCATTTCCTCCTGAATGTATCTGTGCAGACAACTGCGATACTTTAGCACCAAATGTTTCTCTGAATCTTTGATACCCAACTTTGTGCGCAGGGTATGGAACAGATTCATCAGCTCGTGAACATCTTGATCCCTTTGTTGTCGCAGCGTGGTCCATTGTATGTACTTGTCCTCATAGCTCCCCACGGGATAGTACTGTTCCTTGACGGCGTCTTGGAAAGAATTCCAAGTTGGTACGGCCGAGAACAGAGAGGGTTCTGTCTGGTCCTTGTTCTCACAGTAGGTTTCCCACCAGTCCTTAACATGGGGGGTAGCTTTGAGGAGTGCAAAAATAATCTTCTCCCGGTCTGAAAAGTCATGAACAGAGAAATGTCCTTCTAATAGATTCAACCATCTATCTACGGCATCTGCGTCTATTTGACCCTCAAATATGGGAATGTCAAAATTTACTTGTACCTTAAAGGGAGTCACAACTCCAGAGTGGCTACTGGATGCAGATGCGCCGCCGGTGGGCAGCCGTTGAAGGATCTGAGCAAAGTTATCCATCATCGCGTTCCTTTGTTTTTCGAGGGCCTCCTCGAGCAATATTTTGATAGTATCTCCTACTCCCTCATCTTTCTTTTTGTCCCCCATGGGCGTCCTTCGAGGCTTGCGAGGCTGATCTTGCAAAGGTTCCACCAGATCAAGCCCTAGCTCCTTATACCCCGACCTCGTTGGGGACATGCAAAGAAGGATCGAGAAAAAGCAGACCGCTCTGATACCACTGATCCGGATTTATGCAGGAACGCAACAGAATAAACACATAACCATAAATACAGAGATGCAGCGGAAATAACACTTCATTTCATTAATACCAAAGAACTGAAATTTGCTTACAGACAGAATGGAAATAAAACTAGCTAGGGCACTGGTAGCTATCTCTGAGAAGAGATGTGGCGGCTACAGGCCTCTAAACTACGTTACAATGAGGCTCGAGGGCCTATTTATTATTGAGAAACAATGGAGAACCCTAAACATCCCAAAAACCTAACTCTAGGAGATGAAGCGCCAAAACTATGGGCCCGTTTGGGTAAATTGGTGTTTCAACTTCCCAGGGACGTAACTTTGGCATACTATCTCCGTTTGACGCACATGATACATCATTAGAAAGCTCTATCCGAGGACTACAGCTTTTGGGACAAATTGGATTATCAAATTCGCTGGTGCTTTGATACCCAAAAAACGTCATTTAGGGCCTCAAAACGGCTCCGGAAGTTCAGGACCCGAAAAACTGCTAAAAATAGTAAGTTATGCCGAAACTGAAAAACTGAAAGAGACAATGGTGGGGAGCCAAGTGGAATAGGTGGGTGGCCACCAATATCCACCTGGATCATTCCTCCCCCCTTAGGAAGCAATGGTCCCCATTGCGTTAAGTTCCTCCATAAGATGAGGAAATTTCTGCTGAACTTGGTCCCTGGTGAACCACTTTCCTTGGTGCAGGAGTTGGCCAGCTTTGACAACCCGATACAGTTGGATCCTCTGTTGGCGAGTGTTCTTAATTTGCATGTCCATGATACAATCTATGGTGGCATGTTCCATGCAGTCTGGGTTTAACTCTGTTGGTGTGAGTTGTTCTGCAATGTCCGAAGTGTCCAGTAGAGGTGGGAAGTAAGGACGAAGGCGATCCACATTGAAGACTGGGTGCAGACCAAGGAATGGTGGAATACTAAGCTCGAAAGCATTGTTCCCTACAACCTTGGTGATGGTGTACGGCCCATATCGGAGCGGGCGAAGCTTGCGGTGAGGTCCAGTGAGGCGCTCCTTCTGCAAATGCAGCCATACTTTGTCGCCCACCTAGAAGTTGTGTGGCACCCAGTGTTGATCATGGCGCTGCTTGTACTTCGCATTGGCTCTGTCCAATATGTCATGAACCTATTGGCGGATGTCTTGAATGCGCTCGATGAAGCTACTTGCTTTGTCAACTTCAGACTGGACGTGCGCTGAATCGGCCTGAGCAGCTGCAAATGGCATGGCTACGTCAATGGGACATAGTGGCTCGAAAGCATTGTTCCCTACAGCCTTGGTGATGGTGTACGACCCATATCGGAGTGGGCGAACCTTGCAGTGAGGTCCAGTGAGGTGCTCCTTCTGCAAATGCAGCCATACTTTTTCGCCCACCTGGAAGTTGTGTGGCACCCGGTGTTGATCATGGCGCTGCTTTTTCTTCACATTGGCTCTGTCCAATATATCATGAACCTGTTGGCGGATTTGTTGAATGCGCTCGATGAAGCTACTTGCTTTGTCAACTTCAGACTGGACGTGCGCTGAATCGGCCTGAGCAGCTGCAAATGGCATGGCTACGTCAATGGGACATAGTGGCTGGAACCCCAAGCCCACCTGAAAGGGGCTATGGCCAATTGAACTGTGGAGAGCCCGGTTATAACTATGTTGTACATAAGGGAGGCTCTTGTCCCATGTGCGTGGATGCTTTGAATTGTACATGCACAAAATGTGTACAATCATTCTGTTGACGACCTCTGTCTGGCCATCTGTTTGGGGATGGAAAGCTATGGACTTGGTGAGCTTTGTGTCCATCATTGACCAGAGGCTGGACCAAAATGTGCTGAGGAACCTGCTATCTCGATCTGATATGATAGACTGTGGGATCCCAAAGTGCACCCATACGCGTTCAAAGAAGAGTTTAGCAGCAGCTACTGCTGTGATATTCTTCTTACAGGCCACCATAATGGCCATCTTCGAGAATCTGTCAACGACCACGAAAACACAGTCATTGCCATTCTTAGTAGAGGGCAGGCCCGACATGTAATCCATGGAGATGGATTCCCACGGTCGACTAGGGGTAGGTAATGGAGTATATAGGCCTTTCTTCTTGATGGTCGGTTTGGCAATGGCACAAGCAGTGCAGGATCTGATGTGCTTCTCGACATCCTTTCGAAGGTTCGGAAAATAGAAATACTTCTGTAGTATTGCTATTATTTTCTCGACCCCGAAATGCCAAGCGACTCGACTATAGTGTGCTTCCCATATCATCTTTGCACGCTCGCTTGAAGGAACACAAAGGTGTCCCAGGTGACATAAAAGTGCATCTTGGAGGTGAAAATTTGGAACTTGCATGCCCCCCAAGAGTGCCTTGTAAGTGTGACCGAATTCTGGGTCACTCTCATAGAGAATCGGCCAATCAAAAGTCTCGTGCCCACAAGAGTTGAGCACGGTGGTGAGCGCCAGGATCGGTGTTCGGCTGAGGCAGTCTACAACATTATTGGTGCTACCCTTCTTGTACTTGATGTTCAAATGAAACTGTTGCAGATATGTGGACCACTTCTGATGGCGATCATTCTGCAACTTCCCTTGTGTCTGTATGAACTGCAGGGGCCGGTGGTCTATGTGGATGATTGTTTCCTTCCCAAAAATGTAATGCTTCCATTGTCGACAGGCTTGCACAATGGAATACATTTCTTTGTCATAGGTGGGATACTTGCGAACTGTCTCAGACAATGTCTCACTGTGATATGCCACTGGATGTCCCTGTTGAGTAAGAACTGCCCCAATAGCATAGTCGGAGGCATCTGTCTCGATCTCAAATGGCTGCTGCAAGTCTGGTAAGGTGAGCACTGGGGCAGAACAGAGTCGATTTTTCAATTCTTTGAACGCCTTCTGTTGAGGTTCCGACCAAAAGAATTTTGCTCTCGCTCCTCCTTTGGTGACTTGACTCAAGGGCCAAGTGATATGAGAGAATCCCAGCCCGAATCTACGGTAGAAATTAGCAAGACCCAGAAAGCTGCGAAGCTCTGTTATAGTAGTCGGGGCTGGCCAATCCCGAATGACTTGGATCTTGGCTGGATCCACATGCACCCCCTTTCATCAATAATGTATCCCAGATATTGAACCTGGGTCATGCCAAACGTGCACTTCTCCAAATTGGCACACAACTTGTGTTGCCGCAGTGTTTGGAGGACTTGTCGGATGTGATGAAGGTGCTCTTCCCAAGTCTTGCTGAAGATCAGAATGTCATCCAAGTACACCACTACGAATGAGTTGGTGAATGGCCGCAAGATATCGTCCATCATCCTCATGAAGGTTGCGGGAGCATTCGTCAACCCGAAAGGCATGACCAGCCATTCAAAAAGGCCTTCCTTAGCTTTGAAGGCAGTCTTCCACACATGAGAGGGTTCAATTGGTACCTGGTGATACCCAGACTTCAGGTCGATCTTACTGAAATATTTTGCACCTTGGAGTTGGTCCAGAAGGTCATCAATCCGTGGGATTGGGTACCTATTCAGGACAGTGATCTTGTTCAGCGCCCGATAGTCAATACAGAGTCTCCACGTCCCATCCTTCTTCTGTACCAACACGATCGGGCTCCCACAGGGCGATGAACTTGGTCTGATGTGACCTTTCTGCAACAGCTCCTGAATCTGCCTCTTGAGTTCATCATTTTCCAGAACAGAGCGTCGATAGATCGGTCCATTGGGTAGTGGCGCACCTGGGGTCAGATCAATCGGGTGCTTGACCTGGCAGTGCAGAGGAACCCCTGTGGGTGAGGTGAAGATGTCCCCGTGCTCCTCCACGACCTTATCCATTTGTTGTTGTCGTGCAGAGGGGCCCTGTCTGGAGGTCGTGGCCACAGTCTTCTTCTTGCCCTGGGGGCGGATCATCAGGAAAACGAATTTCCTGGTTTGGGAAATGAGCTTACTGCATTGTTTTGCAGTAACCAAAGAGATAGCCGTAGGAGGTGGTACCTCTGGTATCCTGTACAACTTATTTCCCAAAGTAATAATAACAGCACGAGGTTGAGACTCATACACAGCATGACGCTTCCACAAGTATGGTTGTCCTAATAATACATCAGAAACATCAATAGGAGCAACGTCACATAATACCTCATCAGTGAAGGGCTTGATGCTATAGGGAAGGCGACACTGCTGGCTGACGCGGAGATCTCGTCCTTGGTGAAGCCACCCGATGGTGTATGGATGTGGGTGAGATGTGGTCGGCAAGCCCAACTGCTTCACGGCGTCTGCTGAAATGAGGTTCTTTTGGCTCCCATTATCGAAAATGAACTGTATAGGGGAGCCCTTTACCCACATCTGGGAGTGGAAGAGATGTTCCTCCTCCTCTGGATCTTCCGGTTCCTCCTTCTGGATCTTTGTAGTGGCAACATTGGCATTGGGCTCCGCATCAGTAATTTGTTTCCCTTTTTCATTCCCCTTTTCAGGTTCTGATTCGGAGTCGGAGCATGCATCTGACTCAGAAGCCCTCATCTCGGCCACTAGCGACTGCTTGGCCCGACACTCACTTGTGTTGTAAGTGGAGCTCTTATGGAACTCACACCACTTTCCCGTGTCCTTCTTTGGCTTTGCGGTGCTGTTCTTTTCTTGTGGCTTCGATGAGTTGTCTTTAGCCACCATGCCTTGGCTCAGTCCTTTGTTCTGCGGTTTGGAAGCACCTTTCCCTTGCTTTTGATTCGCAGATCCAAAGTCTCGCTTCTTCTGCTTGAATTTCTGCTCAATCTTGGCAGCATACCGGTATGCCGTACCAAGCGAGGAGATGTCGAGGAACTCCATTTCCTCCTGAATGTATCTATGCAGACAGCTGCGATACTTTAGCAGCAGATGTTTCTCTGAATCTTTGATACCCAACTTTGTGCGCAGGGTATGGAACAAATTCGTCAGCTCATGCACATCTTGATCCCTTTGTTGTTGTAGCGTGGTCCATTGTATGTACTTGTCCTCATAGCTCCCCACGGGATAGTACTATTCCTTGACGGCATCTTGGAAAGAATTCCAAGTTGGTACGACCGAGAACAGAGAGGGTTCTGTCTGGTCCTTGTTCTCACAGTAGGTTTCCCACCAGTCCTTAACATGGGGGGTAGCTTTGAGGAGTGCAAAAATAATCTTCTCCCGGTCTGAAAAGTCATGAGCAGAGAAATATCCTTCTAGATTCAACCATCTATCTACGGCATCTGCGTCTATTTGACCCTCAAATATGGGAATGTCAAAATTTACTTGTACCTTAAAAGGAGTCGCAACTCCAGAGTGGCTACTAGATGCAGATGCGCCGCCGGTGGGCAGCCGTTGAAGGATCTGAGCAAAGTTATCCATCATCGCGTTCCTTTGTTTTTCGAGGGCCTCTTCGAGCAATATTTTGATAGGATCTCCTGCTCCCTCATCTTTCTTTTCGTCCCCCATGGGCGTCCGTCGAGGTTTGCGAGGCTGATCTTGCAAAGGTTCCACCAAATCAAGCCCTAGCTCCTTATACCCCGACCTCGTTGGGGACATGCAAAGAAGGATCGAGAAAAAGCAGACCGCTCTGATACCACTGATCCGGATTTATGCAGGAACGCAACAGAATAAACACATAACCATAAATACAGAGATGCAGCGGAAATAACACTTCATTTCATTAATATCAAAGAACTGAAATTTGCTTACAGACAGAATGGAAATAAAAATAGCTAGGGCACTGGTAGCTATCTCTGAGAAGAGATGTGGCGGCTACAGGCCTCTGAACTGAGTTACAATGAGGCTCGAGGGCCTATTTATTATTGAGAAACAATGGAGAACCCTAAACATCCCAAAAAACTAACCCTAGGAGATGAAGCGCCAAAACTATGGGCCCCGTTTGGGTAAATTGGTGTTTCAACTTCCCAGGGACGTAACTTTGGCATACTATCTCCGTTTGACGCACATGATACATCATTAGAAAGCTCTATCCGAGGACTACAGCTTTCGGGACAAATTTGAAGATCAAATTCACTGGTGCTTCAATACAAAAAAACATCGTTTAGGGCCTCAAAACGGCTCCGGAAGTTCAGGACCCGAAAAACTGCTAAAAATAGTTAGTTATGCCGAAACTGAAAAACTGAAAGAGACAATGGTGGGGGGCCAAGTGGAATAGGTGGGTGGCCACCAATATCCACCTGGATCAATTATTGAACCAACAATGCCTGCATATTTCCTTCTCATGAACAAGTCTCAATGTGGAAAACACATGAAATATAATTATGTCAACTTTTTCACGTAATTCTTCCACATTTTTCCAAAAAAAACATTTCTACATGATCTTGTTTTTTCATTTTTATAAGAAAGGAAATGGGAGAATTTTATGATATTGATGGCGAAGGTTATTGTGTCTACCTGTAGGTGCCCTCCTATGGGTCAAGGCCTACTACTTCTGTCTTGTCACCGAAAAACCTCAGAGATAGGTCACCAAAAATATCATAGAAGATGTCATTTATGTTTGTAGACTGAGCCGAGGTTGCTATTTATAGTGGTTAGGCTTCCATAAATAATCTGACATGACTTATTGAATGGATGCATACTATTTATGTAAGCTGACACGTCAAATATATATTTAATGAGGCCAACTTTCAGGATGGTCGTGTCTTGTCTTTTGGAGGTCTTCTTTCAAGTGTAACATGACTCTATTAACACGACAATGACTCTTATAAATCCTAGTGACATCAAGAATAAGTCTATATAGATAGTAAATATTGCTCATGAAACCCATGAAGAAAGTACAACAAAATACATTTTATTATCTTTGTCTTCTTCTTTACATAAATACACAATTACATAGTCAACATGAAGACCAAACTAGTTACACTTTTCAACAGAGAAGACCCCAGACCAGTGAAAAAACATTGTTGTAGGGTCAGATTAGTAACTTACCTGTGGACTTGAACTTCCTTCAAAACCTAAAAGAGCTCAAACCTTGAGAACTATTGCCTTAGCCCAAGTTTTAGAACAGTTTCCTTAGCCCATACTTGTAGTTTGCAGTGAAGAATTGTAATGTATTCATTGGTATGTGGAACACCCACATGGACGATAACATGTCATTTTTATTTGGTTCATGATGTTGTGGCACTGAAGTAGAATGATGTGTCACACCTATGTGGTAGATGGTGTATCATCATGACATGGCTCATTGGTGATGTGGTGATGACATGGTGAAAACATTGCACTAATGTGGCACTAACATGGAGAGGAAGTGGAAGGTGATGTGGAGATGTGTATTAAGCTATTGTTATCCTAGGATGTCGAGGAATTGATTCCGAGAAATTTGGAATCCAATATTTGGCCTATCTCCTAATACTAATAGAACCTAAACTTTTTTGTTTGAAAAATTCATTTGACTCTATCAACTTTATCTCATTATCATAGACTCGAGACTTATTATTGGCTAAGATAGTTGTATCTGTACTCGAAACTAATACATTAGAATATTCAGAATCAACTGTAGATCTAGTTTTTTGGCCTTTTCGAAGACCTTTGGAAGATGAAGATATAGAGGTCGCAAAACTTGAATTTCTAGTTAGGTTAGCCTCATTTCTAGTTGAAGAGACGGTCTGTATCCCAAGTTCTCGTGAAAACAGCCTTTGGGCAGCTCTTCCAGGAATATGTGCGTTTGAAGTCCTTGTAATTGACGAAAGATTTTGACAATGAACTATTAGTGCCTTATTGATAGAGGGTTGATCCACCTTAGCCCTTGAATAATTTTCCTCAGGTTTCAAATGAGATGTCAAGGAAGTGCTTCTCCTATATAACTTCACCTGAATCTGAAACATGGCAGGAATTCTTGTTTGAAGGAATACCTACAAGAAAATTTTCCACATCCAAAACATTGTTGCTTCCAATTTCACGTCTCATTGTTAATTCTGAAGCACCTTTAGAAGGAAAAATTGCAAATGGAAGCCCCAATGCCTAGGCAAACATTCTCTTAGTAGTTGCTACATGTTTGTATTCAAAAGTGGCTTTTGCAGGCTGCAAAGACACATTTGTAACTTGTGATGAATCAGTCAAGGCTTTCTCTGTCATATTCTCATCTATAAAAGGAACCCTTGTGTTTGCATCTTTATCTGTCATTTTAACTTTTTTAATTCCATGAGTTATTATATGAAATGTTTATTTCATCTATAAAAAAACATATCAACATAATAAACAACTACATAACATGCTATCTCTTTCAATACTGAAATGACCACTACAACGAGCCCCTTCACTACACCTTGTGTTGCTAATTATACCAAGGCATCCTCCATTTTATCCCATAAACATATATATAACTTACAAGGTTATATAAAATAGGCTACACATCATCCATACAAAGGATGAATAATATTTTAGTGTCCTCCACTCGTAGTGGTATTCTCACACAATTTATTAGTCAATTCTTGTGACGTTTTTTTTTTTTTTAATATTATATTGTTAGCGTCAGTATTACGACGGGGGATCTACTCCAACATTATTTTATTAAATAGTTTATTTCTGTTGTTACTTTGACGTCAAGTTTTTTTTAAGTGTTTGTAGTGGCATCGGTATTTTGAAATTTTAGCACCGTCGCTCTAGTGATTTTTCATTTTTATGACAATTTGCGGTTTCGTCGGTCTTCTGACCTTGTAGTGAATTCGTTGTAGCGACGAATAGATTTTTCAAAAAATTTGTTCCATCATTATTCCGACGTAGAGGACCGTCATTCTAGTGATGTTTGGTGGCGTCAGACTAGCGATGTTCGAAGGCATCATACTAGTGACGTTTGGAGGCAAGGACGAGCAATGTTTGAAGGCGTCAGACTAGCGATGCTTTTTCCTGTCGGAACTGCGACGATTTATTAAACGTCGGAAGTGTGACACCAATGTAAAACATCAAACCTACCATTGCTATACTGACATTTAAGTCAAGTGTCAGAAGTCTGACGTTAGGAGAAACCACGTTTTGGCACACCTCAAAATGTCTCTCTTGGGACACCTATGTGTCACAAGAGCGACATTTCCGCTATCAAAATTTGAGGAAAATGTGCTAGTGACTAGTTTAAGTGATCCTAGATCAAGAGTACAATTGGCTCTCTTATATGTTAACTGAAACCTCTATTCATAGGCTTTTATGGATTCATCAGGCCCTAGAGTCATCCTGAATATCTCATCCTTAGTTTATTTGGACCTACAGTGGTCCCTGTACTTGTTGTTGAAGGCTTCTTGCATATGTCCCCAAGTAGTGATTATGCTCCCAGGTAGACACGTGAACCAGCACAAGGCTACATCCTTAAGGATATATGGGAATAGATTTAGCTTCTGATCATCTGAGGAATATTCATAGGTCCTACAGACAACAACAAATTGAAACATGAATGTGTCAGGATCTTCCGAAGTAAGTCCATGAAAGTGTGGAAGGGTTGAGAGCTAATGTTTTTCATTTTATTCTCCCCATCTACCTCTATAATGGGAAAGGCTTCCTGGGCTTCAGTGTTAACAGTGGTTGAGATAGGTGAAGTAGGTTCCTCGGTGAAACATGACCTTCTTCTTCTCCAATAGGTTCTTAAAATTTTTCCGAAGGCTCACCTATGGTGTGCTCAACCTCACAGCCACAGAAGAACAGTGAAGGGTGACTATGTGGTGATGTGGGGCTTTTAGGTAAAACTTTTCCCTGAGTATCTCTACTACGAGGCATGAAAATAAGGTTTTTTTGTATTTTTTTCAATATTTTTGAAACAACATGTAAAAGGAAATCAGAAAATAATGCTAAAACAAAATCAAAAAATCTACTAGACACCTCCCTGGAAACGTCACCAAAAAGTGGTGAGCCCTGGTATTGCACCAAGAATGCTACAAATCCCAGAAGCTACCCTACTTTACTTTATCAACTCAGGGTTTGTACAAACTTGGAGGTGATAGTGTTATATATATAGCAGATGCATTCTACTCGTGTCATCCTCTTTTGAGCTATACGAAAGAGTGCTAGTTCTAGGGTTACTGGATGAAGTCTGTCACACTTTTTAAATTAGGCCTAGGGATAAAAACAATTCAAATCCATGGCGCTATCAACAAGTACAAAACTACGCTACAAAAATAAAGCACATCTAACTATTCTGTAACGAAATAAATCTACTCATTAAATTATGATACGAAATGAAGGCAACCTAGGCATCTTGCATGAAGTAAATTGTTGAATTGAAACGAAATAAAGGAAACTAATCTAATCACACTTTGCTAGGAAAAATGGGTAGACACACTCTACTTACTCCATGTTGTATCTATCATTATTTTAGTTTTTTAACTACTCATGACCTAACTATGCTTGTGATTGTGTTGTTTTGCAGCCAAGAGAAGAAAGTGCTAAGGTGGATTATGGAAGGCTTGTATACATGGGTGCAAGGCTGAAGGTGTATGAGTCATTTTTTTAGGTGTAGAGGATGTGGACGGTGGTTTATGGGCTTAAGGAGGGGCTCACTGGTGCTATTTCAAGTATTTCTATAGGTTTCATGTAGTGATACAGGAAAGTCCTGAATTGCTACAGGAAACAGTCCAAGGGCAATCTGAGGCCAAAAATAGGTGGAAAAGGGGCACGGAGGGTGGAGTGAAGTTGGATTAGAATGAGTGGAAGGTGGCCCACCCCTTTTCCAAGCTCATAACCTCTTTGGAGGCCTCTCTTGCACCCCTAGGGTTTTCTCAGGTCTGATGGTGGTTTTGATGAATGGAGGGATGATGAAGGGTGATAGATGAAGCTGAAGGTCCTGGTGAATTTCTCCTTGGCTGTGATACCTATACCTACAAGCATACTACCTATCCATGCAATAAAAATGGAAAAATTCATGATAAATAGAATGTAAAATATGGATTGAATTTGTAAATTAAATCTACTCTAATCTACAAACAGAGATCTAAACATAACATTCAAAGCATCTCCATGGAATAACAACAACTAATATTGTCTATTCCAAGAAATCATAAAATAAAAATAGCTTTTGGTATGTTGGGAAGGTCTACCATACTCAATCTCTAATGATAGAAATGAGAGGGGGAGGTTTGAATCACAAATTTCTGATGTTATAACCTATTATACGAACATGTAAGCAAGCTAAATCTACAACAAAAGACAAATGGAAGAGAACTAAAAACAATAAATGAAAATACAAGCAAACTAGCTAAATAATCACAAGAAGAAATAGCTAAATGACATGAAAGCAAAGAATGATTACACAAGAGAGGCTAAGGCACATTTTGGGCCCTAACCCACAAGCCTAGCTCTCTGAAACTAGATCAGTAAAGCACAACTCGAATATTCATTTCATTTCAAAAGATAGTCTCATTACATCAATATAAAAGTCTAGAAAATTGATTACAAGAGCAAAGAGCCTAATGGATTTCTCCAAAATTCAAATTCTAATGAGCTCTTGCTCAACCCTATTTAATCTAAAGGGTAGCTACCAACATCTCCCTAAAAATTAAGTGATGATTCCACTTGACTGCAAGTGAAGTATGACTTTAGTGCACTTGATCTTGAGTTTGTTTGGTTTCCTTTGATTTCGAGTTGTTGGAGGGAATATCGAGGATCCATTGGCTGCCTTTGGTAGTTAAGGATGGAGGACAACCCCCTAGAATCTCTCCTTGTTGTCTACTTCGATTCCTGATGAAAAAATATTCACAAAAATGCAATATCTTCATGATTTTCCTGCATTTAACTCATGTTAGATACTCGAAGTATGATAAACCTCAATCACCATCTACACTAGCATCATAAGACCATAATATAATTAAAATGAAAGAAAAATAGACTTAATAAGGAAAAAATATGACCATTAACCCCTCCAAATGTACCTAATGATGGAGCTCGTCATATGGTTCGGTGGTACATGGAATTCCCTAACTTGGTTGGATTTTCATATGTTAATAAGTGTTCTTTTTCCCTTGGTATTTTCATGAGTAAAGGTACTTGATATTATGTGGATTTAATGTTTATTTCCTCATTGATATATCTTTAGTTATTTGTTGGTTATAAGCATGTTTTATGACAATTATGATGTATGGATTGCATCATGTTTTGATTAGTATGTGAAACAATAATGAATGAATGACCTAATAGATGATAATGCAGCTAATTTGATAAGGCATCAATCCTTCTTGACAATTCTAAGATAAGTACGATACCTTGATGCTTAGATATTTTGTCGAAACCTTTAGATTTCATATTTTTGGATATGTTTTCCAAAATGACTGTCATTGTTGGGATTGGTTAGGTCAAGTACTTGATCAATTTTTGTGATAGAGGCTTTGTCTTGGTGTTGTTTATTATCTCTAAAAGTCTCATCAAGTTCTAGGCAGTGGTTTGGACACTAGCCCCAAAAAAGTGGCTTAAATCTCGCAGTCTTTGACACAAAGTTGGCTGAAAAAAGTTGTAGTCTCTCCCTTATAAGCATTGTGGGAGCCACTGGAGGGTTTTAGTCACATGCATTCATTTTCATGGGAGCGACTAGGGGTTTAATTCATTGAAATATTAGGTTAACTTAGGGGTTGGGAATATAAAGTGGTGAATTAGCTCCTAGGGGTCCTATAGCACTTAAGGGATGTTTGTAAAAAGAAAATTCGTCAGTTCCACTTCCTTAACTGCATGGGGAGTTTAATCATATCATGGTAAATATTCATCACATGTTTACCCCGTTGAACCAGTTAAGTTGGGTAAATGTGGGAGGAGGGTGGTAGATAGTGGTATTAGAGCATGGTTCACCTCTTAGATTGGATAGACATTATTTGTTGGTCATGAATTCATGTAGATTTCATATGTGTTCCTTATGCTCGTGGTCTATGTGCTTGTTGCATATGTATGGCATTGGTCATAGTTGTAGTGGTTTCTCCATGTGAAAGATGATGGTGTTGTTGATTGGATGTGGTTGTCATTATTGCATGTCAGTTATGAATTTGTTATGCATGTTAGTGTCTATAGGTTGTTGTGCATGAATTGTTATGGCTATTTTTATGCATGCATAATAGATTATATATGCATTGTGAGGTAATTGTATGTAGTTATGTCATCATGATGTTGTTGATAAGATATGTTGTTGATATGTTGGCTAAGATAGAGTAGGAGATGCAGACTATTAGAGTGAGGTTGCAACACTAGACTTTGGGGTAAGATCATATCATCATAGATGTATTGCATGTTTGGCATGTAGGTATATTATTTAATGGATTTATAAATGCATTAGGGTTATATACATGTTTGTCATTTTATTGTTGTCGCGGTTACATGCATGGTATATGGTAGTAAATTGGTGTGGTCATATGCACCTATGTTGAATAATGATGAATTATAGTAATTTTTTCTTATATGCATTATTGTTGTTGTTTTATGATATTTAACTTGATGATTATGTTATATGTTTTTTTATAGGTATGTTATATGTTAAATTTATTATTTTTATATGATAGTTAACTTCATGATTGTGTTATATGTTGTTGATGAGTATGTTATATGTTAACTTGTTGATTGTTATATGATAGTTAACTTGGTGATTCTGTTATATTTTGTTGATGAGTCTGTTATATGTCAACTTCTTGTTGTTATATGTTAGTTAACTTGAGGATTAGGGTTATTGCATTAATATATTGATGTTATATGTATCATGTCACATCTTTATTGGTATGTGTATATGGTTATGGTTGTGAAATTCATGTATGAGATGATATACTTATGATGTTGTGTCATAGTAATCTGGACTGAATTGTGCATATCTGATATGCTCCCATGAGATATATTGAGGTATGAGTTTGATTATGTCGTCAATTTGGTTTATCTAGCATGACACGTTTACGAGTTTATTGAATGTTTGATTAATTGCATTATGTGAGTATGTGTCTACAATATTGCATGAAGGATTGAATTTTTTTGAGATGGTTGTACTAACACATTACCTGTTGAGACAAATGATATGTACTTAAGTGCAAGTGAGTTCTATTTGTATCATTATAATTTATGACTATGAGTGGAATGTTGAGTATGACATGGTTGATAGTATTGATAATGGTTAATTTCCATTACTAGATATAATGTCTTGATCTTTGGAACATGTGGCTAGCATGTGTGATTAGTTGCAGCGAAACATGATTGATATTAGCATGAAAAGGTAATTGTTGATTTGTTTATATAGCTAACAACCAGGTGATATGATATTACATAATAATACAATTGAAGCAAGGATAAATGTAAAAGAAATGAATTGGGTAAGAACTCCTTTGGCTATGTTTGGAAACTGCAATTCCAAACGAATGAGTGATTTGTATACATGATGTCTTCTTAACCTTGATTTTGTTTGACATTATGTGGATATGTGTTATATTCTTGAACATGTATTTGATAGGAATAACAACTAGTTTCCAGTTATGGTTGGATTCATCAAGGGAATTGGAGTCCCTTGAGAGATGGTATGGATGTATTCAGTTACAAGGAAATGTGTTTGGCACATCAAGGTAATGTAACCGATATATTATTATATTTATTTATACATTGACAGTTATGTGTTTATGAAAATATGATGCATGGAATTCTCTGGCAAACGAGACTACTATGAAATCTTGAAGAAGGCTTAGGTTGAGCTTTCCATTGGAAGCATTGGGAAGCCATGAGGTTTGAGTCATGGTGTTTGTTGCTAGTTTTATGATTTCAGTATTTTTTGATTGTTTTTTGCTTTATTTGCAGTTTTGTGTATGACTGGTGCATGGACATGCCACTTTTTTTGTGGTGTTGTATTGTTATTGGTTTTCATGGCTTTCTTCTTGTTTTTTACTTGTTCTTGCCTTTTATGTTTTGAGGATCTTAGGAATTGGCTTGGGAAAGAGGAAAGTTAACAAAGCTCTGGAAGGGCTGAATGGAACCTGATAGGTATTGTATGACTTGAATGGAATCTAGTGCATGTATATGTGCAATGGAAGGTAAGAATATGACAGTCGATTGGACTGGTTGGGTCCATTGTGGTAAATGGATGGTGGCAGTACAAACATGGAAAAGGTAATCATAAAGGTAAAGTAAATGGATTTGAGGCATCATGTACCTTGGATATGTTGGGAACTATTGTTCTCAATGTTGTGCATGTTGTGAATGGATAAAGAGAGTTATGTTAACCTTGACCTTATGCTGCCTGGTAATTATGTTGTGATCATGATTATGTCAATGTCGATATATGTATACATGTATGTATGTAGGTATGTATGTATGTATGTATGTATGTATGTATGTTGTGTCTCACAGGGTCTTCATAGGTCATGATTATTTTATGCTAATGATTATATATATGTATGTATGTGTGTATCTATGTTACTATCTAACAGGGTCATCAAGAATCATTCTTGTGGAGGAATGATTGCTTATGCAAGTGAATGACATGAAAAGGTTCATGGTTTATGGGGAATCAAGTGGGAAGAGTAGCCATGACATATCTATGAGGTCAATATCATGTGGATATGAATTGATATTATATGTTTATACTATGTCTATGTCTATGCTATGGTAGGTAATGTTGAGATATACATCAATGAAATGAAAACAATGTGATCCACGACATGCTAGGATAAGCATGGATGGCAGAGAGACACTCAAAGCAAGGATTCTTGGTAGAGACAATGTGGTTTTGGATGTGCAGTGCTATTTTTGGGTATATGTTATGCATACTGTATATTCAATGATTGTACCTATGGTGTTGTGTGACGGTTGGATATATGGCTTTGTTTGTATATTGCATATCCAATGCTAGTTATAGATGGTGCTATGTACCTGTTGTATATGTCGTTCTATGTACATATGGGGTTGTGTACATGTTGTACATCTGGTCATATGTATATATGGTGTTGTGTGCAGGTGGTGTTATATACATTTTTTGCATGTGGGGATGTGTACATGTGGTGTTGTGTACATGTGGTATTGTGTACACATTGTACATGTGGTGTGATGTACATGTGGCACTATGTACATGTTGTTTAGGTGGTGTTGCGTACATGTGATTTTGTGCACACGTTGTGCAAGTAGTGTTGTGTACAAGTGGTACTGTGTACATGTTGTACATATGGTACTAGTGTACATGTTGTTTTTTGTACGTGTGGTACTATGTTATGTGCATTGTGTATCCGTGGTATCATGGCATGTGTATTCGTTATGCTTTACTTTGTATATGTATATGTATTGTGTTGTACACTAGGTCTAGGTGTATGTATTGTTGTGTTGTACACCAGGTGTAGGGGTATGTGTTTTGTTGTATGCTAGGTATAGGTGTATGTGCTATATGTCAACTATAGGTGCATGTATTGTGTGGTGTTTTAAGTCGTGTTTGGTTGTATACGGGTGGTGCACAGTATGTGTATGTTTATGTGGTTGAAAATAAGGCAATGGGTGCTTGCCAGGTGTACAAATTGATCATGTGTGTGTATGGAAAGGATAAAGGTAGAAGCTAAGGATCGGTTAAAGGATAAGTATCAACATTTTATTCCAGCTTTATTATGTATGTGATCTATGATTTTGACTTATGATGGTTAAATGTGATTTGTGATTATGGTTTATGATGATTTCATGTGATTCATGATTTTGACATATCATGGTTGTGTTTTGAGCTAACTAGATGTGATATGTTTATACATGATGATTTGATCAAAAAACTAGTTTGACTTGTTGTGAGAGGAAGTAAACAAGATTTCAAGTGTACCTTATTGATGAGCTACCAATGAGGTATGGTTTGAAGTTATTTAAATTTATTTTGAATATATTGGAAATTATTTTCTTGGTATAGGGAAGCATGCAATGCCCAGTTTAGGATGGTTCAAACCAACTGCAAGAATTCACAACATCAGTGAAAGGAATTGAAATAGGAAACAATATGATAGTAAATAATTTCAAGTGCAGGGCCATTGTGGGACACATGCACCCAATTGTGTCCATTGATTTCCATGAGCATGATGTGAAAAATATAATGGTTTTAAGGCAAGGCTATGCCTTAGTTTTAAATATTCAAATGTGAGGAAACATTTCCAAGGGAGGGTTTTCCCGAGGGACTGTATAGCAGAGAAGGGGATGCCTACGGAACTTGAAAGTTATGTGAATCCACTGAAGGGGGTGGCCAAATTTCCTGAGGGACTATGTAGTATAAAAGGGAAGCTCGGGGATGGATTTTTTTGGTCATTATAATTTCCAAGTGGAATTATATGCACATTGAGATTGTAACGTAGAAAAATGAGTTGATAATTGTTCACTGAGACGACAAGTGGTACAGGATTGTAGCGCTAGACATTGGATGCAGCTTTGAATTTGGCAGTGGATTATGGATTTCTTAGGAAGGAGGTGGATCCCATTATTACTTTGAGAGTGGAGGTGTGATCCTCTTGATCCCTTGTTGCTGATATGAGCATCATATCCTTTTATTTTCTAGTTGAGAAATGTGCATGTGTATATGTGTATACCATTGTAAATACTGTATCGAGATGGATTTATAAAGCTCCCTAGACAGTACGGTTATTTTTTGGTTGAAGGAAATTTTTATAAGTGTATATGTGGTTATTATTGAAAATATCGTAATGAGTTTTGTTATAAAGCTCCAGTAAACAATATGATGGTCACATGTTCAGTAATGGTCATTGTAAATACTACAACGAGTTGTATTATAAAGCTCAATAGGAAATATGTTTTGTTTTCAATGGTTTGATGGTTTATAGGTGTCATTTAACACTGAGGATGGTGTTCCTCCAATGGGGAGGGTTTTGTAACAACCTTGGTTAAAAATCCATGTAAAAAATATAATATCTTGGTCATGTGACACGTATTCCAAGATAAATGGTGGGAAAAACATCCTAGTGGGTGTTCATTTGGTATATTATGGCTAAGGAAATTGGCAAAGGAAATGGAAATGGCTTAGGAAAGGTATGAGGAATTAATTGAAATTTTATTTATGAAAAAAATGTAAAATAGGATAAAAGGAAGGTGAAAGGTCAAAATTTTCATGTGAGGAAGAAAATTAAGGAAATATAGACCTCATTAATAAAAATTCTTCTTAGGATTATTTGGAAAAAAAAATTGTTGGTTAAGAATTTTGTAAGTTCATTTTTAGCTCTCATTCTATTCTCTATCTCATACTCTTGGACACCTAGATTTTTCTTGGAAAACTCTTGGAGAAGTTTCGCATACATTGGATTTGGAGAAAGAAGTCAAAGGAAAGCAAGAAAACACAAGGGGACAATGAGATTAGCAGTTATAACTAGATTTCTTTGTAGGTATCAAGTTGCATGTATGGTTTCCTTGCTAGTTTTGGCATGCATGGAACATGCACGTGGTTTCTTGGTTATGATCTATCATTGGCATGGAGGATTTCCTATATTGACAAAGTTTTTTCCTAGCTTGGCTATTTCCTGTATAGCCATGGTGTTGTGGGTTTACCCTTTTTTTCTGGCTGGTGCTTATGTTCCTTATGGTTGTGGGTTGAGTTATTAGTTCCTGGAGCCTTGGTTGGATAAACACGATGGAAGCCTTGTAACAACCTGGGTTGAGTTACTAGTCCTGGAAGCGTTGGTTGGACAAACACTATAGAAGCCCTGTAATAACTTGGGTTGAGTTAGTATTATTAGAAACCTTGGTTGGAAAAATGATCTTGAAGCCCCTGGTGGGTTGATTTACTATTCATGGAAGCCTTGTTTGGACAAACGGTGTGGAAGCCCGATGGAAACTATTGGTTGAGTTACTATTTGTAGAAGCCTTGGTTGGAAAAACGTTCTAGAAGTCTGGTGGAAAATTTGTGGGTTGACTTATGAGTCCAAGAAGCTGGGTTGGAATAACAACTCTAGATCCCTTGAAAAATTTGGTAGAGGATGATCTGGTGATGGTTAGTGATGTCCGACCCTGAGGTGGAATCACTAGTTGAGGGTTGAGGCGGTTTAGCATCTAGAAGCCCTAGTTTGATTTGTTTGGTTTATTCTATGAGATCCCACATTCATTCTTGGAATATGGCACGAGGGTGTCTGGCTAAAAGAAATATTTGGTTCAACCTAGTCTATGGTCAGGTGGTACGTGGAAGTCCCTAAATTGGTTGGATTTTCATATGTTAATAAGAGTTATTTTTCCCTTGGTATTTTCTTGAGTAAAGCTACTTGATGTTATGTTTCTTTAATGATTATTTCCTCATTGATATATCTCTAAATATTTTCTAGTTATAAGCATGTTTTATGACAGTTATGATGTATGAATCTCATCATGTTTTGATTAGTATGTGAAAAAATAATGAATGAATGACATAATAAATTATAATGTAGATAATGTGATAAGGAATCAATACTTCTTGATGATTCTCAAATAAGTATGAGACCCCGATGCTCAGATTTGTTGTTGAAACCTGTAGATTTCGTATTTGTGATATGTTTTCTGAAATGGATTTCATGGTTGGGCTTGGTCAAGTCAAGTACTTGATCAAATTTTGTGCTACAAGATTTTTATTGGTGTTATATACTATCTTGGAAAGTCTCATGAAGTTATGGACTGTGACTTGGAGACTAGCCTTGAAAAAGTGGCTTAAATCTCGCAATATATGGCACAGAACTAGCTAAAAAAGACCATAGTCCCTCCATTGTAGGTAGTGTGGGACTGACTGCAAGGTTTCAGTCACATGCATGCCTTCTCATGGGAGTTATTGGTGGTTTAATTCATTCAAATGCTAGGTTAACATAGGGGTTGGGCACATGGAATCGTGAATTAGCTCCTGGGGGTCCTGTAGCACCTGAGGGAGTTCTGTAAAGTGTTTTTTTGTTAATTCTACTTCATTAAATGCACTTAATGAGTCGAATAAAATCATAGTAACTCTTCATCACATGTTTACCCTGGTGAACTGACCATATTGGGTAAATGTGGGAGGATTTTGTTACAAAAATAGTCAGCTCGGGGAAATTATGGTCGGGTTGAGACTTTCCCTTACAACCGTCATAAGATCCCCATCTTATGCATTTATTAAGGTAGGGTAAATATCTCTTAGTAAAAAATGGAAGAGATTGAATGAAAGATCGATGCGGCATAGGAGGTAAGTCCTTAAAATTATAATGAAAATTAAAAAAAAAACCTTTCACCGTTCCAAACCCTAGTCGTGGAGAGTCTTCATTAGAAAAACTTGATTTTTCCTTAAACGAAATTGGATGAAGAAGTGTTGACGTGGCATGGAGGTACCGACCCAAAATATTACCCTGGATGATTGTGTGGTGCAACTATGGGATCAACCATGATGATGTTAACTAGGATGATTTGGATGAAAAGTAATCCAAAATTTGTGTGACTGGTTTAAGGTGGAACCTATTGATAGGTTAACGATGGGATAATGTGGTAGGAAAACTCTTTTGTATTTGATATGGATGGAGAATATATATATATATATATATATATATATATATATATATATATATATATATATATATATATATATATATATATATATATATATATATATATATATAGATATATATATATATATATATATATATATATATATATATATATATATATATATATATATATATATATATATATCTATGTATATATATATATCTATGTATATATATCTATGTATATATATATCTATATATATATATATGTATATATATATATATATATATATATATATATATATATATATATATATATATATATATATATATATATATATATATATATATATATATATATATATATATATATATATATATATATATATATATATATATATATAAACATGTAGAGAAACAACTCTAGTTATGAGGCCCTTATGACGAGTTGGGAAGCCAAGTAGAGTACAGAGGAAAAAAAATATGTTTTACCACATTCCTATAACAATATGAGGGGTTGGGTGATGTTACACATATGTTGTTACAACATCTACTTCTCAATCCTTTGTTACCTACATTTTTTCTTCTCATTTCTTTTTCTTGAGCCCCCAAGTGCAGGTGTAGTGTTGGGTGGTAGAAACAACTCTTTGGCTACCCACTCAATCTTTGACAAGAAAAATGAAATGGATTTATACCCCGTCAAATGTTACAACATCTTTTATTCCAAAATCCATTGTAATGGTCACTGTTTCAGTAGTTTCAATAGTAGTAGTTGTTATAGCATAACCTTTTACAATAATTTCATCATTTTCAATTGTAATGGGTGTTAGAACATCAAATGCTACAACATTTTCAACATATTTGAAATTGACATGGTTTTATGGCATTTGTTCTTACAACATACGATGTTACAACATCCGTTGTTACAATATTTTATTCTCAATCCATTTTTACCTATGTTTGTGCTTCTCAATTTGTTTTCTTGATCCCCCAAGTGTTACTGTAGTTTTGGGTGGAAAAACCACTTCTTTGGCTACCCACTTTCAAGATTTGACAAGCAAGATGAAATGGCTTGTTGTTACAAAATCCTTTTTTATAACATTTTTTATGGCATTTGTTGTTACAATACATGTTGTTACAAGATCTGCTTCTCAATACATTGTTACCTATGCTTTTTCTTCTTAATTTTTTTTCTTGATCCCCCAAGTGCTAGTGTAGTATTGGGTGTTGGAAATACCTCTTTAGCTTGCCACTTTCAATCTTTGACAAGCAAGATGAAATTGATTTTTAGCCCCTAAATTGTTACAACATTTGTCGTTACATCCATTTTTGCAACAATTTTTGTTACAACATCTGCTCTAATGGTCACTATTTTAGTAGTTTCAATAGTAACAGTTGTTATAGAATCAACTTTTACCATAGTTTCAACATTTTTACAACACTTTCAGCATGTTTAACATTGATATGTTGTTATGGAATATTTTGTTACAACATCCGTTGTTATAACATTTTCTTCTCAATCTGTTGTTACCTAAGTTTGTGCTTCTCAATTTTTTTTACAGATCCCCCAAGTTCTGGTGCAGTGTTTGGAGGTAGAAAAACCTCTTTGGCTACCCACTTTCAAGCTCTGAGAAGCAAGATGAAATGGCTTGTTGTTACAATATTTGTTGGTACTAGATCTTAGTTGTAACTTATTTGAAATTTTATCATCGTATCTGAACTTTGATATGATGTAATATGATTATTGTTTCATTTCATTTGTTGTAATATTAGTAACAGAGAAACTAATTATTGCATGAAATAAATTATAACTTTCCATTGTTTTTTTTTTTTGCAGAACAAGGATCTTCCAAAATATCAAAATGATCCTCATCACATACATCCAGATCACATTGGCTCCGATGTTGAGGTGGAAGATGATGCTCATGATGACATAAATACAGATGAAAACGAGGCCAATTCTATTGAAAACACAACAATAAATTCCTAATTTGATTTTTCCCTTCATCAAATCAAGAGAAATTCAAAATTCCACATTAACAAACAACTTGAATGAGTTAAATGAGGTCATATAGTTGTTATCAGTCAATTAGCTTAGTTAATTCAAGTTGGGGGCATGAACTTTAGTTGCGTACAATGATTCCTAAATCTTAACAACCTAGGTTGAGTTAATTTCATTAGTAACAATTTAATTCAGTTAAACTGAGTTATGGTTAGTTAAACTAGTTCTAACCATTGCAAGAACTAGTGGGAGGTCTAGAAGTGGGGTGTAACTTCAATGTTTAACTAGTTAACTAATCAAGTAGCCTAAATTAACTCATGTATGCATAGAATTTGAGTTACGCATTTGATGTAGGAGCTCAAGGGTAGTGTAATATTAGTTGTAGATTATTCCAAGTTGTATAGGTGGTGCATGCAGTCAGAGAAGGACTTAAAGGAATTTCACAATCCTAATTGAGGAATTTCCTAAATAATAGGTGACTAATTTGTTGAGGAACTGTGTAAGGAATTAAGATCTTCGAGGCTTGAAAAAACTGGCTAACTCTTGGCCAAATTCAGTCAGTCAGGCAGAGGATAGAAGATACAAGTGCAGGTTATGCTCAATAATGAGAAAACATATTGTATTCATCCAGATTATTTGATTAATGCAATACATATAGGAAGGGGTTTTTAGTAGTTTCTTTCCCATAGATAAATCTCTATGTATGTGTGTTTAATAATGACACATGTTTTTGATATGTGTTCTCAATAGTGAATTTTCTTCCACAGATGAGTAGAGTATATTTGAGCTTATGTTTTAGTAAATTACATGAGAAGTTGTTAATCTACATTAAAATTGTACATGGTATCAGAGCTAGATTCACACTCGAGAAGGTAATTCAAAGTTGTCTTTGCAGGAGGATCAAATTTGTAGGATCAATTCTTCAGAGCTGGAAGGATGGATTTCTATGGACTAATACTCAAGTGTGCCCTTTAGGGAAGCTTTAATTAGGTTTCTTGGAAGGAACACATGGAGGAAGTGTTGGAAGATAATGGGTTGGAGGATTGTTTTTAGAGTGGAATTCTGAAACTGAGATTAGCTAGTACTCAGAATCTAGCAGAATGGAATAAGTATGTAGACAAGGTCAGGATGATCATATTGGAGGGAGTACGAGACCATATTTTCTCTAATATCCATGGGAAAGAGACTCTCTATGCAATGTGGCAAGCATTGACAGATCTGTTCCAGAATAGTAGCAACCATAGGAAGCTGACACTCAAGGACAAGATTTGAATTATCAATATGTAGAAGAATGACTTAATTGAACAATATCTGAGCAATTTCACATAATTTTGCGATGAACTTGCATGAGTCGGATTCATAGTACCATATCATGATTTTGTGAGCCTAGCCCTTCTAGTCCTTCCCAAGAGATAGAAAAACTATCAAGATTCGGTAAATGGAAGGGAGAAACTACCAAATTGGGAGCGAATCTAATCTGATTTGGTACACGAGGAAATAAGGTACAATACCAGAGATGGGACCTCATCCAAAGAAGAGGAAGAGAAATTTGAATTTGTTACAAAGGAAATAAAGATAAATGGAAGAAGTCCCAAGGTGAGACAAATTCCAGCCAAGAGGGAAAGAAGAAATAATTTTCCAAAATCAAGTGCTTTCATTGTCATGAATACAGGCACTATGCTACGAAGTTCCCATAGAAGAAGGTAAGAAAGAAGAAGCTTACAGTAGCAGCAAAATATGAAGCTTTGGATTCACAATTCAACCTTCACTTTACTCTCATCGCATGCATGGTGAGCACATTGATGGGAAGTGTGTGGTTTCTCGACAATGGTGCCTTGTTCCACATGACAGGGAATAGAGATTTCTTCAATGAATCGGAGGATAAATACCTCAAGAAGAACATTGATTTTGTATATAAAAGAAGGGATATTGTGACTGGTATCAATACAATCACCTTTTAGACGGAGTCGAGATCCCCTCTGAGACTCAAGGATGTAATTTTTGTTCCGGGACTAAAGAATAATCTTCTTTCCTTCATGGTGTTTGAAGATCATGGCTATGATGTGATATTCAACAAGGGAAAGGCATTCCTGAGACACATCGCCACATGACAGGTGAAGTATATTGATGTGCGAGTCAAGAAGTTGTATGCACTTGAGGTATAATATGCATGCAAAGAATTGATGAGCAAGGCAAAGGTTAGAGAATTGGTGGTTGAGAGGGAGCTTGATTTATCTCTCAAAATGGAGCCTCAAAATAAGCCTCTGTAAGTTGTGGGGAACCATAAATGGAGAAGTAAGGAGGAGACAGAGTGGAAACATCTAATGAAAAAGAGACCACCAGTAGGGGGATATTTTGAGCTAAGTGGGAAGAGGGATCACATGAAACCATACCTCCATGTGTGAGGTGGCGCGATGTGAAGAAACAGTCCCAGGAGTGTAGAAATTTGGACAGGATCCATTGAGGTGTTCCCCTCATGGATAATTACCTTAATACATGGGCCAATAATATTTAGTAGCACGAGGATCAATGTCAGTCAGATATTGAGGACTGTAGAGCAATGTTGACAACAGAGCAAGAGGCTTAGTAGTAGAGTCAGTAGCAACACAGTTTTCCTAGTAGACAGTTGCAGTTTGATTCAAAGATTATTTTTATTTATTTTTATGTATGCTTCTTAGTTGCAGATGTTGTAGTAGTAGTAGAAAAAAAAAATTTCACACAGTACGTTACAAAGGTGATGGAACGGGGTGGATGTGAATCCATTTCTTATTGAGAGGGAGTGTTGAAAATGCAGGAAGAAACTCCTAATTTAATGTTTCCCTTGATTAAATTAAGAGAAATTTGAAATTCCACATCATCAAACAACATGGATGAGTTAATCGAGGTCATATAGTTTTTATCACTTAGTTATCTTAGTTAATTAGAGTTGGAGGGATGAACTTGAGTTTTGTAAAGTCATTCCTAAATTTTAGGAGCTTAGGTGGAGTTAATTTCAGTTGTAACAATTTAATTTAGTTAAATTGAGTTATGGCCAGTTAAAATAGTTCCAACTGTTGGAGGAACTAGTGGGAGGTCTAGAAGTGGGGTGTAACTTCAGTGTTTAACCAGTTAACTGATAATTAAACCTAAATTAACTCATGCATGCATAGAATTTGAGTTACCTAATTGATATTGGAGTTCAAGGGTAGTGTACTATCAGTTGTAAACTATTCCAAGTTGTACAGGTGATGCATGTCATCATAGAAGGACTTAAAGGTATTGCACAATCAAGATTGAGGAGTTTCCTAAATAATAGGGGGCTAATTCCTTGAGGAACATGGCAAGGAATTATGAACTTGAAGGCTTGAAAAAATTGGCTAAGTATCAAAAAGCATATTGTATTCATCCATATTCTTTGATTAATGGAATATAGATAGGAAGTGGTTTTGAGTAGTTTCTTTCCCCTACATAAATATTTGTGTATGTGTATTGAATCATGACGCATGTTTTTGATATGTGTTCTCGATTGTGAATTTGCTTCCGCATATGAGTAAATTATATTTGAGTCTTATGTTTTAGTAAATTACATTAGTTTTGAATCTACATTAAAATTCTACAAATGTCGATACAGAAGATGATGAATAATATGATGATGAAGATCACAATGGTGATGATGATCATGAAGCAGTTGTTGGTAGTAGCTAGTGACATTCATGATCATATAAACTGCATCATGGATCATTTTTTTTATATTTTCATGGTTACTATCATATGTATCACTTTTACGGCCTCTTGTACCATATTATTGAGTTGTATATCATTTGACATGTATTGATCTAGAATTATGAAGGAATGCAATAGAATAGAGATATAAACATAATCACATAGATGCAACAGAAATAAAACTTCATTTCATTAAAATCAAAGAACTGAAATATGCTTACATACATAATGGAAATAAACTAGCTCGGGCGATGGTAGATTTTATATGAGAGGAGATGTGGAAAATACATGGATATGAACTATGTTTCAATGAGGCTCAAGGGAATTTTTATTATTGAAAAATAAGGGAAAACCCTAAACCACCAAAACCATAAGCCCATGAGATGGAAAACCAAGCGCTTGTGGGCCCTGTTGGGCAGCCAACCTCCCTCGATCGTAACTTGGTCATATTAACTATGTTTGGTGTGTACGATACCTCTTTGGTAATATCTCTTTGAGTACTACATGATTGTTATAGACTATTTCCTATGGATATGGGCCTATTGGAAACCTTAAAAAGACACCGTTTAGGGGGTAAAAACCACTCAGGAAGTTTAGGACCCGAAAAACTGCTAAAAATAGTAAATGTTGTAATAAATAAGGAAAATGATGAAACTGACTGGAGGCCTAGGTGGAATAGGCAGGTGGCCACCAATATCCATCTGGATCATTCCTCCCTGCTTAGGAGGTAATGGTACGCATTGCGTGAAAATAATCCATGAGGTGAGGAAATTTCTGTTGAACATGGTCCCTGGTGAACCACTTGCCATGGCGAAGGAGTTGGTCAGCTTTGAAAACTCAATATAGTTGAATCCTCAGTTGGCAGTTGTTCTTGATCTACATGTACATGATCTAATCAGTTGTGTGATGTTCCATGCAGTTTGGGTTTAACTCCATTGGTGTGAGTTGTTCTACAATGTCGGATGTGTCTAGTAATGGTGGAAATTATAGCCAAAGGTGGTCCACATTGAACACTGGGTGCAGACAAAGGGATGAAGGAATGTTGAGGTTGAAGTTTGTTCCCCCTATATCCTTGGTGATGGTGTATGGCCCATATCGAATCCGATGAATCTTGTGGTGTAGATCAGCGAGGCCCTCCTTCTGCAAATGTAGCCAACTTGTGTGGCATCTGATGCTAATCATGTTGTTGCTTTTACTTTGCATTGGCTCTGTCCAATATGTCATGGACCTGCTAGAGGATGTGCTTAATGTGCTCAATGAATTTTTTCTCCATGTAAGATTTAGATTGGACATGAGTCAAATTTTCCAAAGTAGCTGCAAATAGTATGGCCACATCCATGGGACATAGTGGCTGGAATCCCTACCCCACTTGAAAGGGCTATTGTTAGTTGAGATATGGAGACTTGTATTTGAATTGTGTTGGAAATAAGGGAAAATTTCATCCCATGTGCGTGGATGCTTTGATTTTTACATGCGCAGAATGTGTATGATCATCTCGTTGACGACCTATGTTTGATGATTAGTTTGGGGGTCGAAAGGCACGGACTTAGTGAGCTTGGTATCCAGCATTGACTAGAGACTTGACCAAAATTTACTTAGGAACCTTCTATCCTGATTTGAGATAATGGAATGTGGAATCGTGAACCCACACTCATTCAGGAAAGAGCTTAGTAGTGGCTTCTATTGTGATACTCTTCTTGCAGGCTGCCAGAATGGTCATCTTAGAGAATCTGTCGATGAAAACAAAAACACAGTTGTTGATATGCTTGGTAGAAGGGAGGCCCAACATGTAATCCATGGAGATGGATATCCAAGGTTGAATAGGAGTATGAAATGAAGTATATAGCCCTTTATTCCTGATAGTCGGTTTGGAAATGGCACAGGAAGTGCAGGATTTGATGTACCTATAAACATCCTATCGAAGGTTAGGCTAACAAAAATATTTTTGTAGCGTTTCCATTGTTTTCTCTACCCCGAAATGTCCAATGACCCAACTGTAGTGTGCTTCCCAAATCATCTTGGAATGCTCACTTGAAGGAACACAGAGGTGTCCCAAGTGGCATAATAGTGCATCGTAGAGGTGAAAATTTGGAACTTGATTTCCTTCCAAGAGCATCTGGTATGTGTTGTTTAATTTTGGATCACTCTTGTAAAGATGTGTCCACCCCAAAGTCTCGTACCCATAAGAGTTGAGCATAGTGGTCAGTTCCATGATAGGAAATCGGCTTAGGAATTCAACAACATTGTTGGTGCTACTCTTCTTGTACTTAATATTCAAATGGAACTGTTGTAGGTATGTGGATCATTTATGATGGAAATCATTCTACAAATTCCCTTGTGTCTGTATGAAGTGCAAGGTTCGATGGTCTATGTGGATGAATTTTCCTTCCCTAGAATTTAATTCTTCCATTATCGACAAGTCTACACAATGGAATACATATCTTTGTAATATATGGGATACTTTTAGACTATGTGTGAAAGTGTCTCACTCTAATATGCCACTGGATGCTCTTGCTAACTAAGAACTACACAATTAGCATAGTCAGAGGCATTTGTCTCAATCTCAAATGGTTGTTGCAAGTCTGGTAATGTGAGAAATGGTGGAGAGCAGAGGCGATGCTTCAACTCGATGAACACCTTCTATTGGGATTCAAACGAAAATAAATTTTTTTTCTCTCCACCCTTGGTGACTTTAATTAAATGTCGAGTGATATGAGAGAACTCCAATACGAACCTGTGGTAGAAGTTAGCAAGAACC
Organism: Pinus albicaulis; assembly: GCA_034641835.2. NCBI lineage: Eukaryota > Viridiplantae > Streptophyta > Pinopsida > Pinales > Pinaceae > Pinus > Pinus albicaulis. The sequence continues at coordinate 1,980,004,080 of CM076575.1, read as the reverse complement.
AAAAAGTTGCGGAGCTTTATTAGAGTGGTTGGGGTTGGCCAATATCAAATGACTTGTATCTTGGCTAGGTCCACATGCACACCATGTTCATCAATTATGTACCCCAGATATTGAACCTGGGTCATATGAAAATTGCATTTCTATAAATTGGCACACAACTTGTGTTTTCGCAGGGTTTGGAGGACCTATCAAATATGGTGGAGGTGCTCTTCCCAACTTTGGCTGAAGATCAGAATTCCATCCATACACACCACCATAAATGAGTTGGTGAAGGGTTTAAATATGTATTCCATTAGCCTCATCAAGGTTGCAGGGGCATTCGTCAACCCAAAAGGCATGCCCAACCATTCCAAAAGGCCCTCCTTATATTTGAAGGCAGTCTTCCACACATCAGAGGGTTCAATTTGTACCTAGTGATAACCATATTTCAAGTCAATATTGTTGAAATATTTGGCCCCAAGGAGCTAGTCCATAGGGTCAATATCCATGAGATTGGATACTAATTCGAGACAACAATCTTGTTAATCACTCGATAGTCAATACCAGGTTTCCAGGTCCCATCCTTCTTTCATAACAACATGATTGGGCACCCACAGGGTGATGAATTTGGCATGATATTCCCTTTCTGCATTATATCCTAAATATTCCACTTTATTTCATCATTCTCTAGAACATAGCATCGATATACCTCTCCATTGGGTAGAGACATTCCTAGAGTTAGGTCGATGGAGTGCTTGACCTAACAGTGTAGAGGTACTCCTGCAGGTGAGGTTAAAATTCCATGTACTCCTCCATGATCATTTCCATATGTTTTTGTGGTGTAGAGGAGCCCTGTCTGGATGCCGTGGCCACAATATTATTTTTTCCCTAAGGGAGAATCATAAGGAAAAAAATTTCCTAGTTTGGGAAATGATATTACTACATTGCTTCGCAATGATCAAAGAGATGGCAGTAGGCAATGTTACCTCTGATATCTTGTACAACTTATTTACCAAAGTAATAATAATAGTGCGAGGCCTAGAATCATACACAACATGATGGTTTGACAATTATGGTTGGCCTAATAATACATCACAAAATTCAAGAGGAGAAAAATTACATAGAACCTCATCTGCGAAGCGCTTGATGTTGTAGGGGAGGCAGAACTTCTTGCTAAATTGGAGATCACGTCCTTGGTGAAGCCACCCAATGGTGTATGGTTGTAGCTGTGTTGTGGTCGGTAAGACCAACCACTTCACAACCTCTTCTAGAACGAGGCTTTTTTATCTCACGCTTTCGATAATGAAATGTAGCAGAGAACCCTTCACCCACATTTGTGAGTGGAAGAGATGCTCACCCTCCTCTGGATCTTCAGGCTCATCCTTCTTGATCTTGGTGGTGGAAATGGTGGAACTTGGCTCCGCATCAATAATATGCTACCCTTTTTCATTCCCCTTGTAGGGATCTAAATCAGAGTCAGAACATGAATTTGATTTGGAAGCCTTCAGCGCGACCACCAGTGACTTCTTGGCTCAACACTCACTCGTGTTGTTAGTGGGGATCTTATGGAACTCACACCACCTACCAGTGTCTTTCTTTATCATTATGGTGTTGTTATTTTCTTTTGGCTTCGATAGTTTGTCATGGGTAGCCCCGCCTTCAATTTTCCCTTTGTTCTAGGGTTTGGGGGCACCTTTCCCTTGCTTCAAATTCGCAGATCCAAAGTCTCACTTTTTCTATTTAAACTTTTGCTCGATCTCGATAGCATATTGATAGGAGGCACAAAGTGAGGATATGTCCAAGAACTCCATTTAGTCCTGGATGTACTTATGTAAACAACCGTGGTACATGAGTACCAAATTCCACTGAGAATCCTTAATACCCAGTTTCGTGCGAAGGGCATGAAAACCATTTGTGAACTTTGACACATCTTGGTCGCTTCCCTACCACAGTGTGTTCCACTTTATGTATTTATCTTCATAGCTCCTGATAGGGTAAAATTGTTCCTTGATGGCATCTCAGAAATGATTCCAAGTGGGTGCAGCTGAAAAAAATGAGGATTCCATCTTGTCCTTTTTCTCACAGTAGGTTTCCCACCATTCCTTTACATGGGGGCAGCTTTGAGGAGTGCAAAAGTAATATTTTCCTTATTGGAAAAGTAATGAACTGAAAATTATCCTTCTAACATATTTAACCATTTATCTACGACATCTGCATCTATATATCGTTCAAATATGGGAATATCAAAATTAACTTGTACCTTAAATGGAGTGGCACCTCCGGAGTGGTTTCTGGAGGAAGATTTGTCACCCGTGGGAATCCATCGAAGGATTTGGGAAAAGTTATCCATCATCGTGTTCCTCTGTTTCTCGAGGGCCTCCTTGAGAAATATTGTTAAAGGATCTCCTACTCCCTCGTATTTATTTTCTTCCACCATGGGAGGTCGTCAGGGTTTGTGAGGCTGATCTTGCAACAATTCACCCATTTTGAGCCCTAACTCCTTATACCCTCACCTCGTTGGGGACATGCAAATAAAAAAAGAGAAAGAGGAGACTACTCTAATACCATTGATACGAACTTATGCAAAAATGAAATAAAATATATATATAAACATAAACACAGAGATGAAACAAAAATTAAATCTTCATTTCATTAATATGAAAGAACTGAAATATGCTTACATACAGAATGGAAATAAACTAGCTTGGGCGATGGTATCTTATCTCTAAGAAGAGATGTGGCAGATGTTATCACATATAAATTTTTGTTAAAAATTATTTATATGGGATTTTTTTTTTTTTGGGTGTTTAAGGTTGTAGTTTCTCTCAAGATTTTATACATTATTATTATTATTATTATGGTTTGAAAATATCCAATTATCTCCCACCTCCATGTCTCCTTCTGCTTCCATGTCATATGTTTGTTTCAAGGTGAGTTAAAACTATGTTTTCCCCCATACAACACAGTAATTTTAAACATGGTTTAAAAACAACTAAGAACTAATTTTCAAAAACTGAAAGAGATTTTTGTTTAAAACATCCTCATATACAAAAACCTCCCTCATTTTATAATAGCTATTATGGTTTGAGAGATTCATAGAAATCGTTGCAAGCATATTTTTCCAATTTTCCTGGTTTTGGTCAGTATTTTCAAATACGATTTTCACGCAAGTGGAAATGAATTTTCAGAACCTAAAAGAGGTTTTTGTTTATAACATCTGTATGTAAAAAAACCTCTCTCCATTTTTACATAGATATTATGGTTTGGGAAATTTTAAATAAGCTTTGAAGGCACATTTTCCAGAAATGTCCTATTTAGTCAACTTTTGCAGAGAAGATTGTGGCCCATCAAAGATGAATATTGAGAAACTGGAGGAGGTTTATGTTCCTAATATTCCAAGCTATAAAAAATTATCTCACTTTTGACATAGGTATTTTTTACACATTATTTTTTCACCATGACATTTTACTGTCCATATGGGTTCATCAACACCTATATAATGCTCCCTTAGAAGTCTACAACCCTAAAGTTCCTAAACCAAGTCCTGAATTTGGAGAAAAGCTTGTAAAAATCATAAAAATATTGGTACCGCACTTTTCCTTAGCTTTACCTGCAGCACCACATCCTTTTGCTGCAAAAACTGCGGAGCCGACCGCACGTTTTCTTCATTAAAAGTGCGAACCCCTGTAAAAGGTAATATGAAGGCGAAAGTAAACTCTAGAAGCCCAGTTGGTCGAATATTCTCCCAGATGGAAGCTTCTAGAAGGCATTATCCATTTGAAGCCTTCCTCCCTCCATTATCATGAACATTCATTCCTTCATAAAAGGAGCCTATTCCTTGGATTTTGGAACTTAATCCCTTGATAAGGGGACTCTATCCCTTCCATTTTGGAGCTATAACCACTTTCCTTCTCCTATAAATTGAAGCTTTGGTTCAGTCTCAAGGGTACTTACTAAGATGTAAGATTGAAGATTGTACATGGCTGATATATGTAAAACTTCTCTATCCATTTTGTATACACTTAGTACTTTCTTTGTACTTGGTAGCTACGATAGAGAAGGGAATTGCTGAAGAAACATAATATTTTTCTAGCTGCAAGAACGATTACATACTCGTAGTTAGGCCGGTTCAAAGAGTGGAAGGGCTTGTCAGACCAAAGGAAAACGCTTGTTCCGGACCCCGAAAGGACCTGTATGACATCAGGCGAACACGGTTGTAAGAATCGTTCTTTTATTTAAAGATAATGCAATTGGATCCTGTTTTCTCAATAAGTTGTTTATGTGTTTACTTGAATGACTTATTTCTTTAATTCTTTGATAATTAAGATAGATTTGTAATTTTTGAATTAGTATATGTAGCAGGTGCTTTTGATTCTCTTCCATGTCTTTGTTTGTAGATCTTAAGAGGTGAATTCTTGGAGTGATGGGAAAGAAGAAATCAACTAGCATTGGATCACAGATAGGTCCTTTCTTCATCATAGAAAATTCTAAATTACATATAATCTAGAGAAAGTAGTTTACATTTGTCCTGTTTATTTCTAGCTATTCTTGTGATACTAGGGAGATATTTCTTGTCTGCAAGAACGTTTTATCTACCTAACAAATCATCGACTCCACTGGGGACATCTTGAACTTAGTTTTATTTTTATTTTTGAGTGTGACTTATGAAAGTATTTTTCTTATTTTGATTAGTCTACACTGGGTTGGGAAATTATTTCAGTAGAATCCCAAAAAAGTACTTTAGAATTTTTTATTTTTCTTTATGTTTTCTGGTCTCTGCACATTTTCTTTGAAAACAGTGCAGTAACCTCCGCAGTTTCTTTGTGTGAACAATGCAGCACCGTACTTTTGTACTCTGCAACCTGCGGACACTAAGAAAATTTTTGAAAAACTTAAAATTCTCTTTTCTGGTTATAGCTTACAAGATTCTTTGCAATTACCCATACGTGTAGTCACTGTCAAAAGCCTCTTATAAAATTTTCTTATATCATTTCTAAGTTTTGAGCGATTTTCTAAAGATTTGCATTTTAAAAGTGATTTTTGTTTTGTCTTTGTGTTGCTCCAAGATCAGAAACTTTGAGATACCTTAGATTACTGGTATTTCATTGCTTTCTTACTGAGACTTTGACTTTATGATAGAATTTGCTTCTATAAAAATTAGATCTATTTTTTTTTTCAAATCTTAAGGGACTTTTAGTTCAAAAATCCTTGAATCTCATTTCAAAACCACCAATGGATGATTTTGATTCCTTGCTAGGATAAGCAAAGAATTTCTTGGTTAGGTTACAAACTTAGCAAAACATCCTTAAAGTTTTTAGAGTTTTTAGTCTTAAAGTTTAGATCTTTAGAGTTTTAAAAAGTTCGAAATTAGTGTTTTTAGTTTTGAATTTTGTTTTAAGTAATCATATTTTTCTTTTGGAAAATGTTTTATTTGTAGTTTCAGACTTGAACAATAAAAGGGATTTCTTTTTGAGCAATTAATTATTGATTTCTCATAGAAAAATATTTATTTTCATATATTCTTGTTTTTAAAAAGAAGGATTGAAGTTTTAAAGAAATTTCATTTCTCAACTCTTTCTTTTAGATAGATTTCATTGAAAGGAAACAAATGTTTTTCATATATATGCATTTTAGTGTTTTTTGGAGTCGGGTCATTATACACCATTGAAGTTTCACTTTCATACCCATTGTCCTAAGAAACATCCAATTAAAATTAATGCTTAATTAAAATCAACCTAACAATTTCCATTTTTCTAGGGCTCTTTCCACCAGTTTAGCTTAGGCTAGTGTATTGGATTAGGTTTTAGTTAACTCTCCAAGACAATAAAAACAAAAAAGTATTCAATCTTGCGGTAGGGAAATTCTAATAGTAGCATGTATGCTCTGGGAAACTCCTCTTAAAGGAGTCAAGCACAAGATCATATCCAAACCAATGAGGTAATCAATCCTTCCTCATTGGGAACGATAGAATATATACATGTATTAACAACGGTAAACCTTGGATTGACCATTATCGAGGAGCCTGGGGTCACTTGCCGGTAAACCTTGGATTATGTCAAGGAACGTTCAAGGTGATTGAGCTTTTTTACTCTGCCCTTGCATGTGTATCGGATCATAGATTGTTCCCCCAGGTATATTTGTTCCTATTGGTGACCTTAGTGGCATAAGCTTTAGGATTCTTTCCCAAGGTGACGGTCGAGGGAAGGTCCCACTGTACTTGGAGCAGACGTCGACTAGACTCACTTGGATTCTCCGGAGGGTTATCTTCACTCGAGATGGTTTAAATGGAGAAACTTGCACCAGTCTGTTTCATTAAGCAGGTTGTCGGGGTAATTGTTCCAACCGCCATTTCTGCATTAAAATTATACAATGTTGGATTTCATAACCAACTAGTGTATTTAGTGTGGAAATATACTATTTGTGTGTGGTTTGACTCCTAGATTTGATAGCGCATGTTCATTTGTTTGTTTTCACATTTAGAGACCATAGGTGTGAATTGTCAATTTTAATTGTTTAGGTGTGAATTGTCAATATTTTTAAATTGTTAATAAAATTCACTAAAGTTGAATATAATGGAAGTTGTTCCATAATTTACCAACCAAGGAACCTCTCTTAATGAGAATCCTAGTACTTTTCCTTGCTTTGGAAATGTTGGTCCTCCTTATATGGCTACATTTTCATTACCTGGATTTACAATAGGTTTACCAGTATGGTTATGTTCAACTTCGTTGGCCCTAAATACTCTAATTATTCCACCTCAACAGATTTCATCATCTCAACATCACCAACCTCATGTTGACCCTTTACCTTCTTCGCCCAATATTTCTTCCTCCCTTTATTCCTCTTCGCTTGGTAAAATCCTTGATGCTAGTAACCAGGTGGATAAGAAGAAGAAGAAAGGGAAGAAGAAGCAAGATAAGAAAGAAGTAAACCAATAAACCATGGTTGTAAGTGTTAGTAGTGTTGAGGAAACCTCCAACATGCATCGTAAACCCAAATTCCCTTGCAAGCTTTGTAAGGGTGACCACTTCCTTATCAATTTTCCTGGTATTCCTAAGGTCTTGGAAGTATGGTCAGAAAATTCCCATCAACTTACCGTTGATTCATCAACCAGTGATAGTCAGGTTCCTAGGAAAAAGGGTAAAGTTAGGTTTCCTTGTAGGTTGTGCAAATGGAGTCATCAAACTCACATTTTCCCTCACATGGATGAAGCCTCAAAAATTTTGGAAAACCTTACCATTCCACAGCAAAAACTTCCAACTGGTTACCGTCAACTTTCTCCCAACCTACCGTCAACTTACGGAGTGATTGATCTAATTCGAAGTACAGTCGATCCCACTCTTCCATTGAAGAGTGAAACTCATATCACTCAAGTTGATGATCCATTAGTTGATCAAGTGGTCGATTCGATTTCACATTCGGTTGATCCCACTCTCCCTATAGAGATTGAAATTCCTACCACTCGAGTTCTTCTTGTGACATTAGATTCTTCTATGCCAGGGGGCATTTCACCTGTTACTACAGAACCCCCTCCAAGTAACGAGGTATTTTCCTCAGATTGGAATAGATTGACAAAACCTCATCTTCGTTCCTCCATCCCTTTCCAAATCATTGTGAAGGCTTGTGGCACAAATTTATGCCGCACACATGTAGATGAAGGTGCTTCTGTTAGTATTTTGTCCTCAACTGCTTGGAAAGCTTTGGGTTCCCCTCAACTTGTGCCTGTTACACAGAATCTGTCAGCTTTTAATAGAACCATTAGTGAACCTTTAGGGATCCTTCCTAAGTTTTCTATTACTTTGGAAGGTAAAACTATCTATATTGATCTTATGGTAGTTTGAGGCCCCTTGAATTTCAATTTACTCCTTGGGCAAGACTATGTCTATGCAATGAAAGCTGTCGTATCGACACTCTTTCGTGTGACATCTTTCCCTCACAATGGAAACGTTGTGACTATTGACCAGCTTTCATTTACTAGTCTTGATTCGAATACCAATAATCTAACACCCCTAAATTTTCCTTATACTTAGGTGGTATCTACCCCACCACGGGTTAATTATGTGGCAACCAATCCCATGTTTTCAATTACCAATGCAAGTGATCCTCTCACTGTTTGCTCGACTTCTTTTGACTTAGATCCGATAATTGACATGGAAAACCCTCTGGGATTATTTGAACGTGATGTTCCTATCCCTTTTGAGTCCCTTGACATGTGTTCATTCCAAAGAATTGTTCTTCCATCTGATGAAGACCTTTTGGAAGCCATGATCGAGGAGTGTCCCTTGACATGTATTTCTTCTAGTTGGAAGCCATGACAAGGTAACCAAGAGGAAATTTCCTTTTACTATGTCAACCTCATTAAAAAATGAATCAGTGGGTCATGAGGATAGTTCCTTGTACTATGTCAACCTTGTTAAAAAATGAATAAGTTGGTCAGAGGAAAGTTCCTTTTACTGTGTCAACGTCGTCAAAAAAAAATGAAACATGTCTTAGAAGAGGAAAATTCCTTTTACTGTGTCAACCTCGTTAAAAAACGAATTAGATATCCAAGAGGAAAGTTCCTTTTACTGTGTCAACCTCGTTAAAAAATGAATCAGTGGGTCAAGAGGACAGTTATTTTCGTATGTCAACCTCGTTAAAAAATGAATCAGTAGGTTATGTAGGTAGATTGTAGAAAGTAAATTGATAGATTCCATGAGGATGGTTCTTCTCCTATGTCAACCTCGTTAAAAAATGAAACAGATACCAAGAGGAATGTTCCTGTTACGGTGTCGAGCTCGTTAAAAAATGAAACCGGTCCCTGATGAGCATAGTTATTTTCCTGTGTCAATCTCGTTAAAAAATGAAACAAATCCTCTCCTATTCAATTCGAGTCTTTCATCTGATCTCGTAAATGAACCTTCATTCCATCAAGATTTTATTAACCAGTAGTCTACATAGTTGAATGAAAAGAATATTGGGGACCATATGCTCTAGCAAGTTATGCTTGGGGGGCATTGAAAATTTCAAGCATGATTTTTTCTTTGTTTCAAGGTTGTGTAAAAGTGAAACAAACCATTTTTTAGCATAGTTTTCCTACGTTTCAAGATTGTATAAAAATGAAACCTATCTTGAGTCCATTTCGGTTATTATTTTCAAGACTCGTTAAACTCATGAAAATCTTGAGCTTCTTTTGCTATTCTTTTCATGCTCATAAAATGTACATGAAAATGTTGAGTTCTTTCCATATTTTCCTGTTCATTAATTAAATTGAAAGTTGACCATATGAGTACATTTTTTATCACTTTTTCGAACTCGTTAAAACTTATGAAAAAGTGAAAATTATGAGTACATTTTTATCCCTTTTTCAAACTCATTAAAACTTACGAAAAAGTGAAATATTGAGTTCTCTTTTAAGCCCTTTTCAGACTCTTTAAACATGAAAATATCACCGAGTACTTGACTATTCGAAGTCGTTAATGAAAATGAATAGTTGTCCCTTCAGTATAAGTTTACCCCTTTTTCGGACTGAAATTGACTATTTATGAAAAAGGTATACGTTGACTAATCATGGTCAATAGAGTTCTCTCCTATATTATTTTATCCTTTTTTGGGCTTGAGAGACTAAATTTACGAAAAATTACACCCACGGAGTTTCCTTAAGTTTTTCTTTTGACTCCCTAAAATTGAAAAACACCGGATTTCTCCTATACTGGACTCGCTAAAACTAAACAGTAAAGGACCCGTCGATTACAAATAGGAACGAACCACTCCTTCTTAGGGTTCGATTTTTAAACTAAGTTGGACTCATCTGAAGGATGAGCTTATATAACAAGAAAATGTTATCCTCCTCAAGCTTGTAAAAAATAAAGAGGTACTTTCCAGAAATGGTGGGGGAAAAGAGAGAAAATGGATCGAGTTGTCATACTTTGTTTAAAAGCCGTATACCACTCTTGAACACGACACTTTTTGTCATACTTCCACCTAGGTTGGGAAAATCCTTTGCCTATTAGTTAATCAAACCATATTGAAAGTCTTCAATTGGTTTCTGTGTATTAGCTTTAGGTCAATTGTTACCAAACCATCTGCAGTGTTGTTATGTGTTCAAGAGGACATTTCAAATAAACAATTCATTTGAAAACATTTTTCTCCTTTTGCGTTGCCCATCCCTGAGTCAGTCCTTGCAAAATATTTCTACAAAAATTGATCTATCGGTTTTGTGTTGTGGGCTTTCCTATGACAGGTCACTTTCTATCGACGGCAACATATCATCTAGGAAGTTGATCTAGAATCCTATCAGTACCTTGGAATCTTCATGCCCTAATGGTAGGTTTCTCGCCTTTGACAATAGGTTGCATCATTGACCATCGATCGAATGATTTCGTTAAGTGTTCAACTTCAAATAATTTATTCACACTTCATGGATTGTACTGAGTACTTTGAGAGCCATTTTCATTATTGGTGGTTTCTCTCACACTTTTTAACAGTTCACATAATTGACTGGTAATCAAGTAGTTTCTACCATGTTCAACTTCAACACAATCAATCGCATGGATAGAATCGTACTAGTTCGGGTAGCAGAAATCAAGACCCTGGATCTAGTTTCCACCATCTAGGCTGCAAGGAATTTTATTATTCATTATACAATACACTATTCATAACAGATGGTTGTGTCCATACTATGTCTACACTATTGATGTAATATTAGAATCATTTCTATATCAGAACATTTTAGTTAGTTTTGATATGAGTATGGGAATGCCTACCTCGGCGATGATATATATATATATATATATATATATATTTGCATTGAATGTTTTTACAGATTCCAACCGGTGTGTCCACGAGCCAATCCTTGAAATGATAAAGCACTTCACTCTTCGAATTATCTCAGATTTCGTGCTTTAGGGGGCAATCTGTTAAACATTATTTTGTCACCATGAAATTTTACTGTCCATATGGGTTCATCAACACCTATATAATGCTCCCTTAAAAGTATAAAACCCTAAAGTTCCTAAACCAAGTCCTAAATTTGGAAAAAAGCTTGTAAAAGTCATAAAAATATTGCTACCGCACTTTTCCTTAGCTTTACCTGCGACACCGCATTATTTTGCTCCAAAAACTGCGGAGCCGACCACACGCTTTCTTAATTAAAAGTGTGGACCCCTATAAAATGTATTATGAAGGTGAAATTAAATTCTAGAAGCCCAGCTGGTCGAATATTCTCCCAACTAGAAGCTTCTAGAAGGCGTTATCCAGTCGAAGCCTTACTTCCTCCATTATCATGAACATTCATTCCTTCATAAAAGGAGCCTATTCCTTGGATTTTGGAACTTAATCCCTTGATAAGGGGACTCTATCCCTTCCATTTTGGAGTTGTAACCAATTTCCTTCTATAAGTTGAAGCTTTGGTTCAGTCTCAAGGGTACTTACTAAGATGGAAGATTGAAGATTGTACATGTTGATATATGTAAAACTTCTCTATCCATTTTGTATACACTTAGTACTTGCTTTGTAATTGGTACCTATGATAGAGAAGGGAATTGCTGAAGAAACATACTCTTTTGCTAGCTACGAGAACGATTACATACTCGTAGTTAGGCTGGTTCAAAGAGTGGAAGAGCTTGTCAGACCAAAGGAAAACACTTGTTCCGGATCTCGGAAGGACCTGTACGAAATCAAGGTGAACGCAGTTGTAAGAATCCTTCTTTTATTTAAAGATAATACAATTGGATTATGTTTTCTCAATAAGTTCTTTATGTGTTTACTTGAATGATTCCTTGATCATTAAGATATATTTGTAATTTTTGAATTAGTATATGTTGCAGGTGCTTTTGATTCTCTTAAAAGGTGACTTCTTGGAGTGACGGGAAAGAATAAATCAACTAGCATTGGATCACAGGTAGGTCCTTTCTTCATCATAGAAAATTCTAAATTACATATAATATAGAAAAAGTAGTTTACATTTGTCCTGTTTGTTTCTAGCTATCCTTGTGATACTAGGGAGATCTTTCTTGTCCGCAAGAACGCTTTATCCACCTAACCGTATTATAGAATGAGAGATATATTCACATCTTCACAGCCTATTTTTCTTCTTGTGCAAAGTCCTGTTTTAAAAATATTTTTACAGAGAATATCGTGAACACCTGGAGAATAATTTTGGGAAAATGAAAGAGGTTTATCTCAAAAACATATTCATATATAAAATAACCTCTTTCAATTTTCACATATCTATCTCGAATTGATATATTAAAAGGCATAACTAGCCCCTATTTCTCATCAATTTGGGAGGAAAAAGCTTAAATACAGTTAGTGATTTGGAGGCCACCTCATCTAATATGAGTTGCTATAAAATTCGAATTGGTCTTATTTGTCACCAGCAATCCACAAATATAATGCCAAGTAGATTCATTATTTTTGAATGTTCTATATTTATTTCTATTTGTATAACACAGTTAGAGATATTTGTAATAAATATTTATATTTTAGTTTAGAAATTGTATAAATACTTCATCATATGAAGTAATAGATGTTGGAACATTGGACATTGAACTAGTGTATTTTAGTTACAAAGTAATACAATGAATACAAAGAAAATTTTTAGGTTAAATTTAGGGATTCATGTGATGAGATTGTATGCCTATGTTTCTCTTTTGTAAGTCACTCTATTGAATGCTTTCTCTTTCCATTACATATCTACTTCTTTCGCTCATTGTATTTAAAGTTTTTAAGCATGATTCGTGAGGAATACATGCCCTTTTTTGATGAGATGATGATGTTGCATTTATTTTCTTCTTAAGGAATGAATTCATATTTATATGCTTGTTCCTAAATCTCTCTGTTCATTCTAAACCATAACCATACAGCCTAAAGGGTCACTGAAGCTTGCTTGCCTTGCCCCTTTATTCCCCTACAATTTTTTCTCTTATAACCCTATAAGAGTTTTCAAGCCTAGATCTAAAGGTCCATTTTAATCCAGCACAAAAATCCAAATCATTCAAAACCCTAGAGCCAAATATACCTATCCTAAAATCACCATCATCCAGTCAATTTGGATGTGATCTCTTTGAGATATCCCTCTCAACCTAATAGGGCTAGCTACTAGGTCAAAGTGGTATGTGGTTACCTTTGCGAGTCTCCTTCTCAGCCTTCGGAGAACTGGTGGAGTGCTAACAAGGGATACATGCCTATGAATTGTGTTACAATTAGGCCCAACGACCTTTTCACTATTGAAAAAAAGGGAAAATCCTAAACAACCAAAACCCTAACCCCAAGAGATGGAACACTAAGAGTTTGTGGGCCCTGTAGTTGGAAATCCAACTTCCCGAGGTCGTAACTTGGTCATATTATCTCCTTGTAATGTTCCAAAATTTTAGCCTCCAAGCTAAATGGAACATTAGAGTTAGTAGCAACTCTAGCTGGTGAATAAATGGGAAGAAAAGCTCATAAGTCTCCTAAGGAGGATAAAAACACTCCAAGTGTGAAAGGAAACACTCTTTCTAGCTTAATTAAACACCTCCATGTGTGAACGGGGTTTAAATCAAGCTACTTTGACTAAGTCAACAGCGCAGTTTTAGTGGAGGAGGAATCCAAGGAGGAATAACGAAATTTTGGAGGGAGATGTATCTTGGGATAGAGATGACCTAATTGAGTGGGGCCAAGGGAAAGAAAAATCATGTCTTATATAAGGAAGAGGATGGAATAATTATTCATCATCTTCTAGATTATTATTCTTGTCTGCATAGACTTGTTGCTGCTTTGCTGCTTAGCAAAGCTGCAGTGCTGTTTAGCACTGGGTGTTCCCGGGCAGGAATCCCACCTCTTTCCTTTGAGGATCCTCATTGGGAGAGTTTGCATTCATCATTCCACATCAGTTTTCCAGGCCAAGCTTCATCCATCTTCATCAGCAAAACTTTTCTGGAGATTGTGCAGTGTTGTTGGGTGCAGCAGTGGAAGGGATTGGAATCCCAGCTTCTGAGCTAGTTTCTCATTGGAGGAAGGTTTCCTTCACTTGAGAGATCTGTTTGGAGAGATCCAAAGCTTATTTCAGATATTTTGTATCATACCACACATTTCCCATACATTCCCAGTGTTGTTTCTGCTAGGGAATGCGTTATTTTGGAGGCTCTGTTCATTGCATGGTTTGGTGGCTCCCTTGTTGAGTTTCCTTGTGATTGAGAGGTTCATCCTTTCATGGAAGGAAGCCCTTGAGGGATATACATCATATCAGACATATTTCCAGCCTTTTACGCTCATGTACTTCAGTGTTGCAGTGGTGATTCAGTAAATTACTGAATATCCCATTTTTTATGTAGAGTGTTTGACAAGAAACCCTTGCCGGTTTCTTTTGTATTTTGTATAAGGAGCTTAGATATCTGTTTTTCAGCATTATTTACCAATACATGAGTATATATATTTTTCTCCTATGATTTTATGTGTAAACCATCTCTTAGAGTGCGTAGTCCCTTGAGCAGTTGTTCTGACATTCTGCAGTCTTGGGGTTTTAGCACTTTTTGGCAATCCTGGGTGTGGGAGATCTATTTAACCCACCTAGTTTTCTTTGTTTCAGCTCTAATCTCATAGTTATATTTTATATTTATTATTTTATGGGATCCAAGGGTCCATTTCAGTGTTTTATTACATATTTTGCTGGAAATGCGTTTTTGATGCATGTTTCATGAGTTGTTCCTAATTTCGAATATTACAGTGGTATCAGAGCACGATCTCTGGCTCAGCCTGTGAGATCCAGCTATCAGAGGAAGAAGAGATGGAAAGAATCCAAAAAGCTTCATTATGTGAAGGAAGGAAGGAATACAAGCTTACAAAGCTTCTTCCAAAATCTATGCAGAGCTTTCAAGGAGAGCTGAAGAAAATGAGATTGGAGATGGGATCTCCAAAGGAGGTTGAATCTAGAGCTGAATCTAGATTTTCACATGGTGAGTGTGAGCATGCAGCTACACTCCAAGATGCACAGCACAGTCAAGTGCCCATATCTATCCTGAGATGGATGGGAGGAGGAAAAATGCCTAAGAGGAGAACTCTTAGTGATTTGTTGCAGGAGTATGAATCTCAAACTGAGAGGTTTAGAGATCATACTGATTTCCAAGAGTTTTGCAAGATCCATGTGGATAAGAGAAAGCAGCAGGATGCAGACAGTTTTCATCTATCTACTTTTGTTGGATCACCTACATGTTCAGTTGGAGCTTAGGTGAAGGAGCTAGATTCCTATTTGTAGCTGCACCACATTTCTGAAGGTGAAGCCATCAAATTTGCAGCGCTGCATTTCAGAGGTAAGGCTCATGCATGGTGGATTTTTTAATCTTATTCCTTAAATAATTCCAACACTTTCTCTTATGCAAGATTCATAAAAACATTGTTGGAGAAGTTTGGTGAAAAACTTCCTAAGACACATGAGCAAGGAAAACTTGAGAAAACAAAACCCTTGCATGTGTTGGAGGAAACCCCACTTCAGAAAACCATGGGAGGAGATGACATGTTGCATTACACTTTGCCGGAAGCAAGACCTCCAGTTCATATTCTTGAACAAGAGGGCATGGGGATCTCCTTTTCACCGAAGGATCCAACTGGTGAGATGTTGCCCATACACATTGAGGAAGATGAGGGCAACATCGCTGTCACATCTAGAGCACATCCTGTGCCTCATGCAGAGGAATGAGGAGCACATTCTCCCACAGGAGGGATTCTTGTATCTTTGCAAGAAGTTCCCCATGATCACATACATAGAGGTCCAAGCACAATCAGTGAGCAGCACGATTGTGTAGCATTGCAACTCGAAGGAGAAGGAAGGTATGAAGAGCAACATCAGTTGATGAGAAGCACACACCCTTCTCTATTTTAGAAATCTAATGCAAGGAAGAGGCAGACTAATTTTCGTAGTGAGAGCAAGGGAAAAGTTTCCTAATCATATGTACAATCTACTCTTGACATTGATGTATCACTACATGGAGGCATTCCACCGGGGAGGCCACCAAATCTGCAATTGATGAGAGATATCTTGTCTCTGGGTTCACCACTCTTGGATTGTGGAGAGGTGAAGATTTTGGAGGAGAACTTTGGCATGGCGAATTTCAAAGTAGTAGACAATAGCATGAGGAGAGCTTCACATGCCAGATCACCAGTGTTGTCTCTTAGGAGGATTAATCCTTATTGGAGATCTCAGCTTTTGGTAGAGTAATACAAGGATCTTGGTGCATGCATGATTCTTAATGACCTAGATGGAGATGACAGATACATGGTGGATGATGTGGTCATATATTCCTATGGCAGGATATTCTTGACTAGATCTTCTAGTCTCAAGGAGAAGCTGCTACATGCAGCACATGAGGACTTCTCTTCTATGCACTTTGATGCATATTTCCATTTGATGGAGGAGTTCACTTGGGAGGGCATAAAGCAGGACATATATCCGCATATGGAGAGATGCATAGCCCGGATGGTGATAAAGAGGATGTCACAGCCACCTTCCTACTCATTGGGAGTGAGGGAGAATTTCCAATTGAGCCATTTCAGCTCAAGACCTCAAGTACATAATGGAGGAGGTATCATTTCATGTTTTGTATTGTACTTCTTTACCTTATTTGAGCAGCATGATGTAACAAGAAGGAATATTTATTCTTGCATATTGTATGATGATGTACTTGCAGCTACTTGTAGCATTGATCTTGGCTATCTTTTTGATGAGCTGTGGAGGAAGCCATATGTCTCTTGGTGTGCACCAATGACACCATATTGTAACTTCATGTTTTCATCTTATGAGATGACTATGGCAGCAAACAAGTGGCTGGTAAAGCACTTGTTATTTCTTATTTTTATGCAATCAAGGGATGCACTACACTGGTTCCATGAGTGGAACTATGATTCACTCTCCGGTTGTCAATTGGAAACTTGTTTATATTGTACTTTGCTTACACATGTTGCTGATATGTATATGTTCATGGGGAGCTTTGTTTGGAGAGTGGGCTTGAGATTGGAGATGCCCATTGGGATCATGATTCTCCCCACTTTATATGTTGTACATTTCAGGAGGAACCATGGGCAAAACATGATTTCCACATCACACTTTTTCTCTTCTTGTGGGAAGAACCACTTGGAGAACTTGAGGAGGCACTTCATGGCTGATTTGTTTGTTGGTACATCATACAAGTTGACCATCATGATATTACTCTATGGCTTGTATGAGGGAGAGAGGAGGCAACAGCAAAGGTTTTTGTTGCTGTGGTTTCACTTGGGAGATTATGGGCAGAAATTGTCCCATACTTTCATGATATTTCCGGAAAGAAGGAAGGCACATTCATGGTGCAAGGAGGCTACCCTTCAGCATTGGAGGATCATGAGAGACTTCCATATAGGAAGAATATCTTCTCACATAGCATCATGATGGTGGATAACCATGGCATATGGGATGTCAAAGAAAGAAGTTATGGAGCCTCATCAAAAGGGCCTACGGTGATGTCACATAGGAGTATGTTCTTATGGATGGAGTATTCCTAGGAGAAGATGTATTCCTTCTTCTTGCAGATTTCTATGAGGAGATTCTCATGGGAGGACTTATCAAGAGACCTCACTTTCATCCAAATCACTATTTATGGTAGGGAATGCATTTCTGTGTTTGTTGACTACTCCATTGAGTATTTGTACTTTCCCACCATGTTTGAACAGTGCATTGCTCCTCAAAAGAGCAAGAGTATTTTTGGGTTTCATGGTCACTTTAGGGCCAATGTTTATGATGATAGTAGCCCATCTATACATAAATTTGGGCAAGTGTATTGTTATTTTATCTATGTACAGCTGATAAACATTGATGCTTACTTCCCCATGTTGGGAGAACAAACATATACAACTTGTAACTTGTTGCAGGACCACTTGCCATATGACATTCCCAAACAACAGTTGGGAAGACTGCATAATATCCACTTGGAGAACCTTTGGTACCATCCACAATTTCACTTAACTTTCAGCAATTTTCTGATTTGGAGGCCAAATGGTGATGATGTGCCATTCATCTTGGATGGAATGGTTTGGGTTGACATGTCTCATGACTTTGGAGGGAGAGTCCCTGGAGGCTCAATCTTCTTCTTGCCATTGGAGGGAAATCATGTTGCAGCCCAAGATCAACATGCCCTTTACACTTATCATGACTGGAGAGGAGGACGGTGTGGGATAGGCCCTTTTTCCTATCATGTACATTTATTCATCCCACCTACATTTCAAGAGTACAAGGTGGAGGAGACTTTTCATGAGTTACCATGTTGGAGGGTGACTCACTTCATTTGGATGATAGCATGGGCGATGGAGGCACTCATTCACCATGATGATCATTACTCCTACTTTGTGGAGGCCATGAGACAACAAGCAGGTTTCCATTCACACTTTCCACCTTTGATTGATGCAGACACTTTGGTTTTTCACACTTGGGAGGAAGCATTGGATGACAGTTTATTTGCATATTCTCTTGATGCAGTGATGGAGGCTATTGATGGGAGACCACATGAGGAAGAGGGGATAAATTTTGTTCTCATTATGAATTTACTTGAGGAAAAGCAAATATTTTGGAGGGGAGGACTGTAATGTTCCAAAATTTTAGCCTCCAAGCTAAATGGAACATTAGAGTTGGTAGTAGCTCTAGCTGGTGAATAAATGGGAAGAAAGCTCATAAGTCTCCTAAGGAGGATAAAAACACTCCAAGTGTGAAAGGATACACTCTTTCTAGCTTAATAAAACACCTCCATGTGTGAACATGGTTAAAATAAAACTGCTTTGACTAAGTCAACAACGCAGTTTTAGTGGAGGAGGAATCTAAAGAGGAATAACACAATTTTGGAGGGATATGTACCTTGGGATAGAGATGACCTAATTGAGTGGGGCCAAGGGCAAGAAAACTCATGTCATATATAAGGAAGAGGATGACAACATTATTCATCATGTTCTATATTATTATTCTTGTCTATCAAGACTTGTTGCTACTTTGCTGCTTAGCAAAGCTGCAGTGTTGTTTAGCACTAGGTGTTCCCGGGTGGGAATCCCACCTATTTCCTTTGAGGAGCCTCATTGCGAGAGTTTGAATTCATCATTACACTTCTGTTTTTTAGGCCAAGCTTTAGCCATCCTTATCAGCACAACTTTGCCGAATATGTGCAGTGTTGCTGGGTGCAGCAGTGGAAGGGATTGGAATCCCAGCTTCTAAGCTAGTTTCTCATTGGAGGAAGGTTTCCTTCACTTGAGAGATATTTTTGGAGAGCTCCAGAGCTTATCTCAGATCTATGGTATCAGACCACACATTTCCCATACATTCCCAGCGTTGTTTCTGCTAGGGAATGCATTATTTTGGAGGCAGTGTTCATTGCATGGTTTGGTGGCTCCGTTACTGAGTTTCCTTGTGATTAAGAGGTTAATCCTTTCTTGGGAGGAAGCCCTTGAGGGATATACATCAGATCAGACATATTTCCAGATTTATACACTCATTTAATTTAGTGTTGCAATGACGATTCAATAAATTACTAAATATCCCATTTTGTATGCAGAGTGTTTGACAAGAAACCCTTGTTGGTTTCTTCTGTATTTTGTATAAGGAGCTTAAATATCTATTCCTTAGAATTATTTACCAATACATGAGTATATCTATTTTTCTCCTATGATTTTATGTTTAAACCCTCTCTTAGACTGTGCAGTCCCTTGAGCAGCTGCTCCAACATTCTGCAGTCTTGGGGTTTTAGCACTTTTTGGCAATCCTGGGTGTGGGAGATCTATTTAACCCACCTATTTTTCTTTCTTTCAGCTCTAATATTGGATTTAGATTTTATATTGATTATTTTATGGGATACAAGGGTCCATTTCAGTGTTTTATTGCATATGTTGCTGGAAATGCATTTTTGATGCATGTTTCATGAGCTATTCCTAATTTGGAATATTACACTCCTTTTGGTGCGTAAGATACCTCATTATAAATATATCTCCAAGTACTATATGGTTTTCCATATGATCCTTGATACAACTTTGGGCCTGCAACGAACCTTAAAAAAACATTGTTTAAGGGGTCAAAACTCCTTCAGAAGTTCAAGACCTGAAAAATTGCTAAAAATAGTAAATGCTGCTATAAACAAGGAAACTGATGAAACTGACTAGAGTTCTAGGTGGAATAGGTGGGTGGCCACCAATATCCACTTATATCACATTATAATTTTGACTTATACCATTTGGACACGACGTATCATATTTGATTGTATCATTTTTTCTTACATAATTCATCATTTTTATTTATATCATTTGTAAATGATGTATCATTTTGACTTATATCAAATGTTGGACATGCATCATTTTCACATGTTATTTTTTTTAAAAGGAATGGGTATATTTCTATTAATCAAACTATAATTTGGTCAGTGCCATTACATTCAAAAGAATCAAAATTTCTAGTGTCCTCCAAAATTGCTCTGACCAATATTTTTTGGTATGCAGTAATGTTTTTTCCAGATTTACTACATCATTATTCTTGTAATTTCTCCAAAATACCCCATTAATATTTACATACCTACATAGCATAATCTACCTATATATTACTCTGAAACTAACTACTTGGTTCATTCAAAAAATTTTGGTTGAGTTCCTTCCTAGCATCCTTTTCTGCTTTCTCATGTTGGAATGGTTTTGTTGCTCCTTGCTACCCCCGATCTTGCTCCGACTCCATCTGATCGGAAAAAACCAGAGGGAGAGCCCCTCCCTAACCAATAACCATATCATGTTCAGTGATATCATAGAGCTTAAGTATTTATTTTAACGTTGAAACAACGACATTCTCCACATTGACCTTAGAGTTCTCCACCTTGTAATCAAGTTTTTTTTATCTTAGATATAATTACCTCTACCCCTTCTTGCACAATTTCAACATATTTTTTCAAACCTTCCAACTTACTCGTTACTTGGGTGAAATGGCAGTGATCCTTAGAAATTATTTTCCTACCTGTCCTGGAGATCATCCCCTTGATTTCCTGCTTAAACATCCGATCAATCTCATATGGGGATCCACCAATGCCATTGCTTGACGATGGGACCATCATATATTTGGCTCAGGAATAATGTATAGAGAGCCACTCTACATTAATTTTTCACAAACATCCTCTTATAGACAGACTTGAACTCCAAAATTATGGCGGGGGAGTCCCTTCAAGTTTAATGTTGTTCACAATAAAAATTGTGAATTCATTACTTCTTGGTCTAGACCATAAACCCACACGGTCGAGCTAAGACATTCTTCTGTGAACATAGAAATATCAAATCGTTTGCTAATGACATCCAACTTGGCAACATGCTTAATATCAATCCTCACGTTTAACCATCTCTTAGATGAATGGTCAGTCATTCTATTAGAGCGATCACCGATGAGATTTTGTACCGCTAAATGACGACCAAATTTATGTATCCTCCTTAATTAACCTTAAACATCTCGAGATCCTCAAGTTATGAGAAATCATGGTATGCGGCATATAGTTGTTATGCCGTCCTCCTCCATTAACTCGCCTTGAACCGCATTGACGCCTTTGGTGGCTTGATTGTTCCCCAAATTCTTTTTCTCTCTCTTGATATAATAGAACTCCAAAATTTCAAATTTATCCATGACCAATTGGATTTTTTGCATTGTTAGTCTTGTATTTGGGTCCTTGCAATGATTCAATTTGATACTTTTTTTAAATTTACTAAGAGAGTCTCCAAAGACATATATGATGATGATCTTGTCCGTATTGACTCTTAAAATTTTATATGTTGAAAGTGGTTAATAATTTAGATGCATATTTATTATGTACGATGGTTTTGATTTACTGCTCATGATGGATGTTGTCAAATTAACTTAAATTATAGATATTTGTCACTTGTTTTAATTATAGAGGATGGTCATGTTAAATAATTATCTTGTTGTTTTATATATATTGGATGTTTTAGATTCTATTTTGATGTATATTTAATATGTATAATGATGATTTTAATTTTTATGGATGTCTGTTTCCCCAAAAATTATTTATAAATGTTATCCTATAAAATATTTCAAATGCATTCATATGATGTATAATCATATAAATTATTTAAGAGACATGATATATTTAACTAATTAAATTGAAATAAAGCATATTAATTTATCTATATGAAAAATAATAATAATTTTTTGGAAGCAAACAAAGAAGAAAAAATAGAAACCAAGTTGGAAGAAAAATTAGAAGCCACTAGAAGCAAAACAGGAAGAAAAACTGGAAGCCAAATTAGAAACCAAATTGGACGCATATCCTAGTGCTCAATCTAGCACTAAACCTAGATCTATTTCCTGTGATTGGAACAAAAAAAAGGAATAAAAAATGGAAGAAAAACTCAAAGTCACACTAGAAGAAAAACTTGATGCAAAATTGGAAGCCGCACTAGAAGAAAAACTGGAAGAAAAATTTGAAGCCACACTAGAAGAAAAAATAGTGGAAAAATTGGAAGCCACTAGAAGCAAAGATGGAAGAGAAATTGGAAGCCACATTATAGGAACAAATGAAAGCCAAACTGGAAGAAAAATTGGAAGCAAGAATAGGAGAAAACCCAGAAGAAAACTTGGAAGCCACACTAGAAGAACAATGCGAAGAAAAATTGGAAGCCACACAAGAACAAAAACGTGAAGAAAAATTGGACGTTAAACTGGAATCAAAACTAGGAGAAAAATTGAAAGCAAGTCCTGGTGCAATTTCTGGCACTAAAATGGAGCTATTCCAGGTGTTATTTATGACATAATTGCTAATACTACTTATGGCGTTATTTCTAGTGCAACTCCTACCAAATTGTGGGGCACTATTTCAAGCGTCATTTATGGTGTTATTTTTTTGGTGTTATTTCTGATGTTTTTTTTGGAGAAATTTACGACTCAAAATATGGCGCTAATAAAAAAATACCTCGTTGCACCCATTTTTTTGCTGATAAACGTGCCCAATTCGTGAACTGAAAAACATTAAATTTCAGCACAATTTTAGGTGTTATTTCCCTGTTCTATTGTAGCGGTGGTCTACCATGATTTTCTCTTCAAGGAACTAAGTGGATCACTATGTGTTTGTGAGACTTAATGAATTTGGTGATTAGCATGTATTGTGGACATCACTTTGTGTGTGCTACTTGTATTATTGATTACGACATGATTGTGCATGCATGTTGCAATTAAGGACCTAGTTAAGTTCCCTATGATTTGGTGAGGGAAATGAAGGAACTCATTCTATATACTTAATGGGAAGGATTCTCTATCTTATTCATTGCATTAGAAAAAGGATTTTCCCAAATGTGGGTTTTAATTGCCTTCATGTAGGTTTTAATCATGACTATGGAGCAGGGAAAGTGTGCATATAAGAGCACAAGGAATAATTCCTTTATACCTATTAATAGTTGTGTAGGGTTAAAAATTACATTACTTCCTTGTCCCTTAGCGAAGTTCCCTTTCGATGGAATCTTAGACCATGACATATATATATATATATATGTCATGGTCTAGGATTCCATCGAAAGGGAACTTCGCTAAGGGACAAGGAAGTAATGTAATTTTTAACCCTACACAACTAGATCTACGTGTGTGTGTGTGTGTGTGTGTGTGTGTGTGTGTTTGTGAAGGTATGCATTCAATCTTAGTGTTAATACAAACATATCTCCGCATGTGACCATGGTCCTCCAAGGCACATCACCCTGACCTAGCTACTCCTTTAAGTTCCAAGGAAACCCAACCGTTGAGTGGCTGCCCTCTGTAGGATTATAATGGTCATGCATATTCCACCTCCATGTAGTCCTCAAGCCTTTTCATCTAGGGTTTTTCCTTGGAGTGCGCCTTTGTTCCTCCCAAGAGACAACCTCCAGGAATGAGAAAGTATTTATCCTCATCATATGATGATCTTTCAACATGTAATTATGCACATCACCCTAGTGTTTCCATGAAGGTCACCACATCCATTTTTTAAGCCCACATCATCATTGTATTTTTCATCCTAATGAATTTAGATGATGCTTATGAATATAATTCCTGATATTGAAGTCTTTGGCTGAGGTGGAGATGGTGGTCTACATAATAATAAATTTGTGTGTGTGTGTGTGTGTGTGTTGCAAGTTCCCCTTTTTCCTTGTAATAAGCCTAGAAGGGTTAGTCGTGACCTAAAGTATGAATGAGTTGGAAGCTGACAGGTGGCCTAAGACTTGGATAGACATGTGGGCTCCACATGGGCACCATGTGGAATCTTGATAATCATGATACCATGGCACCGTTTAATAGGCCATGGATTCAAATGGCCATATTAGTTGATCTGAGAGTTAGGTAGGGATGATATCTATATCACTAGAATCATCTTGACGAGATGAATGCAATTACATTGATTAATTTGAGTGTTGAAAGGGCAATAGAAAGAAAAAAATTAGACCCCATTTCCATGATGTGACTATGGGATATTGTTCATCTTAGTGATTACCTCCTAACCTTAATTTGGGCGGGGAATAGTAGGGTGTATGTTACAATAGGTGGCTATGGAGCCAAGAAAATTTTTATTATAATATTTCTCTAGTTGTACTATAATAATATTAAACATATTATTGTCTAAGTTGGTTGAGGATATAAATATGGCACCTGTAATAGGGGTCATTTCCCCAATCATAAATTCCTCTACAATATCCACTTCCTAAGGTAACAACATTAGTTCCCTTCTAATATTTTCTACAACCTTCTCTTTAATGAAGTTGTTTTTTATTGAAAATGCTCATTCACTTGAATCCTTTGGTTGTGATTCATCAACTGTTTGACAAACCTCTTTAGATAATTCTTATCAACTTCTCTCAAAGAATTCGACTTCATCTTCCTCATATTTTTTAGCATTTATTGCACATCCTACTTCCCCATATGTAATTCACATGTATTTATTTTTAAGGTGTCTTCAGTTGGTGCAATTATGGGTTGACTAGGATTTGGATTCTTGAGTTGAATGGTCCCATAAGAATTGTCTTTACCTGAATCTATCTATGTTTAAATTCCTTGGTTTTCCTGCTTCTAGGATACCTACATATCTACTTGATTTTTTCTATTCTGAGGCACAGGAAACACATTAGCCAATTTCTTAATATCTAATTTGGATTCATGAATGTAATAAGAAAAATTGATTTGTTTCTCGAGACTATAAATAATACGATGCAGATCGTATTTCCAGCACACATCCTTTTCCAAATCAAAGGATAATAATTCCATTTCTATCATGTTAATTATTGTCCTATGTTTAGAAATCTAAGATAAAACTCCATAGGAAATTAAAAAGTGTCTTTTTATTTTTAGAAACAAAATGAGAATCATTCACATAGATTCTTTATCTTAACACTTCGTATGCAAATATTTGTTGAGTGATAAATTTTGGAAGGTGATAAGGTTCCTTCTTGAAACAAGAGTTTATAATCACCTAGTAATTTGGAAAGAGGAACAAGATTCCAACACTATCTTCTTTAGTAAACCATAAAATACTTCTAGCCTCCTATGATATTCTATCAGGAAACCCCCCCAACAATTTGACCGAGAGGTAAAAGAGAAATGATCGATATGTTTAACATAAAGGCTAGGGTTCATCCTAGATAAAAAGTTCAAGTCCAAATGTAAATATCCTTTTCTCTCCCTAGCTTAAATTTCTTCCTTCCATTAATCATATTTAACTAAAATACGCATGATAATTAAATAGAATAAAATGCACCAAATATGTACAATATCTACAAACCTTGAAGGGATTAGTTGTACTAAAATTTAAAATTACACTTTGACCCAAATACCTAGGGAAATTAATAGCGAGTTCATGAGGGTTTGACATTATTAGTTTGAGAGTGGTAAACATGCTCTAATCCATCACTGAATCATTTGGGAGACCTAAAATTACCACTAGGAGGGACAAAATTGTATGAAAGAAGGGTTTTAGCATCCTAGTTGATGTGGGTAATTCCACTTTTAGTTTTTCAATGGGTTTTTTAAGTAAATGTTGGAAACATTTCAATTTTTTTTCCTTGACCCAAGTCATAAAATCCTCATCAAATTTATTGTTCAAAATATCTACACATTTAGAGGGAAAGTTCAACATTTTAGCAAATTCTTACTGAGATACTTCCATGAAGACTTGGTTGGTCATAGGGAAAATGATATTTCCAATTTCAAGGTCAAAAAATATAGCTAAGAGAGGGATGGTATCTAAGTCGAAGTGGGTAGTAGGTAGGGTGGCCCTGAAGACTCCCAATTTAACTAAACATTTGTCCTACTCAAAATTTTCAGAAGTGGGTTCTATGCTTTTATTGAGGGTAAGGATATATGTGTTTTGAACTAGGGTATCCTTTATCTAAGCTAGGTCATTTATATATAAATCTTGCTATGAATCTTCCACGATCCTTATGACCAATCCTTTGAAATTTATTTAGAAATAAAATAATATGATGAGTTGATGCACTTAGGTGCTTACTTAGGTCTCTACAACATAATTGATAAGGTTCCTAGTCTTGATTTTTTGTGCTATTGAGAATGGAAGATCTCAACCTGGTTAAGCTGCATGCAAGTGAAAATGGGGCTTTTGGTTCTAAATATGGCTACTAAAGCTGGTAGAGAGAGTGCATGGTATAATATCGTGCACCATGTTAATATGCCATTATAGCACATTCTCTTTTATATAAAATAACTCAAATTGTTGTAAAATGCGGCTATGAAATTTATATCCCGTCACATCCATCAGACCAAATTTGATACTAATTCACTCGTATTTCCACACTTAATATCACATGATTTTCATCGATCTACTTACAAAGGAGTGATCTTATCTCATCGGGTCACCTAATTGGCATGAAGCAATGTGCACCTTCTGACTTGATATGAAACAAATGTTGTTAGATTAGATTGATTCTAGGTCAAAGGAAACACATTAGTAAATTTTTTAATACCTAATTTGGATTCATGAATGTAAGAAGAAAAACCAATTTGTTTCTCGGGACTATAAATAATATGATGTAGATCATATTTCCAGTAAACATCCTTTTCCAAATCAAAGGGTAATAATTCCTTTTTGATCATGTCAATTGTTGTCCTATGTTTAGAAACCTAAGAGAAAACTCCATAAAAACTTTAAAAAGTGTATTTTTATTTTTAGAAACAAAATGAGAATCATTCACATAGAATCTTTGTCCTAACAATTTGTATGCAAATATTTGAGGAGTGATAAAATTTGGGAGGCGATAATGTTCCTTCTTGGAAAAAGATATTATAATCACCTAGTAATTTGGAAAGAAGAATAAGACTCCATTACTATCTTCTTTAGTAACCATAAAAAAATTCTAGCCTCCTCTGATATTCTATCAGGAATTCCCCCCAAAAATTTGAACCATAGGTAAAAATGGAAATTATCTATATGTTGAACATAATGACTAGGGTTCATCCTAGATACAAAGTTCTAGTCCACATGTAAATATCCTTTCCTCTCCCTACCTTATCTTGTTTCCTTCCATTAATCACATTGTAGTTAAATACGCATGATAATTAAATAGAATTGAATGCACCAAGTATGTACAATGTCTGCAAAATTTGAAGGGATTAGTTGTACTAAAATCTAAAATTACACCCTAACCCAAATACCCGGGGAAATTAATAGTGAGTTCATGAGGGTTTGGAATTATTATTTCGAGAGTCATAAAAATTCTCTCATCCATTTCTAAATCATTTGGGAGACCTAAAATTACTACCATTAGGGACAAAATCATTTGAAAGAAGGGTTTTAGCAGCCTAGTTGGTGTGGGTAATTCCACATTTAGTTTTTCAATGGGATTTTTAAGTAAATTTTGGAAATATTTCAACCTTTTTTCCTTGACCCAAGTCATAAAATTCTCATCAAATTTCTTGTTCGAAATATCTACACCTTTAGAGGGAAATTCCAACACTTTAGCAAATGCTCACTTAGATACTTCCATGAAGACATGGTTGGTCACATGGAAAATGATATTTCCAGTTTCAAGGTCAAAAAATATAGCTAAGAGCATAATGGTATCTAGGTCGAAGTGGGTAGCAGGTAGGGTGGCCCTGAAGACTCCTAATTTAACTAAACAATCATCCTACTGAAAATTTTCATAAGTTGGCTCTACACTTTTATTGAGGGTAAGGATATATGTGTTTTGAAATAGGGCATCCCTTATCTAAGCTAGGTCATTTATAAAGAACACTTCTGTTGACTCTTCCGCCATCCTTATGACCAATCCTTTGAAATTTATTTAGAAATAAAATAATATTCTGAGTTGATGAACTGAGTTACCTACTTGGGTCTCTACAACATAATTGATTAGGCTCCTAGTCTTGGTTTTGTGCACTATTGAGAATGGAAGATATCAACCTGGTTAAGCTACATGAAAGTGAAAATGGGGCTTCTCGTTGTAAATATGACTGCTAAAGCTGGTATACGGAGTTCATGGTATATTATCGTGCATGGTGTTAATATTCCATTATATCACATTCTCTTTTATTTAAAACAACTGAAATTGTTGTAAAATATGGCTATGAAGTTTATATCCCATCACATCAGACCCAAATTGAGGCTAATCCCCTTATATTTCCACACTTGATATCACATGGTGGTTGTAGATCTACTTACAAAGGAGCAGTCTGGTCTCATCGGGTCACCTAATTAGTTTTAAGTAGTGTGCACCTTCTGACTTGAAATGAAACAACTATTGTTAGATTATATTGCTTCATTGTTAAATGATATAAGGCCCATAAGGCATGTTTAAAAAATGTTTAACTTCGGGATCGATTAATCATTGTGGTTATTTGATTGGATTTTAATGGTCATCTTATTATAGTAGTTAATTAGTTTATAAAATTTTTAAATTCCCAATGCAGTGGATGTATGGGAAGACATTAGGACTTTAATGGAATTTGGACTTAAATTCTCACACGAAGGGAAAACACCTACTCTCTACTATAAAGGAGAGCTCATATTATAACAAAATGACTTGGTTATGAAGGTAAAAGAAGTAATGAAACTATCAATTTTGTGAAATCAAAAACATTGAATGTAGAAGAGTCATCTTCAAGTAGTGATTCAAACAATTTAAGTGTAGAAGCGAGAAAAACATTACATTCATTCTTGCAGAAAAGTTCATGTACAACCTAAGTGTTGGAATAGATGAATATGAAAGCCTCACACATAGGTACATTGTGATCGAATATAATTGCATGAATGGAAGAAAGTTACTTTTATGTTGAAAGGAGTGAATAATATTGAGTCTTAAAATAACAATATCTACCATACAATTTTCATGAGTTAGTTGGTTCTCCAAAAGTCATGTTTCGTTAAGGAAGAAGAAGAGTTAAATGTGAAAATCATTTTATTTAGTCAGTTATTTAAGCCATGAGGTTTTTTCTTTTGTTATGGTTCATGGTAACCCCTCCCCTCAAAAAACAAATACCACTTTATAAAGGTAAATACAATTGATTCAAGTATGAGTAAAGAGATAAAAGAGAAGTGAGTAAAAATGAGATGAGATTTACTTATATGTTTGGACATATTAATTTCTACAAAGGAGTGATGGTGACTTTTTGTATTTGAGATGAAATGAAGCAATTATGTAAGGGATGCATGACTGGTTGTACTTGAAATCACAATTTTTTTTTGTCAAAGTTGTATATGTTTATTTTCCTCAAGTGTTTTTCAAGCCTGTTAAGTTATACCTACTTTCATTATTGTGGTTGTTGATTTTTAATGTACCTTGGACAAGTGGTTTCCCATGGGTTAGTCTCTACCTAGGGAAAAGTGTCCAAAATAATTTTTTTTCCTAAGTGTGACATTATAAAGTGAAAGTGGCTTTATAAGTGATAAATTCAATATTAAATTTTAAAGTGAAAGTGACTTTATAAGTGGTAAAGTCAATATTAAATTATAAAGTGAAAGTGACTATAAAAGTGGTAAAGTCAATGTTAAATTATAAAGTGAAAAGTGACTTTAGACATAAAGTACAATGTGGGCACTTTATTTAATGGGTGAGTTAAAAAATAGAAAGTGAGAATTAAATGCACATTTATTCTCATCCCTTGATCTGAATGAATCTGAGCCATTAGATCTTAGGGTTGCCCAAAAGTCATTTAGGGAAACAAAAGAGGGAAAAGAAAAGAGAGATTGCATTCATTCATTCTTCATGAGAAGATTGGAGAAAGGAGGCTGAGAGTTGGAGAAAAGTTCTGAAAGAGAAATTTGTTGCAGCAAGCTGAAGGAGTGATTTCTGGGAAAATTTGGGCACTCAAATCAAGGCATAGAAGACATTAGAAGATACAGTTTGAACAACATTTAATGTTGTGAGCTACACGCAGTTTGAGTGTTGTTTTTGAGCACAAAAACAAATGGAAATAAAATTCCATACAGAATCCATACAGTACATTCCGCGTCTGTACAATATTGTTTCATCTTCAAGTGGGCATGGAAATCGAGGCAAAGTGGGCACAGTTTTCAAGGAGTTTTTGTCTGAAGAGATAAGTTGTATCTTTTTGTTTTGTTTTGTCTGTAAATGCATTTTTCCTGAATTTGAAAGATAAATAAATTTAAAGAGCTCTCTAACAAGTTTTCCCCGGAGAAGATTGAAGGGGTTTTTCTTGGGTCTAAGTTGACCAAAAATGTGTGTTTATTTTTTATGTGTTTTTGGTCTGTTTATGTCCATATTTATTTTCAGCATGTGTAGACAGTTCCATGTGTTTTAATCTCCAAATTTCATTCCCAGAATTATATATGTTGAATGTAATTTTATGGGAAAGGGAATTTCACTGAATGGGAGTGATAAGGTTTAATTAAAACTTGATTGGGATTACATGAAACTTTTGGTCATCAAATTTCAACACGGTATGAGAGCTATAGGCTGAAAATTATAGTTTGAACAATAGACATTAGTTTGGGACAAAAAACAATGGGTTGGACAACAAACTGAATTTTTGGACAACAAACTCAGTCTGGACAACAAACTGATATTTTGGGACATCAAGGTGAAATTTCACACAGACTGAACTATTGGGACAACAAGGTGTGCTAGAAAGTTCTCTTTTCTATTTTCTTGGTTTTGTAAATTTTGTACAGTATTCATGGCCATGTTCCTAAGGATAGAGGACAAACTAGATGGGATATCCAACTATGTCTTTTGGAAAGACAAAATTAAACAATATTTGAGGAGGAAAAAATTTGGGACATAGAAGACAAACTGGATGGGATATCCAACTATGTTGTTTGGAAAGACAAAATTAAAACAATGTTTGAGGAGGCAACAATTTGGGACATAGTGCGACAAGAGGTTGTACCTCCTACTGATGCAGATGAAATTGTTGAATTCACAAAAAATAATTCAAAGGCAAAAAGGATTTTGAAGGACAGTCTGAACGGTCCCGTGGTTCCTCAGGCGAGAGGAAACACATATGCATATCATATGTGGACAACTCTAACCACTCTCTATCATAGTACCAATGACAGTAGGAAGATGGTACTCAAAGAAAAATTCAAGAACATCAGGATGACAAAGGTTGAAAGTGTAGTTCATTATCTTGGAAGGGTCAAACAAGTACGTGATGATTTGACTATTATTAGTGAGGTAGTTGCACCCACAGAGTTAGTCAGGATAGTCACAGAGGGACTTCCTAAGTCTTGGAAGTTCTTTGGAGATACTGTTACCTCTAGGGAGAATCTTCCCAATTGGGACATATTTTGGGATGATTGTGTGCAGCATCTGGATGTGGTGGGGTGAAGATAGCAGATGAGGAGGAGCCTTAATAGTCAGGGGGTGAAAAAATGGAAGACCAAGAAAGGGACCTCATCATATGGGGCTAAGGGAAAGGAGAAGGAGAAGAAGAAATATATGGATATGTCCAAACTCAAATGTTTGGCATGTCAAAAGATGGGACACTATGATGCTACGTGTCCTGAGAGGAAAAAAAAGGGGAAGAAGGGTACTGCAACTTCAACAGAGGTGGAGCAGTTTGCTTCATAGTGTGACAAGGATTTTTCATTTATTACTTCTACATTTAGTAGGAGTACATCATCCTATGTGTGGTACATAGACAAAAGGGCTTCCCGCCATATGATAGGTGCATGGGAGTTATTTTCAGAGCTTGCAGAGAGGTCACTTGATATTGAGATTGTACTAGGATATGACCGCACTGTGAAAGTTGTTGGTGTGGGGACTATGACCTTTGAGAGGGAGTCTTTGCATCCATTGAAATTCATGGATGTTTTGTATGTTCTAGGGATGAAGAAGAACTTGATTTCAGTGTCTGTTATGGAGGAGAAGGCGTTTGACGTCACCTTCTCAAGAGGGCAGGTATTGATGCATCCCAGGGAAGCTTCCATCACTTTGGCCAAAGTGATTGGAGTATGCTTTGGAAAACTATACAGCTTTAGCTTTCAGTTGGCAGGAGCATTGGTGAGTAGCACATCTGGTAGAACTCACACTAGTACCACCAGTAGTAGAGACTTTTGTGACTTATGGTACCAAAGGATGGTGCATATGCATCATGGAGCTTTGAGAGTTTTGAGGGAGATCACTACTGGAGTTCATGATTTCAGTGTTGAGCATTATGAGGTCTGCAGTGGGTATGCTTTGGGAATGTACACCACGTTACCATTTCCAGCAAGTGACAACAGATCTACAGGTATACTAGACTTGATTCATACTAATGTTAGTGTTCTTATGTCTCATGTGTCCTTGGGTGGTTATGAGTATTATGTTATATTCATTGATGAATACTCTAGTAGGACTTGGATATATTTCCTGAAGACCAAGGGTGTGGTCTTCAGTCTCTTTAAAGAGTTCAAAGCTCTTGTGGAAAAGCAGATAGGTAGGAAGATTCAGGTCTTGAGGTTAGAAAACGGTGGTGAGTACACCGATGGTGGGTTTTCTGACTTCCGTGCATTGGAATTATGATAGATTTCATGGTTCCTTACAACCCCCAGCAAAATGGGGTCTTTGAAAGGAAGAACAAATCTATTTTTGGGGTTGCTACAACGATGATTCATGATCAGGGGTTGCCTTTGTTTTTGTGGGATGATGCCTTCAATACTGTTGTTTATCTTTAGAACAAGAGTCCTCACAGAGTATTGGGGAATATGACTCCAGAGGAGGCCTTCACTAGTGAGAAGCCTCATGTGGGACATATTCGTATCTTTGGATGTATCACATATTATTATATCCCCAAGGAGCAGATGACAAAGCTAGAACCCACTGTAGATAAGGGTATCTTTATGGGTTACAACGAGACTTTGAAGGCCTATCATATCATCATTCCTTCTAAACAAAGGGTGGTGATTAGGAGGGATGTGAAGTTCGAGGAGGAGAGGGCCTATCGAAGATCACAGGAGTATGATGAGAGAGAGTCACAAACTTCTCCTCAACATGGAGGTAAGGTATAGGGAGAAAGACCTTAGGGTTTTGAATCGACTGGTTTACAGGAGGTACTTCAGTGTCAATGACATCTGGGACACCAATGGCGATTTCACCGAGAACCTCTTTAGGGAGTTCACTGGTACAAAGTTCACAGGGAACTTTAGCTGACATAGGAATAGGTTCCTTGAGGACAGGTGTTGGTACATGCACATCAGGTTTAGTTGGCAGACCTTTAGGTTCACTAGACTGGGGGGAAGATGATGAGGTTCCCTATGGGGAAGCTTCTTTGGGGAAGAGGAGGCCCAAGTGGCTCCAAGACACCTTGAAGGAAGCAGGGTCCATTGTTCCTTCGGAGAGGGTGAACAGGGAGAGTGTGCCACTCGAGTAGTTTTGCAATTATGTAGCCAAGGCTACCAGCATTGTTGACTCTAAGCCTAATAGCTATGAGGAGGTTTCCAGCCAGGAGGTATGGAGAGAGGCTATGGTAGAGGAATATGCCTCTATCATTAAGAACAATGTATGGGAGGTGGTGCCTAGGCCTGAGGGCAAGTCAGTTGTGACTTTCAGGCGGCTCTACAAGATAAAGCATGTTGCAGATGGAAGCATTGAGAATTTCAAGGTGAGGTTTGTGGCTAGAGGTTTCTCACAAATAGAGGAAGTCGACTATGATGATACCTTCACTCCCATATCTCAGTACACTTCTATTCGGTCCCTTATTTCTATTGTTGTAGAAATGGGTTGGCAGATCCATCAGATGGATGTGAAGACCACATTTTTGAATAGAGTTATAGAGGAGAAGGTGTATGTTGAGCAGCCACATGGCTTTCAGGTACTTGGTCGGGAGACCCATGTATGTCGGTTGAGGTGAGCACTCTACGGACTTAAGTAAGCTTCGAGAGCCTGGTATTCAAGTATTTATACTTAGTTGTAGCAGATGGGTTTCATTAAGAGTGATGCAAATCCGAACCTATACTACATTGTTGTAGGGGATGATCCACTCATTCTTGTGCTATATGTTGATGACTTGTTCATTACTGGGGCAGAGAAACTAATTAGTGGTTGCAAGGAGGATTTTTCTATGGATTTCGAGATGAAGGACATTGTGCTGATGCATTACTTTTTGGGGCTTGAGGTGTGGCGGGAGGAGGGACATATATTTCTGCGGCAGGGGCAGTATGGTGTGGATGTGTTGAGAATATTTCACATGGCAGAATTTATACCCATGTCTACATCTATGATCACCAACTAGAAGAATATTCATGCTTCTGATTGTGGTTTGGTGGATCCCACATTGTATAGGCAACTTATTGGATCCTTGATGTATCTGGTCAACACTAGGCTAGATATATGCTTTGCAGTGAACACACTTAGCCAATTCATGGTTGAGCCCAGGAGGGTGCACTGGGTAGCTGCAAAGCACATTCTTCGCTATGTGCAGGGGACTGTTGATTATTGTCTGGACTATAGGTGGGGAGATGGAGTGAGGGTTGCAGGTTACACAGATTCAGTTTGGGCACGGAGTGCTTCTCATAGGAAAATCACTCCAGGGTGTTGCTTTGGATTGGCTTCAGCAGTTGTGTTGTGGTTCAGTCGAAAGAAAAATTATTTTTATTTGAGCTCTTATGAGGCTGAGTATATGGCCGCTAGCCAGGTTAGTTGTGAGGCCATTTGGCTTCGCAAGTAATTTTATGGCCTATTTGATTAGGAGTTGAGACCAACAATTATTCACTGTGATAATTAGAGTTACATTAAACTCACGGAGAATCCAGTGTCTCATGACAAGTAAAAACACATTGACATCAGATATCATTTCATGAGGGACTATGTTCACAAGGGGGCAATGAAGTTGGAGTATATATCGACATATGAGCAGGTGGCTAATGTTCTCACGAAGTCCTTGCCAAGAGGAAAGCATGTCCATTTCAGGGACAAGATGGGTGTGGTGAGAGACACTTTCCTCAGTAAGAGGGAGTGTTGATTTTTAATGTACCTTGGACAAGTGGTTTCCCATGGGTTAGAATCTACCTAGGGAAAAGTGTCCAAAATAATTCTTTTCCTAAGTGTGACTTTATAAAGTGAAAGTGACTTTGTAAGTGGTAAAGTCAATATTAAATTATAAAGTGAAAGTGATTTTATAAGTGGTAAAGTCAATATTAAATTACAAATTGAAAGTGACTTTATAAGTGGTAAAGTCAATGTTAAATTATAAAGTGAAAAGTGACTCTAGACATAAAGTGCAATGTCGGTACTTTATTTAATGGGTGAGCTAAAAAATAGAAAGTGATAATTAAATGCACATTTATTCTCATCCCTTGATTTAAATGAATCTGAGCCATTAGATATTAGGGTTGCCCAAAATTCATTTAGGGAAACAAAAGAGGGAAAAGAAAAGAGATACTAAATTCATTAATTCTTCATGAGAAGATTGGAGAAAGGAGGTTGAGAGCTGGAGAAAATTTCTGAAAGAAAAATTTGTTGCAGCAAGTTGAAGGAGCGATTTCTGGGCAAAGCTGGGCACGAAAATCAAGGCATAGAAGGTAGAAGAAGGTACAGTTCAAACATAATTTAATGGTGTGATCTGCATGCAGTTCGAGGGTTGTTTTTTAGCAAAAAAAAATAGTTTGCGTCTGTACAGTACTATTTCAACTTCAAGTGGGCATGAAAATAGAGGTGAAGTGGGCACAATTTTCAAGGAGTTTTGGGCTAAAAAGATAAGTCGTATCTTGTTGTTTTTTTTTGTCTGCAAATGTATTTTTCTTGAACCTGAAAGGTAAATAAATTTGAAGAGCTCTCTAACAAGTTTTCCCCATAGAATGTTGAAGG
The DNA here is from genome assembly GCA_034641835.2 of Pinus albicaulis. Taxonomy (NCBI): domain Eukaryota; kingdom Viridiplantae; phylum Streptophyta; class Pinopsida; order Pinales; family Pinaceae; genus Pinus; species Pinus albicaulis. The sequence continues at coordinate 1,979,967,885 of CM076575.1, read as the reverse complement.
GGCTTTATCTGGTTCTAAGTTGACCAAAAAACTGTGTGTATTTTTTATGTGTTGCTGGTTTGTTTATGTACATATTTATTTTCAACATGTGTTGATAGTCCCATGTGTTTTAATCTGAAAATTTCATTTCCAAAATTCTATAGGTTGAATGTAAGTTTATGGGAAAGGGCATTTAACTGAATGGGAGTGATAAGGTGAAATTAAAATCGGGTTGGGATTGCAGGAAACTTTTAGTCAGCAAATTTCAACAGTGGTATCCCATGCAATGATGTATCATGTATCCTTTTATATACATACATTATATGACATCAAGTTTTGGAATAGACCACTTTAATATATACAATGGTGTTATGTGTACTCACATGCTAACTTTATGTGGAATCGAATAAGTTGTGTCTTCAATTAATGGTAGGAATGTGAGATGGATTTAGTTACAAAAGAAAGTTCAAGGATGAATCCCTAATGAAGACAATAAAAAATTGGTGATAGTGCATGTGGAAGTCTTGGGCAGCAAATAAAAACAAATGATGATGTAAAATCAATGTTAAAAGTTTGAGAGTTGTGAGCCACACAATGTATTTTCAAGCAATTTTATGGTGTCACGTTTGACTTGATACATTGGTCCTAACATAATATTTGATTATGTACCTATTATCTCCATGGATGGAATGTGAGAATTGTATGTACTAGAGTCAAACATACGATTGATGAGGAAAATTATACTCCCATAATATTCATAGTATTATAAAAACCACTTTGTAGTATAAGGTTTGTGGTAAGCCAAAAAATATTGGTTTAGTATATGCTTTCCGGCTAGCTGAATTCATTTGATGCAATGTTTGTGGAAGTAAAAAGCCATGTAAATTTTGATAGTTGAGGGTTATCCACAAAAATCCATAGGTGTAATAGCATTCCATGGTTATGAGTAAGCCAAGGAAAATCGAAGAAAAGAATGATGCATGGGGAGTTAAAGGTACAAGTATGAAGACATTTGATGATAGAATGGTTGAATGAACCATGTACATAAAGGACATCCTACTAGACCGATGGTTGTAGTGGTTGTTTACCCATGCATTTTGGTGGATGGTTTTTCCTTTATATGGATGGAAACATTTTTGTAATATTTGTATCCTGGAGGTATGATGGAAATACTATGTTGGACCAGACATAGACTTTGGTGACCAAGAGGTTCTTCATATGATGTGCTACAAAGTAAAATATTGATGAAGACATCAACTAATCAAATGTCAATTCAAGCTAGGTGTTGAAGCAAATTCATTTCTCCATTAAGGGAGGGTGCTATACTTAATGAGAGAAATGTATTTTTCCAATGCATTTGTGTCCTGATACATTCTTCTAGATCATGAATGTTCCAATGTATTCTTGTAGAGAGTGTTATTTTCAAATATAAGTGTGAGTTGTAAACCCATTTAGGTGTCTCTCTCATCCATTTGTAATTGGTTTTTATAGTTATATTTGATGTGACTATGCCATTAATATATGGGATATATTTTTATGTAGATGGATAATATATAATAAATCTCTCTTCAAGGGTGTTTGGATATCTTTCTTTGTTTTTTTTTACAATTACTACTTGCTTCTGAAAGAAAGGACCTAGAAATGAATTTTATAATAATGCACCATGGGATCTGCATGCCTCATCTAAATTTTTTATTGATGTTCACAAAAATAAGGTCTACACCCTTAGTTAGAATGAAAATTGGCTAAATAGTCATAACACTGTCATCCTTTCAATCTGGCATGGAAATGTTGATTACCATACAATTCTCTCCCTCCATGTTGTTCAAACCTACATTTCCAAGTAAAATCATAAGCAAAGTTTAAAAGCTTACACCATATGATTCATATAATTTCCTTTTTATACTTCTATACTCAATCCTTCCATTATCACAATTCAAGAATTCCTTGCAAAAAAACTTGTAGAATGTGACATAGGAGCACAAGAAACATGGAATATGTTGTAAAAACCATCCCTCACAATTAGTAGTCACCCTTGCTTCTCTTTAAATACCAACAAGAAAATTTATAGCCACTAGATAACAAAAAATCCTTCCAAACGTCAACTTTAATATATTCATCCCTTCTATGTCCATCCATATTGTAGTGCACATTTCTTATAGATGTTGTAAGATGTTGGTTGTATTGGATGCTCACAAGAAAACTGAAGAATGGAAATTAAGAGAGCCAAAGAAATTTATCTATGTTATTCCACACTACTCTACAATACCCACCATAGATGCATGCTCCTACAAAGATTTTTGTAGGAGTAAAATCATGCTCTATAAGCCTTTCTATAATATTCCACTATACATAACAAATTTTAATGGAATTGCTACAAAATATATTATTTAATGAATTTTTTCTTCTTTTAATTTTTAATTTTTATTTGAATATATGTAAACATTTTATTTATTTTTGTATTCTTTGCCATAAAGTTATGGTAAATGGAGATTTTTCAAGGTATTTGTTCACCATCCATGAAACAATTGTACAGGAAGAATTCCTTAGTTACCTACATACTAAGATTGATCTTAGAAATGGATCTACAAAACACATTTTTGGTGCATCCTTACATTTTTTATCTACGATGAGGGAATTCATCTAACATGTTCTAAATGTATATGATAGGGATGCAGGTAGAAAAATGAGAGAGTGACTTCAATAGTAACACAACTACACATTTTGAGTTTATGTAAATTGGTGATGTGTTTATCACCAATAAACCTGCATTTTATAATAAATTGTGTTATGTATTCCTTATAGGAGATTGTTACAACTATTGGTTTTAGGAAACTATATTTTATGTAATTAAAATGTACATATTGTTGTAAACTTATTAAAGCTCCTTCAACATCATATAATCAACTTTTAATCTATAAAATATTAAATTGGTCATCATTACATTGCATAAAAAACACGTCAACAATTTTGTATAATTTCACATCATTATACATTTGACTAAGTTTTAATTATAAAAAAAAAACAATTTTTAGAATGTTATTATTATTATTATCTTAAAAAAGACAGCTAGAGTTTTGTATTAATAAAGGTTGGATTTTAGGGAAAATCCCTTGCAAATGTTGACTGCATTTTTCTCATTGATATTTTGTGTTATCCATTGTTTTAAAAAAACATCAAAATTATCGTCATTTTTACATATTCTGTAGTCATTACAACTATACATATGATAAAAGGTCCCAGGGATCAGACAAAACTTGCATGGTATCATAAAGAAAGAGAGATATATGTGACTATAAAATAAAAACCTCTAAAATATCCACCAACAGTTGCACCTGTTTCCAGGGTAGTCTTCCCCACACATTCATTGAGGCTTCTTCACAAGAATTGTCTGAGAGTCAGTATCGTTTGAGCCGAATTGAGAATTACCAACAATAATATTTTTCGGTGCAATAACTTGTGCATTAAGAGCCATAATCGTGCCCCTTAATACGTTCAAAGAGTTCTCCATATCATTAAGTTGGTACAGGAGTTTTGCCTTCATTAACAACTGATACGACTAGCGTTACCTATCGGCCATGTTTTCGTGCCTTTGATGGGTGTCAAGCAAAGCTTTTGCAACATCCAAAATAGGATCTAGGGTGTTTCTCTCAAAGACATAGTCTATAATATTTGGTGCTTCGCCATAGTCGAGATCGTCTAAAGAGAACCAAGATCAAGCTCACCACCTTTGTAATAAACATTTGACATGTATAAAACTTCACATCCAATAGTAGAAAATGACGAAATTAATGACTAGGTGACTAAACAAGTTAGTCCCCGCAATGATTTCAAGCGAATTACTACTAAATTTTAGAAAATTTAAGTGACCGAACTAAAAATGACTAACTTAAATGACTAATTTAGTTTAGGGATAAGATATACGTCTAGATAATAGGTGACTAAACTAAAAATGGCTAAACTAAATGACTAATTTACTCTAGGGATAAAATATATGACTAGATAATAAGTGACTAAACTAAAAGCGACTAAATTAAATGACTAATTTAGTCCAGTATTAAAATATATGACTAGATAATAAGTGATAGAATTAATAATGATTAATGTAGATGACTATTATAGTTCAAGAATAAAAATATGAGAAAATAACAAGTACACCAAGTATATGAATTAGTCATTTATGTTAGTATTTTTTAATTATATCACTCCATAAATGGAAAATTTCAATTTTGATATTGAAGTGTTACATTTCACTACAGGGGTCTCTGAATTCATCTGTAGTGTTAAAATTTAAAGACAAAGGGGTCTCTTAATCCATCTACAGTGTTAAAATTCTGAGTACCCTTTTGTCTCTAAAGTTTAACATTGTAGATGGATTCATCTATAATTAACAATATAATTGCATGTATCATTTATCTACTTTACACTAATTCCTTCATTATAATTTTAGTAAAGGTAATATTTAGATAGTAAAATTAATATTTATATTTATATTTATTTGGCCATAAAGTTTAATTTTTAAACTTCATTGGTTTATGTTAAAAGTGTGAGTTCATTTAAATTCAGTATCAAATCGTCATATTTACATTTGATAAATACTAAATAGATAAACCTAAAATACATATTTATATACCTATTTAGTAAATAGGCACGAACCTTTATTTTTTGTAAGTCAATGTTAAATTCATATAGGAAAAAAAGACTACATTCGATCTCTCGAAAATCAGTTGGTCTCACCATGGTTGGTTTTTTTGACCAATAGTTGCACCATATGACAAAAATAAAAAAGGGAAACTAGGTACATTTTCCATAAACGGTAGGGCCAGAGGCACCAAAATACAGATAAAACATTAAAAACACCAGATAACATACTAGTCACCTGATGTGATGGAGGCAGGGTTTACCAGGGATGTTCCTGGAGGAGGTGGAGAATGGAAGTCACACCGAACGTGCCCTTAAAAGTGTGCTACTAAATTCTCTAGCCTTTCAACTTTCTTAGTTAGTTGATTTTGTCCTTGCCAAACTAACACCAGTCTCTCCTGGACTTTGCACTAAAAATAGTACAGTCGGTTCAACTTTTCCATCTGCTCTGCATGCTCCTCACGACAGATTATCTCAGTTGGTTCCACTCTTTCCATCAGGGTATTGATAATTGATCTACATTTCTCCAAGCTGCAATGTTGGATACCCTAACCTTCATTCGCTTCGGCTCGACTAGACCCACGATTCCCTTTTCCGCCCTGGGTTCCTCCACCCTGACGACACAGCTTCTGAACCCATGCACCACCACCCCTAATGGTACCTCACTTTCCTCCTCCATGACCTCCACGCATTCCCACACTAGCCAGTCGCCTACGTCCAGTAGTCTTACCACCCTGACGGGGTGCAAAAAAGATAATTTTCGAGTATGCCACACCGATAGGGCCAAGGGTGGCTGGGGAGGGGGGATTTCGATGCCACGCAGGGTGTTTCATAATTAACATAGTTGGAGAACCACCACATTAATAATCCACAGGAAAAATTCCCCACCAACGAAACCAAACACCATTGTCATAGGAATCAAATTCCACCACCCACCACACCAGAGAACAACAATACCACCGACCACTACCAGAAAAAGACCAATACCACCACCATAGAAACCAAATACCTCTGCCCACCACACTAACATAGATAGTTGAAATGTAGAAGAATAAATGTAGCCAACCAATGAGTGCAACTTCTCTTGGAGCAGCGACCAGCGTCTAAATTCGCCTTGCAGAGGCCACCCACCAATCCGCCAAACACTGTCGCACCCAAGCCGAATGCCACGAAATTGGAAATTGAAACTAGTTTTCCATCCCCGCCCATAGAGTTTCCTATACTGTTGATTCCAACTTCCTCTGCTAGCCTGAGAGAATAGGCTTACCATAAGCCAAGGGGAAATGGAATGGAAGAAATTTCTTCCCTCTGACTTCCCACCCTTACACACGCAGACAATAACAAAGAGATTGTGTAACAGGATCCAGCATGACACCCTACTCCAGAAAATTCCTAGGATGAGCACACAAAAATGAATCCCACCAAATAACCTCCTGTGATGACTAGTTTTTCTCCCTAAAGGCCACCGCAAGGTCCAGCACCAGACCAGAGCACACATAGTAATGTTTGGCTCTCTCATCTTCCCACACCTTAACCGTTCGCTGCCCCCGAACTCCAACATGAAGTAAATACTCGCACGAGTCACCAACCTATTGATAGTACTCCACCCATTACATGCACTTTGGTGAAGGTACCAGAGGAACCGTCCCTCACCCCCACTCCACTTGTGTTCACACATGAGGCTCATCCTCCACATATTGCAAGGACCTCATCCCCACAGGGGAAGGTATGAAACTTTATTGATTTAAGTATGAACCTTAATTATTTTTTTAATGGTTTATGAACCTTTATTAATTTAGAAATGAACCTTAATTAAATTTTTAATGGTATATGAATTTTTATTAATTGTTTGATATGAAATTTGGTTAATTTGTAATAGTATTATGAACTTTTGTTAATTGTTTAGGTATGAACTTTTTTTTTTAATAATATATAAACCTTTATTAATGATTACAAATATGTAATTCAAAATATTTCAGTATGGTTTATTGTGTAATGATGGATAAATGTGTTTAATTTTATCAATTTCTATAATATTTGTGACAATGGAAATATTTATTTCACTTAATGAGTAATAATACATAATTTACATGATTATATGAAATGAAGCTTGAAATAAAACAATATATTTTAGTTTTATATTTGATTAATAAGAGCTTATTAAATTATTATGTTTATATTTTAATAATTTTTAATGTTTATATTTTAAATATTTTTAATAATGCATAGATTAAGTTGAATGTGCATTTCGTTAAAATTGAAAACTGTAAAACTAGCTATGAAAGCAAAAACTAGTATGAAACTGGGTATGAAAGCCCCAAGAACGAGAACCAAAGATTTCTTACTCGCTAAAACTTGTTATTCTTACCCCGTGAAATTCAAATCGGTTATTCTAACTATGATGAAGAGGTCCACTCCAGGTTTACCTCCTTCTGAATTTTCCATGAAAACTGGATGTTTTGTCCATAAAGATGGCTCTTTGGTGCCAAAGTTTTGTCATTGGTGGGAGTGTTTTGGTATATTTTGAGATATTTGAGAGAAATTGATGATGTGGTTAAATATTTTTAGGGCTTGTGAAATTTTTATATAATTACAGCTTCTGTCATGGATATAAAATCATTGGAGAGAACTTGGAGGATTTTGAAAAGGTGGGAAACATCTAATTCAGAACTGAAGTCTGCAATTTTGGAGTTGGAATCACAGGTTAGTTGGATGTATAGGTTAATATTTTTCTATGTTCATGCATGTTTACTAAATTTTATTTCCTATGTTCATTCTACGGTTTTTGGTGTTCATTATAAGGATTTTTATTTTCTTTTGATAAGGTATCGACTGAAAATGAATGTAGATTAGAGTGGGAAAAGGGTCCCTCTGCTCAGTGAATTTTTACTGCTCAGTCTATGGTGGTTTAAACTACTATTATCCCTCGCTTTATTTTTTTCTACAACTTTTATGTTGTTAACCTCTTTTTTCTAATGTTTATTTAATATATTTTATTGGCCTTCTATGGAATTTGATTTAATACACTTTATTGGTTTTCAATGGAATCTGAATGCCTGAATTAGACATGTTTATGAAAATTCCTGTTGCAATTCATGTATTTTCTTTCAGCAGTTGAATATACAGGCATGAATGGCATTGAATATAAATAAATGAATGTGATAATTCCAAATTTCCATTTATGTCTTTATCATTCAATCAATAATTCAATTCATGGTGGTCAGATTCAATGTTTATCAGAATTATAAGATTCTTCATCTACATGAATAGACTTATAGTTAGTGCCGTCGAAAGAGGATAATGCTTGATTTGTAACTTTCCTTGTATTTATTTCTAAACTTGAAAGACAAAATCCCCATCTGGGCCTCCACTCAATTCCCTTATTTCGCAACAAATTAATCGATTGTCTAACAAATATAAGAGTTGTGTCGATGGGGAAGTAGCATTTAGATTACCCACGGTGCCCGATAGAGCCATTGAATTTCAGTTCTCGTATCCATTAAAACTTGATCAGTTTGATAGGAAGTTTCAATCGGTTTTAAAAATTTTGGTTTTGGATAATGCATTAATCGATCTAACCATTTGCAAATCCAAAACACAATTTCCCTTAATAGTTTTTTTTTCGACCCTGCAAATCCAAAACATAATTTTGTTAGTGTATCCCTAGTTTTTGATAAGATCTAGAGGGGATAAGCATAGTTTGTTGAGTAATTTTATTTGTCATCTAGTATAGGCCCTAGTGTGTTTTCCTATAGTGGTGGTGTCTAGGTGTTTGGGTGATCAAGTTGTTGGGGATGGCAGACTTCAAGGTGGAGGAATTGTAGTGGATATTAGCACTCTTCCAAAGTCCTCATAGTGTAACTCAAAGGGTTTTTTCTGTAATAGCTTTCTCCCACTCGTGACCTTAGTTGGAACCTATGGTGGTGGGATTGAGCTCAAGGAACCAAGTGCAAAAGAACCTATGAAATTCCTAGATGGAAATTGATTGTAAATCTTTCCCTTGACACAGTCAAACGAGAACATACTCATCCTCATGGTTAGATCAATATCCCAATCAAAGTAAATCTAGAGGCATAATTATTCCTACTCCCACATCTAGTGCTTATATGAGTCACAATTAAGAAAGGAATTTAAATACATTTGAAACTAGTTGGTAGGGGGGAGGGTTGGTTACCTTAACCTCTACTATGCTTCGAGACCTTGCTTCCTTCCAATCCAAACCTGTTGATTAAGAAGATTTCCAGAAAGAAATAATAACAAGAAAGACCTTTTATATGCCTAACATAATACCATAATACCTATTGGTGTTTGTCACATTCAATTGGGTAAAATTGAGATTTGATCATATCCTTTAACACCTCCAACTAGTCACTAGTGGCTCATTTTCTAGTTCCTTTCTAATTGCACCACTTTCCCACCATGCCAAAGCATGGATTTCAAGGTTCAATTGAGAAAATTAAATATTTTGTTTACCAATTACTTCATACATATTGGAGTATACATTGAGTTGTTGTAGCCAATGATTTAGTTCGATGGGATAAACTTCCCCAACAAAATGTTTGATATCCACCTTGGCTTCTACATGAAAACGTACTTGTGCCTTACTATTGTTTCATTCTCCATTTCTGGTTGATCCTTTCATTTTTTCTTTGGTATCCTGTATTCTTCCTTTGGGTCTTCATTTTTAGCCTTTATTTATGGCGCTTCCCCACATTTCACCACCAATCATTGTGACACCATTGATTTTAATTTAGCTATAATATGCTCAAGCCTATCTAAGATAACCCTTGGATCTTTATCTTGATCTCCTCCTTGATATCACCCTACCATTACTGGCTCTTTACTTCACTAAAAACTTGGAAATAATTATTGTCCACATCAATCTATAGTAATTATAGGTACTTACCATACAAGCCTCGAAAGGTGCACTTAAACTTCTACTTTGATATTATCTTATTTGTAAATAGTAGGCCTACGACACATCCATCTCACCAATATGGATGCCTATGCCTCTCAACTCTTATTTGTACAATTTCCATTCACTACTCACTGAATATATTTCTTAGTAATATATTATGTGTAGAAGCTTCCATAGCACTAGATTATATGTAAAATATTCCATAATAATATCTTTTATTGCGGAAAATTATGTGGAAACAACTATTGGAATAAAAAAATTTGTATTAGAGTTATAGTTATTGTTATTTGTTAGATAAGTAGATATTCCCAACTATAAGAAAATAACCTAGAAATTAAATACATAGATTTATGCATAAAATTAGTTCTTGAAGGAATAAAATGAGATTCCCAATGACAATATAATACTGAATTTGACATCCTAACGGACTAGTAAGAAAGAAATATTCACTCCATGGATTTAAAATTCTTAATGGTAAGGAAGATTCCAAAGATTTAAAATTCTTAATGATAAGGAAGATTCCAAAGAGTGAATATATGAGCCTAACAACTATATAAACTACCCAAAAGTGTATTTGTACACCCAAAAAAAAATTTAAAGTATTTATTCTTGGAAACAAAATTATGAAAACAAATTATTGAAATTTAATATTATTAAATTTCCCCCAAAAATTTCAAATTCATACTTCAATTGTTCGTGTCTCCCTCCACCAAGGGTTGTGACCCTTCACCCATGGCATCAACTATAAATAGGCCACCGAGTTAGTTTATTTAGCTTTGGAAAAACTTATATTAACTTTTCGGTCTTCCTTTGGATGAATGGCACGGGGTCTCGGCTCATGGTTTTGGCACCGCACATAGGATTTTCACTCTTGAAAAAGATGGATGTTCAGTGGGTCATGAATCGGGCCAATCCACAAACCAAACTGTGTTTAACATCTCCATTTCTGGAGGTATATATGACCTCCTCCAATGCAGGGCAGACCTGAGAGTCGACCAATGCTATGCTTGTTCACAATATGCAATCACTGCAATTCAACGCCTTTGTGGTGGTAGTATCTGGCCTTTTCACTGCTTCTTACGTTATAAAGCTATAGTTTCATCAGAAAACTAGAAACAGATTTAGGGTCGAAATTCACAGAAGGCTTCGTCAGGGACATGGGGGTCGTCATCCCTGGTGACTTTCTAGCGGCTGCTAAGACTCTCTTAAATAACTTGTCGAGAGAAGTAGCATCTGAAATGAAACGATCTACTTTCGGTAAAAATTTTGAGTTTTTCTGGCAAACAATTTATGGTCTGGTCCAATGCACTAGAGATATAAATATAGATGACTGAAAGACATTTCTATTATACTATTAATACAATATTCACATCTGATACGTCTATCGGAGCTCAGTATTGGAGTCAAAGTTTCATCCTTCGTTATGAAATATTTCATCTTTTGTGCCCTCCTCGTCCTGAGTAGAAAATTGCTGATGAAGTTGCCTATTCCCAGTTTTCTAAGGAAAATCGCAGTGCCCGAGCTTTGCATGTCTCCAAGCGACTGATCATAACATGAAGCCTCTTCACATCTGTAGTGGAGGTGATGACCATGATGAGAATTTCAATGAAGTATTTGATTCCAATTCTCTGCAGGAGAGTTATTCCTCTAGGGTTTCTGATGCCGAATGAAAGGAACGAAGTAGCGGTCGTTTATTGGGACCAAAATGAGCATGCATAGCGTTATGAATGCATAGAGAATGGCTGCGGGGATCTGGAATCCGTGCAAAACCACGTGCCTGTCCATGGTTGCTCCTTTCTTCACAAAGAGAGTGCTCACTTGTGCCAAGACAGTGTTGGGTATGAGGTTTGCAAGGCAAGCCGAGAGCATTGCCATCATAATGTTTATTTCTTCCACCTGTTTTATCATGCAAAACTCAATCAATACAATATTCACATATGATACGTTCGTCGGAGCTCAATATTGGAGTCAAAGTAGCATTTTCAAGAAAGAGCCCTCCAATTCAATTATGGATTCCTAGTAAGCTTCCACATCATGTTTTTTTCTTTAATTGTAATTTTAGTTTTTTATTAATCATCGAATAGATAATTAGATCGAGTAAATATAGTAGCTGCAAATATACTCTTCACGAAGAGTACTTTATATATCCCTGGGTTATGTGTAAAGTTCCCCTATAGAAGCATGCTTGGTGTTGTATATTATTTTTTAAATGATAGTGTAGAAGATTCTTCTTGGTGTTGTATATTATTTTTAAAAAAATATTTTAAATAATATTCTAATTCTTTGAATGGAAAATCTCAAAACTCCATGTAGTCAATATATAAAAACAAATGTACTATTCTCATACTGTTATGAACTCCGTGTTTGGCTAAGTTGCTGCAATAGGGTTTCCTATTGTGTCAAAGTATTTGAGGTACTATTTCCTTTGTATGTGATCCCAAACTCTATAATCATGCTCTTGGGTAGTCAAATCTTGGTTGGTGGCTCCACATGCCCCATCCCCACCATTTGATCATGACCTCAATTTAGAAACTCAAAGAAAACTCAATTTAAAAACTTGCTTGAAATCTTCTTAATATTGTGAAATAATGATCAAACATATACTACATAATGCTACATACACTAAAGTAATTAACTCAAAATTCCCCATAGGTAGGCCACACTAATAAATTGTAAAACTTTACAAAGAGAGAAACCAGAGGTTACCGTTTATTATTTTGTAAGGAATTGTTAAAACAACACATTCTTTACTCTTGAGATTCAATAAAAGGACATAACAAATTAGGTGGAGAAACTTTCCCTGCTTCAACTTTAGAGGGTAATGTTAATGATATATATTGTAACAAAAGGAAATAGAGATTGTTGTCTTGAGAGAAAATTGAATGGAGCCTTTCACACATAGAGATGGATTGTCAAACTACAGTGGTAATTAGAATTAGTTTAATGAAAAATTACAATTAGTCTAATCACAAATTATTCCCCATTTTCTTAATGTAGGAGTCTGAAGAGCACTAGCCATCTTGTCTTTTGCAATCAGGTATTCTGTCATGAAATATCAGAGATATTTCCATTGAGACATCCTCTTTTCTTGAAAGTAGTTATGGTGAATTAGGACATAGACATGTAATGGGTCAGCCTCCTCACTTGAAACATGAAAATCATAGCACAAATTCACAATCAAGCCTGAGAACACTTCAAGTGCGTGTTCCTAGCCACAACAATTCTAGTTTCTTATTTTCATATTCATTCAACTTAACTCATTATGTTGGTCACCTTGTTTCTTCAGTGAATTCCTCTAGATTAATAGGTATAGAAATACCATTAGGAATGGTACCAAAATCTCGGGAAATTTTGAATCTTCCCTTTGCTTTGATCACCTGAGCTTTGAATTCCTATCACATGTCACACCATAATCAAAAGAAATTCCTTTCTCACAAAGGCAACAATCTATGTCCTTAAGAAATATTCAAACATAATGGATTGAACTACTATGCCAAGGGAACACTCTCTCTAGTAGTGTACCTACATAATATCTCCTAATTGAGCTGAGTGTAATGATATGGTCTAGGTCGTCCATAAATAATGCTTTGGTTATGGTCTATGTCCAATTTTATAACTTTTTAGAAATAGTGCAATGATGGCCCTTCATCTTCAGTTTTATAAAATACACGTTCCCTACAAGCTGCCAAAATGGCAGTGGAAAAAAGTCTTGAAATTAGAAGACCATCTATATTTTAAGCAACCCGCTAACATTCCTGAAGAATACTCATCGTATATCCCCATAAGTCAATGCTAAAACATATCAAATGAACCCATACCCTTAGTGCGCTGGAAACATATTTAATATTTATACACACAACTCAGAATGCTTGAATATGATCTAGCATCTTCTTTTCTCTTTGGAATCCTGCTTAATATTTAATATTTATACACACAACTCAGAATGCTTGAATATGCAGCGTATCAAACCATGATTCTAGAATTCCAACCTGACTGGAAAAAGAATTTAAAAATGGAAGAAATGGAGAGAATGAATTTGGAGTACATAAAATGTGTTGGGGCATACCTTTATAAACAATAGGGTGATCCTAAATCTTTCTACTACAAGTAGACAACTATCTCGCTTAATAACAAATGGTCCTTGAGATATTTATCACCAAATATTATCAAGTTCATGTAAAATTGGTTTGGAACCAATATGGGCCCATTAGGTGATGCTTATCTCACAGTTTTACACCGGCATTATGTACCTTGAAAACAATTTTTGATCAGAAAGAAGCAACATTTTGGACATGCATTAGCACACTTGGAAGGTCATTGCCTACTTTCTTGAGCTATGTTTGAAATGTAAATTCGCCACCTTCACCATCAAATAGTGAAGGTGGAGGGAAACCTTCACCTTGACGAAAACATGGATGAAATATTCTTAACAAGTGTGTGCTTGTTATATTTGATGATATACACATTAACAATGTAGTAAAACCTTGAAGGACCACCTCAAGCACATAAATTAGGTATTGTCTATGTTAAAAGAAAATCATTTTTATGCGAAAAGTACCAAATGCATTTTTGGAGAAAAGGAGGTGACTTAGTACATCGACCATATAATATCAAAAGGTCATGTCAAGGTAGACCCAAACCCAAAAACATCTCTAATTGCTATGATTCCAAGAGTTAATGGGATATTATCAAAAAATTATAAAAAGGTATGCTCATATTACAACGTCCTTATAGAGATACTTAGGAAGGACTGTCTTCGATGGAATTAGAAAGCATAACAATATTTTCATCCTATGGAAAAAAGTAAAGTCCTCCACTCTAGTATTGCCTATTCCACACTTCTTTAAACAAATCATAACTATATAGGATTCATTCGGATTCATAATCAACATAGTACTAATGCAAGATGAACGTGGATGGAGATGCCTTGTCAATGGAACATGTACAACTGGCACAAGGTTGTACGATTTTGGAAGAGGTTAGAGGAGGCATAACTACCACCTTTACAGTCGCCTAATGAGGAAGCCTTCAATTTCTTTTCTTTTTCCTTCTGGTTAAGGTAACTATGCACAAATTTTTTATTCCATTGTGAATTAGAGGTAGGGCTTACTGAAGCACTTTTTCTTGAGTTTTTTGTACTTATATAGAATATGGTAACTAGGTGACCTTTATGGGAAGATGTAAGGACTTAAAATACATGTAATTTTGGGCTACTTTTATTTTTTGAATAAAAGGGAAGAAACAAAGTCCATTTTACATGCAAGTGAAAAATGCACATAAAAAATTAAATTTCAATTCGAAGTAGACAAATACTCACCTAGAAAGCTATAAAATACCTAGCCAAAGCCATAGATTGTAAATAGAAAATCAACATAACAAAAATTAGTGAAAATTTGTACCACCTATATGGTGAATTGGATCAATGGTGACCAGTGTTATCGGAAGCATCCAGTCCAACCAATTCTAGTGTTGTACCGGTCTGGTTCAAAATTTTGGACTGACTAAGGTCAATACTGTACCAGACTTGCTGGTTCAAAACAGAACTAACCTTAAAGCATCAAACAAGTCAGTTCAATATAGTACATATCTAGAGACCATCCTTTTACTCAAATTTGTAAAATTATCATTAATTGTTTTAGGATATTTGAGAGTGGTTCCAACCACATTCAACTTCATATGGAGAAAGTATAATTTTGGATCCCAATCAAAATTCAACAGACTTAACAGTTTCTAAATTTGTAGTATTGCGACATTTCCGCTAGATTTTATCATTTATGTCAATACATAACTGGAATTTAATCAAGAGCACCAAGCCCTCTATGTGCCTTGAATTCGGCTGCAATGTTGCATTCTTAATTGACCTCCTTTGCCATGATCCTACTGAAAATGTACACTTCACTAAAGAAAAATCATTGATTATGCATGTTAAGCTCTTTCTATCTTATTTTAATGCATAGAAGGTTTCATGTTCAAGGTATTTTATTTTAGAGGTCAAGGACCCATTGAGTGCTTCTAGATTTTTTTCTAGGTAAAGAATCCAAAGAGTCATTGTAATAAGTTGAAGACCCCATCAGACACATTGTAACTTGTAAAGCGAACTATTTTTTTATTTTAAAGTGTCAAGAAAACCTCCAAGACCAAGTTGTACTGTTAGGAAAGGAGTCGACCTAATTTTAGGAACTTCGTCGACCTTGGAAGCTTATCTATAGGAGGTAACTCGACCTCTTAGGGACACAATTAATCCTCTCATCAAGTGAGCGAAGAAGGATAAGAAAGAGGCTAGCGAACAAAGGAGGATGAAGATCAAGTGTTTGGGCTATTTTCTCTTTCTCTCCTCACACATGTGAAGGAAGAAAGACATGGTTTTTGTTGTTGGGTAAGGGTTTTTTTATAATATCTTATGATAGTATGAACACCAAAACAATGATTTCCTAATGGCAGATCAAATATTTAGAAATAACTCTAGATTAATATTGTGACATTTTTATTTCTTTTACAGATATCTAGGTTTTGTGGCAAGAAAGTTAGTCCCTTATTGTGTTGTTTTCTCAACCCCATTGCATCATTCCACCATTTTGTTGCTATAAAATTTATTTTTCTCTCATATAATCTTACACCTTGGACATAAGACTCAATCGAGAGGAATAGATAATGGTAATTTTGCTATTCTAACAATGTTTTAAACTTGGGGTCTATCATGGAATTGGTGTAGGGTTCACTCGGACTTGAACTCAAACTCGGAATGAACTGATATCAATTCTTTATTTACTAAAATAATAAATTTTAATGAAAAAGTTATATTTTGGGGATTCCAAGCCATGATTCCAAAACATTATTGAAATTTTGAAGCAACGCATTATGAATAGTTGAGCAATAGAATTTAAATGACAAGCATAATTGACACACAATGTTCTACTTGCTTATATTGGGATTCTCATCATTAGTATCACCCTTTTCCCAGTTTATCCTTTTCCTCTACCTTAATCCTCTAGGGATGTCAGTTAACACCACCCTATTTTGATGAAATTGCCTAATCCAACATAGTTGAAGTAAAAATATTGCGAATGACCACCTCAATAATGCCATTAAGTGTTCCCTCTAGATCATCGCCAACATGTGTAAAAGAGAATGTGTAAATCTAGATAAGCATTCATACTTCAAGGCCTCTGATATTCATCCTTTAATTCAGTTATAATATATTCAACCCCCAATTTCCATTGGACAAATTATTTCAATTCCTCAATCAACAGTTCCACGTGTAGTCACCCAAAGGCATAACAACATGAAGGGTGACATGATCACCACTCGTCAACTTCAAGTCTCATGGGATCTAGCTATTGTAGGGAAAATAATACTAAGTTTTCCTTCAGTGACACCATCTACAATTTATTCCTTAAATTTTTCAATAGAAATGGAAACTAGGACGCAAGGCTCACTCATCTGCTCAACTCAACCTTTTAGTCGAATAAATTATCAAAATGATTTACTTGTTCAAGATGGACTTGGTAGAAGCCATCAATTTATGTCTGTAAAGACAAATTGCCTCACCCAAGGAGTTCTAATTAGGAACTAAAAGAGTCTCAACAAAAATTTGCATATCATCTACTAGGAACTTCTAGAAGGCCTCCTCAGATAGTTGAGTTTTCAAAGCTATTCAATGCCCTCAAAATTACTTTGGAAAATATGAAAAGGATGTCGATGGGATTTGAGAGGGTATTTCCAAACAGTTTTGACTCATTTCGATCATTACTTGTAATATCTGGAAATAATTTACAATCCTATATCTTATTTTTGGATAGTTAGATAAAATTCAACATGGTAGGAAAGCCGGTAGCTTTAGTTCATGGCCAAATTTTTAGATCATGTATAGTTAATTCTTAGTAGCCACCTTGTGTGGGAGTTTTTTCCAGACAAGAATGTTCATTTTAGGATATGGATTCTCATGAATTGGTTATCAGTCCTTAATTTGTCCTGTTATGGTGTCTTATCTCATGCAATTCCCTAGATCATTTATTGATCTCAATATACAAATTGAGTCATGTTACATTTGATGAATTGAAAAGCATATTAATATGTGACCAAAAACTAGCATAAAATGATATCTTACACTACAGAAGCACTATCCCTATTTGTTGTATTATGTGTCCTTAATTTCTCCCTTAAATCACTCACCATCATATCAGAAAATGCTTATCTTATCTTCAATAGGCACTTAAAGGTGACCTAATGGCTACCAAATCTATTCCTTGCGAGCTTAAGTAAGTGTAACTTAGAGTCAATCTAGTAAAATTAGTTTATCAAATGTTGGTTTTTAACATTTGTTTAGTCGTCAGACATAATGGAAACCCCAATATTCGATCACTCATCCATAAATTGTCCTAGAGAGCTCTGGACATCAAATTTTTTCATGTCTAGCATTACAGTTCTTTCTTTGTCATATCCAGTGATTTTGTATCCATTATGGGCAATTATTGATGGACTGAACCATAACATACCAGTAGGGGGAGTGAAAAACATTGAATGGTATATGCACAAAGAAGCGTTCTTCTATAATTCCTAGGTATAATGTATTTTCAAACCTTATTTTTCTTAGAGAAAATGACCCGAATATGTTATCATATATGGTTTTATCAAAATTTAATAGGGTGTAATCAGATACAAGAGTACATTGGTTCCATGGAAACGAATTTTATTTCCGAATTGATTTTACTTTCCTTCATATATTAGCTTTATTTTTATTTCTTGAATAACTTGTAGAGCCTTATGAATTGGTTAATAGTCTAATAATCAGATGAGTAGGCTGAGACCAAGATTTGATTTCCATATTTTCACTTCTATCTTTGTTTGTTTCCGGTTTTGACATTAATTTCTTTCGAAATGTCACACATCATTTAAGCTTTTCTTTGCCCCATATGGCCACGAAGTCTCATGGAATGTTAAATAAAATATATCTATGTAATGACTTGTCGCTTAAATTCTAGAAGAGCTTAAATGTGAAAATGGTGCTTCTTACCTTTTTAATGTGTCCATTAAGGCTAGTTATAATGATTTTTCTTTTGAGTGATTTTTTTTTGGATTCTAGAATTGCATATTGAGATGCAATTGAGATAGTGAAGAATGTTAAATTAACTCATCATATCAAACTATGACACCTTAGAAAATTAAATAATGTAAAAATGTCTATGGAAAATAATTTCATCTGGAATATTTGTCATGTTAATGTGCTTTATACTGCAAAGTTTACATTCATAATATCATATTACTTTACACAATTAATATTGGAATGTCGAGAGATTTCTAAAGGAATATCTAGTTAACAATTTGTTTGTTTATGTCACATCAAGAAGAGAAAATAAGATGCCTTAATTCAAAGCTTTCACATGCATTTGTCAGACCGCTTGTGTTCTTACCTATAGCTGGAAGCAAGGTTGTTTATTTTCCACAGGGTCACAATGAGCAAGTGAGGTGGTTGCTCACTAATTTTTAATTTTCAATCTTCTTTTGGATACAAATGACTGAAAATAATGAATGCTTATCTTCTTTACATCATAAAACATGACACCAGTATTTTGAAATTTTAATGTTACATAATGAAACTGATCATAATCAATGTAATTTCAGGTAGCTACTTCAACAAACAAGGAGGTGGATGCTCATATATAAAATTATCTGAATCTTCCAACTCAGTTAATCTGCCAACTTCACAATGTTACAATGCATGTGGGTTCTCTGCATTTCATCCTTGATTTGGTTTTGAACACTTTTATTCATATCACTATATATACAAGATTTAAAATTTAATAAACACCTTATTCAATTCCAGGCAGACGTGGAAACAGATGAATTATAGGTTCAAATGACATTGCAACCTCTTAATGTTGTAAGACATTTTCAGTTTCATTATATGTGCTTTGCTATAATTGCCAATTTTGGTGAGAAATTATTTGGTACTAGTTCCATTTGTGCAGGGAACTAAAAATTGATGATAATGTGCAACAAGAGAAAAAATATTGTTATCTTGATTCTGACCTCGGCACACCAAGCAAGCAACTGAATAATTACTTTTGTAAAACGTTGACTGCAAGTAGCACTAGCACCGATGATAGGTTGTATGTGCCACGTCGCGCTACGGAAAAAATTTGTACTCCACTTGTGCAGTTCTTATTTTCCCATAGTTTTTGTTCTATTTGTCATTTAATAGAGAAGTGCTTAGACTTTTAGACCTTTTTTAAGAGAAGATTGCATTCTTTAAAGGAGAAAAAGGTATACGGGTATTTTTCATATTTGTCTCCTATTAAGTTTTTTCTATTTTTTGGCAGGATTTCACTTACAAACGACCTTCCTAGGAACTGATAGCCAGGGATATTCATGCAAAATGAATGGAAATTTCGACATATTTTTCAGGGTAAGTTATAGCAGTTATTTGAAAGTTGTTTTGGAATAAAAGTGTATAGAAAATATATAATTATGTATTGTTTATTTTGATACTCTTATACCATTGCAATGCATTTTGAAATATATACAGGTAGTGCATATATCAAATTTTTTGCCACATTTCAGATCATACATGGTAGATCTATTTTAAAATTCTTGTTAATGGTGTTAGTAGCTACATGTACAGTCTAAAAATTATCTGATATAGCTAGTCCCCAGTTACTTTACCTTTGAATGTGGAGCCAACATGTTTAGTTTTTCTCTGGATATAATTTGTTGGCTTCCGGGAATTGTATTCATTTTCCCCTAGAATAGTATGCTAAAAATTGAATATTTTTACATTGAAGCTATATTTACGGTTGGTATAGAATTTACAAAGTATTGTTTTATTATTTTTTAGTTTCTAGTTGTAATCTTGTGTCAACAATACTTTTCTCCACCCATTAGATTTCTACTGACCAGTTTTATCGTTGAAGTACCACTACTTCTTAAAGATAACTAGAGGAAACAATAAAACTAAAATGTGGAGCATGAGACATTCTTAGAAGAAATTGCTAGCTCTGTTGTGTTTGATTATGTTGGATAAAATCAAAATTGCAATGTACCATAAGCATGGGAATTCAAAATACTGCAATAGAAATTTGTGGTTCTATTTGTATTTATTACTTTAGTTGAAGATAACATTTAATCAACAAATGTTGTACACTGAGAACACAGTAGGTACAAAATTTATTCTATGGTGACGTTTTATTTTGTTTGTTTATACATGCCATTTGGCTAGATAGTGACCACTGTTGCCCAGCTGAAGAAAACTTGTTCGAGTTTCTTGCTTTTATGGGGGAAAATGACATTACCAATATTCCTTATGTTGAGGTAAATATCGTATGAATCCTTTATAGTATAATTTATTTTATATTCCAATGTTTATTAACTTTCATGTATATATATATTTTTTCTAGAAAAGGAACTCAACATTGATGGTAAGAATCAGGAATTGAAGAAAGAGGAGAACAATAACACTAGAGCGAAAAAATGAAAATTAAAAAGAGAGAGGAAAATTGGTCTAGTGGTACCTATAGAGCCAATATCCCGCATAAGACACACACATAGAGACTGATGGCCAAGCCTTCAAAGTTGGTGAATTCACTTACAATGTATTGGCAACATAATGATAATGTTTTGAAGTGATGACATAGTATTTATACTGGCAACATAATGATAATGTTTTGAAGTGATGACATAGTATTTCATGTGTAAATTGTACTACAACAAATATTAAGTCGGAACTCATATTGTAATACTTGAAATTTTATATAATATAATTTATGTGGTTGGAATTTGTTGTAGAGGTAAATCCCCTCTGTGGACATAGGCGATCCCTACTAGCCCAGATCGGGTCTAGCAACAATCGTATCACGCTAAGGTGCAAGTTCCTAATTGCAATAGACCAAATTGCAAAAAAGGCCTACCTCAAGTCCAACGATGTTGTTTGTAGAGAAGATAACGCTCCCATCTCTTTGCTCCAGTAGATCACAATCCTCTCGCTTGCCGTGATCGAACACCTACACACACAAGAAACATGACAAGCACAAGCGTAAAACCCGATATATGCAATTATGTATCAGTTATAGAAGACACAACTCATGATCATAATGAACAATACGAGTGGAACCATAACCAATAGTCGCTTATCATTAATTCATACAAAGGAAAATACAACCTGGCTCTGACGCTGAATCTTCCTTCAGCGGGTCATCAACGGAATACGTCTCGGTAAAACTTGTCGGAAATAGGGACAAGCCTCTCTCTTCAATCATCAATCTCCTTGCTATTGATTTGGCTCTATGAAGACTATTGCAGCATTATTTATGCTATGAAGGCTCTTGGAGACTAGCTTGCAAAGGGAAATGGAAAGCTTATATAGATGGTGGAAGGGGAGTTGGGATCCCTACAATCACGAGATTGACCCTATCCTCAAGGAAGCTTCCATGAGAGGTGGAAAACTACTTCCTCTACATGGAGATTCGGAGCCAAACGTCCCAACTCAATTTAGAGACTAGTTCAGGAGTTGGTTGGAGTCAATCTTCCGCCATTTATTTTTAAAAAACACTCCTTAATAAGCCTGGTGCGAGTACAACACTGAGACAATGCGCCAGCTGGCGCGCCCTCTTTGGAGGATTTCCCCCATTGGCGCGGGTATAACACTGACTAGTCACGCCAAGGATAAAAAGGCTATTTTTAGGGTTTTTCACAAGGAGTTGTCTTCAGGCGAATGAAAGTCCATGTCCAGGGCGATGCCATAAAAGTGTTTTCAGGTCATGTCACTGCTCACAGGTCACAGAATAAGCCCTCCAATGTGCGGGACGAGGGATTACAGGGACGATGACAAATTGCTGTGTAACAGATGCCCCCTAAAGCGTGAGGCTCGAAAGAGAGGGAGGGGTGAAATGCTTTACTAAAACGTGTCCAACTGAAAACACTGCCGTCGGAAAACATGCGTAGAAGTACAACTGATATCTCAAATACATGATATATGTGGTATGGGTGCAACCATCCATAACAAAGTATACAATAATCTAGATCCAAGGTATGGATGTAGCCATCCAGTGAGGATCGATAAATAGACTCATGTATGGTCGCAGCCATCCAATGAATGGGTCATGTAACTAATCATAATAATCCACAAATCGCAGCCTAGATTCCAACAGACAAAATCCAGGGTCTTGCGCTCCATCTCGACCCGAACAAAGTACAAGTTCAAGCATGCGAGTAAGTGAGCTGGAGTCGAACATGCGAGAACATCGCCTGATTACTAGCCAATGATGAAAGCTATTAACAGACGCGAGAGGTACCACCAATAATGATAATGGCCCTCAAGGTACTATATGTACATTCTATGGCATGTGAATCAGTGAGCTGTCGTCGAACACCTGTAGAATCACTCGATCGGAGGCCAATGATGAAAACCTCACGTCGAACGCGAAGAACCTGCCATTGAGGCATGCAGGCTCCAAGGTACCAGAAGGGAGTCTCTAGATCAACTTCCTGGATAATGAGCTGAAGTCAACAGGAACTGACCTTGATCGAAGGTGGGACATAGCGTTTCCCACATCATCGACACGAGACAGAAGAACATAATTTTTTTGTGAATCAGGATCAGATGAGAATCAAAGGAAGGTTGAAACTTGCAGAGTTCAACTTCTCTTGAACATATTAACGACACGACAGTGGATTTGGAAGTATTTGACATCAAAGATCAGAGGTCATGATGACGAGGTAAAGAGTAGATGAGAGGTCAAAAAAGGATCACCCAAACCCACGAAGGCAAGTGAAAAACGAGATGAGATGTCTCCAACCCGACACGAATGCAGAAAAGTGCCATGTTCAAGAGTGACATACTGCTGACATGACAATGATGTTGGTTCCATTTTTCCCCACCATTTCTGGCGAGTACCCCAATTATTTTTTAAAACAAGCTTGAAGGGGATAGCATATGCTTGTAATATAAGTCCGTCCTTCGGACGAATCCATCCTAGTACATTTAACAAGCCCTAGGAAGGACGAACTCGAATATCGTCATTACGACTGAATCCGATGTCATCAGGTTTTAACGAGTCTGACAAAGGGAGAACTCGACGTCTTTTCATATTTAGATACTTTGAAAAGACAGCGGAAAAGTAAACTCCAATGGTCCCTTTTTGTAAATAGTTCCTCAGATCCGAAAAGTTAGAAAACTATGTTTGAGAAAACCTCCTAGCCGTGATAGGCTAGGGTATTCCTTTTTCGTAAATAATCTATCCCAGCCCGAAAAAGGGGTAAACGTATACTGGGTAGATGTCATTTCACGGCCACTTTAATGAGATCGAAACGACAAGGGACTCGACAATCTTTTCATGTTTAGAGAGTCAGAAAAGAGCTGAAAGATGACTCCAAAATGAATTTTTCATGTATTTACCGAGTCCGAAAAAGTATAAAATATAACTCGTATCACTGTCCAAGTCGTGTAAAAACCTGTCGCTGCACACAAAAGCAAGTGCAAAATCCATTTTTCGACAAAATATATTAAAATATTGAGAAAAATGACTTTTAAAACCTAATTTTGACTTCAAAAGTTATAAATATGCTTCAAATGGTAAAAACAAATTTACTTTTACTTTTTACCTCACTTGGAGAGCAACAGTGGTCTGTTTGTGTGCAAACTTGCGGCGGTGATTGCGACTGATTCAGGACACCATTCAGATCCTCGTCTATTCCAGGTAAAAGGCGCTCCCTTAAGCTCTATTTTGATCCATTTTTTATGAGTTTTCATCGTGCATAAGACCTCTGGGGGGAACCTTTTAAAATTTTAGGGCTCGTTCCATTGGCATGGGTATCAGGCACGGACCCGCGCCAATGGACATTTTCTCACAAACTTGGGGTCGTGCCAATGGCGCAATGCGATTTTCCGCTTTAAGTTTTCAAAATGTGAGCCATATAGATGAATTTTCGAATTCAACAGAGATCTAACAATGCATTTTTAATCATGTTGATGCAGATATTCAGGCACAATGGTTATCGAATGGAACGAGAGGGAACATGGGGAGGAAGATGAAATGGCTATGGAAAACGAAGCTTGCATGAATGCACTCAAGAACTGTGGACTCAAAAAATTCTTCCTCACACCATGCTTACGAGCTCAACGTGAGCTGTTACAGTACTTGGTCGGCATATGGGATGAAAACGAGGAATTGTTTAAACTTCGGGACCAAGTGCTAGAACTTGAGGTTTCTAATGTGTATTTCATAACCAGACTGTCGCGTAGAGGCCCAGTGCCCATTTTGATGGGCAGTATACCTTCTGGAGAGAAGATGGAACAAGTAATGGGGAGAGTGTGCCCAGGGGCACGGATTGGATCGGGAAGCGGGAAAGTGGACATCCACACTGTCTGCGATCTAGCACTGAGAGTAGTGCTTCACACCATTACACGGGCTGCGGGATCACCAGTGCATCATGAGGCAACCAAGGTCCAAATCCTACTAGCCTCCAAGTGTATGAATCCTACATTGTTCGATTGGGCCACTGCAGTGACGACCAACATCAAGAGGCAGCTAACAAAGTGCAAGCAAGCCAAACTAAAGCAGTTTTTCTACGGTTCCATTTTTGTGTCGTTCATCCTGGAACGACTACCCATTTTTCAGGGCCAAGGGGCAATAGTCGTCGAGCCGGTACCAAGGGAGCCAAGGATGGCTCGCTGGGCAGCAATTATGCCTAGGTCAGGAGGGGGCCAGGAGATGTCCTGGAGGCCTGAGTTCTTTGGGTGGTTACGACGTCAATTGATCGTGGTTGAGGATTGGCCCTATGCTGGGACCGATTTCACCAGAGATCCTGATCTTCCGCTCCTAGAGGGGGAGGACTGGGACGAGGAGCTGGGTATGATTCTCTTTTTGATTTTTCTGGATTTATGATTTATTTATTTTTGGTAATACATGTCTGTTCTAACAACAGTTTTATGCGTATGCATATGTTGGCCCAGAGAGACCTACCAGCATGTCGCCTATTGCGCGAAGAACTCCTCTCCCTCATGACCCTCAGGCAGAGGGTGCCGAAGGAGGAGAGTTGATCCAAAACCTCGAGGGCATTTCCCGGGGGATTCCGGACTATGCCCGACTAGAAGATGTTCCATTGGCATATCAGAGACACACGGTGGGGGTGCCCAGTCGCCTCCACCGACTAATGAGACGCTTGGTGCGCGCGGTGGCTTGTTACCATGAGCACCATGCAAATTAGATATCTAGGGCTTTCTCACACATATTTTTTGAGAGACATGTCGTCTCCGGCTGTATTAAGACGAACATGTATATTTTTTTATTTTATGTGATGCACACTACGCAAACATTTTGACACACACACACATATATATATATACCTATTTCTGGATGGATCCTTTTACATGTGATGATGTTTTTGTTTATAAGTTGCGCAAATGTCTATCTAGAACCATATTAGCTACTGCATCTGTTAATGTATTCATATGTCTGGGTATGTGTTGATATGTGATATAATCAACATTTCTTTCTAGTAAACGAATACGTAGATACAAATGTAAAATGTATGGATTTCTAACTAAATAATTACCATTAAGTTGTAATACTACAAGTTGTGAGTCTAGATACACAAGTAATTCATGAATACCGAGATCCACAGCCTCGGTTAATAATTCCAACACGGCACTATATTCCGCGATATTATTTGTAGCAGGACCCAGACACACACCTTGCAAGTTGACCAACTCACCAGCAGGATCATAGATTACCCAGGCTGTCGAGGACAGATTCCTGGTACTGCGGGAGGCACCATCCGCGAAACCCACAAACAGAGTAGTGGACATCTGCACAATCAGGAAGACCCAATCAGCAGAAATATTCTTACATCGCACACCACACCACACATGCACACAAATGAATATACACACCTATGTACATACACCACACCAAAAATAACTTCAAGCGTAGTATTTTTTAAGGTACATCCCATTCCTAGGTTGCGCCAACGGAACTCCTTCGTAATCAATAAGCTCATAAGCCCCATTTTTCAATACTCGTTTTACTATATAGGGCCCATGCCACATGGGTTGGAACTTGCCTGCTCCAAGTTTGTCATGCGCTTGGTCGTATAGGAGGACGAGGTCTCCTTTGACAAAGGAACGTGGAGAAACTTATTGATCAAAGTGGGCTTTGACCCGCTTCTTCTGTGCTTCAATGATTAAAGCAGCCAAGCGGTGGGTTTCATCCAGCCATTCCAAATACAACAGACGCTCTTCCTCAGGAGAAGTGTCGGTGAAAATTTCCACAGCCAACTTTAAAAAAGGAATTTCACACTCAACCGGAAGAGTCGCTTCTAGACCATACACCAATTGGAATGGTGTGAATCCGGTCACACTCTTTGCTGACATCCGGTAAGCCCGTAGAACTGAGAACAATTGGAGATGCCAATTGGACTTATGAATACCAATTGTCTGTTGAAGCATAGTGACCAAAACTTTGTTCACAGCCTCAACCTGGCCATTTGCCTGGGGGTAATATGGCGTTGAGATATCATGTCGTAAGCCCAATCTTGATGTCAGCTCGGCCATCATGTAATCTTAGAAATGAGTGCCATGATCGGTAACAATGGCCTGAGGGACCCCGAAATGTGCAATAATGTGGTTGAAAATAAACTGGGCTGTTGTCTTACCGTTGGCGGCTAGTGTAGGCATCGCTTCAGCCCACTTAGTAAAGTAGTCTACAACGACAATTATATATGCATGCCCCCCGGACGAATGAGGGTTACACGTCATGAAATCTACGCCCCATTTTGCAAAAGGGCCGATGGTAATAACAAGGTGCATAGGGAGGGGTGGCACGTGCATCTTGCGCTGAAAAACCTGGCACAAATGACATTTTCGGACTGCAACAATACAGTCTTTGAATATTGACGGCCAGAAGTAATCTACACGCAGAATCTTCTAGGCAGTGGCATATCCGGACATGTGACCACCACAGGTGCCACTGTGACAGTCATTCAAGACTCTTTCAGCCTCTTCCAGGGTCAAGCACCGGCGGAGCACCGAATCTACTCCAACCCGGTATAATGTATCTCTTACAATGCAGTAGGGTTGAGACTGATGCCGAATCCGACGTCGGGCATCTTTGGTCAACTCAGATCGGAACGTTGACATTTGAAGATACACAATAATGTCACCGTACCATGGGTCGCGAGTGCTGATAAGGAAGAGTGTTTCATCCGGGATATGATCCTCGGAGTGAGATGGGGTGGAGTCTATCGGGAGGGAGCAAATGAGATCCGCAAAAATCAGTGATTTGGTCGACTTAGCAGTGGTAAACTCTAAGTCGAACTCCTGAAGGATAACGATCCATTTCGAGTATTTTCCCCCCAGTAATTGTCGAGATAGAATGTATGTCATGGGGTTGCAATCTGAAACCACGGTTATTGTACACAACATGATGTAGTGGCGGAACCACTGCACAGCTTGCACTGCAGCTAATGCTAGTTTCTCGACGTGAACGTAACGCATTTCTGTGTCGAGAATATTCCGTGATAGATAATAAACAACGTGTTCATTTCCATTATCGTCATCCTACACCACAACCATAGATATGGTGCTAAATGCGGCAGCCAAGTATAGAGTGAAATCTTGGTGATAGTTTGGAGGACGAATCAACGGAGCATTAACGAGTAACATCTTTAGCTTCTCGAAGGATTGCTGAGCAATCTCGTCCCAATGAAAGGGAACGTTCTTCTTTAAAAGACGCGTGAAACCTTTGGCCACTTCCGTGTAGTTTGGGATGAAGCGTCGAAGGAAATTAGCTTTTCCCTGCAGACTCTGCAGTTGGTGTAATGAGGAGGGTGATGGGAGATTGACAATAGCCTCGACCTTTAGGGGGTCAAGGTGAATTCCGTCCTTGGAGACAATGAACCCCAAAAGACGGCCAGAATCCACGCAAAAGACGCATTTATGAGGGTTAAGCTGGATATTATAACGTCTATAGCGAAGGAAAATCTGGCGGAGGTGTTCAGGATGGTCCTCTCACCGAGCTAAATGAGCTGGTAGATCGTCCAAATAAGGCTGAAGGATATGGCGTATGTCATGGAATGCGTAAGACATAGCACACTGGAAAGTAGCTCCAGCGTCCTTTAAGCCGAAAGTTATAAGCAAAGGTACCCCATAGACAGATGAATGCAGTCTTGTGTTTATCAGGAGGTAAAATATTTATCTGATTGTACCCGGAAAAGCCGTCCATGAGGGAATAAACCTCACTCCCAGCACATTCGTCGATGATTTGATCTATGAAGGGAGTGGGGTAATTGTCCTTAGGACAGGCGCGATTAATATCACGGTAATCAACACAGACTCTTATAGTACTCTGCTTCTTATCTACAAGGACAATGTTGGACACCCATTCTGTGAGGGGGATTGGGTAAATGAAGCCCTCGTTCAGAAGTTTCTCAACTTCTTCTTTAATGGCAATGGCTTTGCGAGGATGCACTGGGTGTAGGCGCTGGCGCACGGGTTTCGCACCGGGGTAGGTAGGAATCTCGTGCACTACTATGCTGGGATCAATCCCAGGCATTCCTCATAGGACCAAGCGAACACATCTCTAAATTCACGGAAAAGATCAGTATAAACTTGTATCTCGTTAGGAGAACAAGTCACTCCCACGTGTATGTTCTCGACTATCCCCGGTTTGACGGAGATGTCGATCGGCATGGTTTGGGTAATTTTTCTCAGGTTTCCTTCCGAAAGGACCTCATGAGTCAATATGGGAATCTGGAGAGGTGGATTAGGAACCTGAGATTCAAAACGCCCTAGAAAATCTGACATTGCCCCCAGGCTGGGGATGAAGGAGGAACGATGATGTCCATCGCTCCAAGGCAGCTCCTCAAGAGACATTGTTTCAACAATGGCTTTTTCAGAAGGGAAAATCTCTTTTAGAGGATCAGGCGAGTCAACCTCACTGAGCCAGGGGGATTGAGAATAGATATCTAAAGCCATGCTCGAAGGAGCATGTTTAGGAGGAGGAGGATCGGATGCGGTGACAATTTCACAGTAATTAATCTCTACTGGAGTTAAGGGCATCGATTCTCCAAAATTGGTCACCTGTTTAGGGGAAGGGATGATCCATGGGTCATCAGACCTAGAGTTGAACGATGTGTGGTGATGGCGCGGGAAAAATACCCATGAGGACAGGGTCCTTGAAGAGATCGAGTCCACACTGTCAGGGGGATTGGGGATCTTATCCACGTAAGGAACGTTCTTCTCAGAGGATGAAGTGAAGAAAAACAACTGATCCACAGTAATGATTTTTCCCTCGAGGGAACTTCAAACGCTGAAAGAGGGTGGACAGCACGCATAGCATGGCGTGAGTCCAACTGCGGCCGAGACGCAGATTGTAGTTAAGTTTGGCATCAACCACTTCTACTTCTACATTGACTATCTTCCCTTGTAACGTAATTGGCAAACTCTCGAGAACACCCAGGGGTTTTGATTCCTGGCCATCGAATGCTTCTAAGGCATTGGGAGATGATGAAAGAACCGGAGAGCCGATGGCTTTCCAGTAGGCAGATGACATGACACAGGTGGAAGCACCTTCATCTACAATAGCCCTATGGATGTTAAGACCGTTGATCCCTACTTGTATAACAAGAGCGATTTGATGTGGAAGTCGGGGGGTAAAATTTTCTAAGTCGAAGGTGAGAAGACTAGAATCGGCGAGGTCGATTCCACCGATTGCAGACAACAAAGCTTTCCGTTGCGATGGGAAACTTTGAAGAACTTCCAATGCGGACATGGCAGAAGGCGCCTGTGCCAAATCCTCAACAATAATGTAGTGTTGAGCGGCACGGGCATTTGGGTTGTAGGAAGATCTTCGCAGAACACCTTTAGAAGGTGGCCTCAAAACAGGTTCAGCAGTAGGTTTCTCAATTTCCAAAGGACCGGAGACAGGTGGGGGAGGTGGGCCATCCACAACTTCCTTTCCAGCTTCCTGACGCGATCTGGCATAATCCTTCAAACGCGTAGCAATTGAGACAGGTGCAGCACCATTCATCATAAAGACCTGGGACACAAATGGTGCAGATGGTGAGGGCTGCTCAACCATTTGGGTCTGCTGAGACGGGAAAGGTTCTTTGAGAAATTTCGGAGTCCCTTTGGAGCCTTTCAAGAGTTGAGTAATCTCAGATCATCAGGGATAATATTTGGTATAATTATCTCCTTCACAGATAAGGCAGGGGTACTTCGGTTTACGTTGGGAACCGTCATCAGTATGAGGTTTAGAAGATTCTGGTTTTGGGGAGTCGGGTTTGGATTTTCCTTTGCCCTTCTTCTTTCCTTTGGAGGCCTTTTCCGTAGGATTAGCCTGAACGACGTTGACCTCCACAGTTTTTCCATAATCTGGAAGGGCGAGAAGAGCAGAATTATTGGACGAATTGGAATTCTTCTTCCCGTTTGACGATTTTCAAGGATTTTGAGACACAGAACCAATGATACCATCCACTGCTGGGGTAGGTGGTGCTTTAGAGGTTCTCGGGCGTGGGGCAACAGTCAAAATATCATAAAGCGTGCTGGATTGAGAGTATACCAGGTCTAGATACTGGGCACGTGCTATGGCTTGTTCTCTAGTCACACAAGCTCCCATAGCAATATCTTGAGCGATTTTGTTAACAAAGGAGGTGGTGAACCAATGAGTTAGTAGCTGATCAGGTATATCAAAGTTGATCAGTCTACGACGATGTCGCCACTCATGAATGTGATCCGATATGTGGGTGGATTTATCCTTCTTCAAAGAAGTCAGGAGATGCGTCCTAGCTTCGTAACGAACCGGTAACTAAAAGTGAGTCAGAAAAGCCATTGCTAACGTGTTGAAATCTTGAAATATGCCACGGGGTAATTCGATATACCACTTAGCAGCAGCGCCAGTAAGAGTGCGCTGGAAGAGGCAAAGATGAATTGAATCATCCACCCAAGAGTTGGACGAACACCACAAATGGTAAGTCATTACATGAGCTTGGGGGTCCTCTCCAGCTTTACCCTCAAACTTAGGGCAGTCGCCGAGTACCTTGGTCGGATCCGGAGGCCAATAAGGATTGTGAAGAATCAGATCATTGGTTAATTTAGAAACGTCTGGTAATTCCAAGGTAGCCAAGAACGGCAATTGCGGATTGAACAGCATGTCAGGCCCTCAATAAGGACCAGTACCTGTACTCCACGCTAGTTGAGAATATCCTTTCCCCCATGGGTTTTGTCCTAAAGGATTCTGACCGTAGGGGGTGTAGGGTGTATAACCAGTTTGATTCGGTTGTTGGTAACTAGTGTATGAGGTTTGATAACCAGAGTATGGACCTTGATTATATGTTGGCCCTGTTTGAGCAGTATGCAAATTTGGCTGCTGAGTATAGGTGTAGCCGGGTTATTGAGGATAATAGTTGGAACCTTGGGGCTGGTTATAGTTCGGTTGGTATTGACCATGAGAATAGTAACCACCTTGAGGTTGAGCGGGCTGCTGATAGGTGGGACCCTACTGAGCCTGATAATTAGGGCGCATCGATTGATTCGGCTGCGGCATTGAATAAATCGACTGTTGGGTAGGGTTGACAGAATGTGCAGGCTGGCCTGGTTGAGCAAGCTGACCTGGCTGAACGGGCTGCCCCGGGTGAACAGGTTGTGCCAGTTGCGCAGGTTGACCTAGCTAATGTGGGGCACCAGGTTTTTCCGGATGGGCCGGTTGGCCTGGTGGTTGAATGGGGCCAGGTTGTGCCTGGTAACCAGTTTGACCCGAAACAGGACCATAAGATGATCCTGGCTGATGTGAAACATTTGGACCAATAGGATACTGAGGTTTCATGGGTTGGGAAGGCTGGACTTGCCCCCCAGGACCATATACCGGCCCTAGTTGGTACCCCGGTTGACCTGTGAGTCCTTGAGGTTTCCCAGGTTGGACTCCAGGGAGAGGCTGCATGGGTTGACCTGAAGGGTTGTAATACTGTCCTTGCAGACCGTATAATGGCCCCTGCTGGCTCGAAGGGTAGCCTTGTAAGGGCTGTCCTTGCGGGTCATAAGGATAGCGAGGCTGGCCCGAAGGTTGTCCTTGCAGGTTATAAGATTGCCCAGCCTGGTTAGATGGAAAACCTTGAGCATGAAGTTGAGCCTCTAGAGCGGGTAAACGTAAAGGATTCCCGTACTCATCGTACTGATATGGAAAGACATACACGGGCATGCCATCCTGTGCATAATGCAAAAAATACAAGTGGTTGGGATCTTGAGAGGATTGTCCGACCTCGGGGTTCGATTGTTGTAGGGACAATCGATACTCCTCAGGAGAGATGTTCTCCGGCATAGCAGATGCTATATAGATGTCTTCGGGAAGTGATGCAGCCCTTACGGACTAAGTGGTAACAACGGGTGTAGATGTGGCCACGCAGATAGTGGGCCTGACGGGTAAAGAAGTGACTTGAGGGGATGATTTGATGGGTATCCAAGGAGACATCCCTAATGAAGGAATAACCAGCCTTGTAGAGGGATTTGATATCCCCATAGAGGGAACAGCGGTCATAATTTGACTCAAAGATCTATACCCTGCTGGAAGTGAAGGATCAGGCGAAGACATGACAGATAACACAGGGTTGTCTTCTGGGAACAACTGGTAATCTTCACCAGATGTGGGGATTTCCTCACTAGGAGAATGGCTGGATGCACCCATATCTAAACCTGCCGCTAGATCTTGTAACAGACAGCGAGGACTAGGAGGAATAACAACAGTTAAAAAAGGCGAACCCGAAGTAAGAGGAGGGAAATGTTCCCCTACTCCAAATCCAGACCAAGGGTCGGATAAGGGCCAATTGAACTCAACTGGTCCTCCAGAGGGAAGCTCAGATAGAACCGGTCCCCCATCGAGAAACTTGGAAACAATGGGCTGTTGTGGTTCAGCAGAGGATTGCGAGACCTCTGATGAATCGTCCGTATATGGAATACCAGTAGACGAAACTGAAGGTTCCGCCACTGTGACAGTAATGACGAAAGGAAAAGATCAAACACAACACACGGGATGAAAAATCCAGGCACACAATCAAATGGCCAACAAGCAACTTCTAAAAGGGCATGTGATCGCGGGTGATTTATTTTACCACATTGAAACTTAGGAACTTCACCGTTTCATGTTTTAAGAGTCGAGAAACGGATGAAAGGTGACTCTATCTCTTTCAGTTTTTAAGCAAGCGTGAAAGGACAAGCG
The DNA here is from genome assembly GCA_034641835.2 of Pinus albicaulis. Lineage (NCBI taxonomy): Eukaryota > Viridiplantae > Streptophyta > Pinopsida > Pinales > Pinaceae > Pinus > Pinus albicaulis. The sequence goes on along the minus strand of CM076575.1, from coordinate 1,979,934,147 downwards.
CTTGATGATCTTTTCAAATTGAAGGAGTCAGATAAGATCAAAATGACTACTCAGGATTTCTAGGAAAAGGGTGTACCAAATAACTGTGAATTGCAATATACACCCTGGTTTCAAAATGAAAGAGAAATCAACCAAGGACTTGATGTACGTGCAGGAAATCTCCCCGAATGTTGTGTCCGGTGTATCACGGGTATAGGGCGGCAGACTCAGCTTCCTATGGATAAAGGATAGAAACCTAGTGGGGTCTCCCTTTACATACACGACGGTACGGGGAGCACAAGTCCGTACTAGTGCTGTCTAAAGCCAAGAGGCGAACGACAACTACTAGGTTTAACGACGTCGGAACACGTCTCTAGCCTAGACCTCTAAATGTTTCGTTAATGTTTCAATATTGCCTTAGTGTAAATTGAATAAATTTTAATGTTAATCTTTAATTATGTTTCAATTTTCAGGCCCTAGCGAGTGTTATGTCTCAAAATCTCCTAAATGCACACTACATGCCACAGTATATCATTTCATTCGATGAAAGCTAATTACGAGAGAGTTAAGAGCTTTTCACAAAATATCAAAATGATCAAACAACAACCAGTGATGTTTCTAATGCAGCTAATGGGAACTAAAATATTTTCTTTCCAAGTTACTAATCACTAATAACAGAGAAAATATTTAATTCACACTAACTAATCAAAAGCAAAAGAGATTTTTATTTTTATTTTCAATGTTTAAGAGCAAAGTGCACTAAACAAAATGAAAACTAATGAAACAAGCAATTTGAGAAGCGATAGCAAAAGAGTAAAAAAAATCAAATTTCACTCAATGCAAGCACACAATCAGACCTCAAATTGACAAAAAAATCTCTCAAAACCTAGAGAATCCCAAAGACTCAAATGAACCATGTAATCTAGGCCCAAAAGGAGACAAGGCAGAATTCGAATGAAGAAGAAGCCAATCACTCAAATAACACAATAAAACGATAGACAACCACCAAATGAATGCAGAGAAGCAATCACAAAGTTGATTGAACAGATAAAAACCAAAAACTCCCACGGGAGGCTCGACACACAATAGCACCTAGATGCCCTAGGGCTATAATGTAAAATCGATAGAAACGGGCAAACAACCAAAGGATGAAGGTCATAGTCAGTCAAACAAGGCTCCAGAACACTCAAGCAGTCGAAAAAATGAAACCAAAATCACAGATCAAGCTCAGAAAGCTTAAAACAGAGCAAACCCTAGCACCTTCCAGCATTGGCGCGACTGTCAGGCTGAATCTAGCGCCAGAACAGGATTGGCGCAGGCAGTAAACTGGAAAGAAGCGCCAATTGGCGTGACTGTTAGTCTAATAAGTGCGCCAATCAAGTTTGCTATGTAAAAATAAAAGAAAGCAATCCAAGAAGTAGACCAGTGATGTTGAAGCTTAAACCAAAAGCCAAACACACGAAAAGAGCTAGCCAAAAGAGCTGATCAAGCAAGAAAAATCAAGAATTGACCGAAAGACAAGACAATACTCCAAGTGTTCAGTTCATAAACTAGACCGGAGATTGACTGAAGCAGCATTCATCTACTTTCGCTAATGCAGAGCAAGAGCGTTTCGAAGGCTATCTGGATAACTTTAGGCTCCATCTGTAGTTTATAAAGAAAACAACAAGCTAATTCCCTACTGGAGTCGCCAATTTGTTGTAGAGGTAAATCCCCTCTGTGGACAGAGGCAATCCCTACTAGCCCAGATCGGGTCTAGCAACAATCGTATCACGCTAAGGTGCAAATTCCTAATTGCAATAGACCAAATTGCGAAAAAGGCCTACCTCAAGTCCAACGTTGTTGATTGTAGAGAAGATAACGTTCTCGTCTCTTTGCTCTAGAAGATCACAATCCTCTTGCTTGCCGCGATCGAACACCTACACACACAAGAAACACGACAAACACATGCATAAAACCCGATATATGGAATTATGTATCAGTCAGAGAAGACACAACTCATGATCATAATGAACAATACAAGTGGAACCATAACCAATAGTCGTTTATCATTAATTCATACAAAGGAAAATAGAACATGGCTCTGACGCTGAATCTTCCTTCTGCGGGTCGTCAGCGGAATACATCTCGGTAAAACTTGTCGGAAATAGGGACAAGCCTCTCTCTTCGATCGTCAATCTCCTTGCTATTGATTCGGCTCTATGAGGACTATTGCAACATTCTTTAGGCTATGAAGGCTCTTGGAGAGTAGCTTGCAAAGGGAAATGGCAAGCTTATATAGATGGTGGAAGGGGAGTTGGGATCCCTACAATCATGGGATTGACCCTATCCTCAAGGAAGCTTCCATGAGAGGTGGAAAACTACTTCCTCTACAAGGAGATCCGGAGCCAAACGTCCCAACTTAATTTAGAGACCAGTGCAGGAGTTGGTTGGAGTCAATCTTCCGCCATTTATTTTTAAAAAACACTCCTTAATAAGCCTGGCGCGTGTACAACACTGAGACAGTGCGCCAGCTGGCGCGCCCTCTTTGGAGGATTTCCCCCATTGGTGTAGGTATAACACTGACTAGTCGCGCCAAGGATAAAAAGGCTATTTTTAGGGTTTTTCACAAGGAGTTGTCTTCAGGGGAATGAAATTCCATGTTCAGGGGGATGCCATAAAAGTGTTTTCAGGTCATGTCACTACTCACAGGTCACGGAATAAGCCCTCCAATGTGCGGGACGAGGGATTGCAGGGACAGTGACAAATTGTTGTGTAACAGAATTATTTATATTTGTTCCTGATATTACTTAGTATTGTAATTAACATATTGCGTTTTCATATTAGATGAACATGTACATTGTATGACATCTTTTTTTAAAATTTAGTTGAATTAATAATGAACACATAAAATCAATCTAAAACTACTAAATTTGTACTTTATGTTTATTAATAAATACAAATAAAATAAATATACGACTAAATTAATTGCTTATGATGATTCTTAATGAAAGTAAATGAAATGGATATAAACTACTAAAGTAGTCATTTATATAATGAATATGAAACTACAAAAAAATGACTATTAAAACTGATAAATTTGTGATTACAAATGATGACTAAATTTTTCATATATACGACTATTAGTAGCTAATTTACAGTGTCTTATAACATGAATAAAATTTAGTCATATTTCTTTGGTCTTTAATTGGTTTCAAAAAATGACTAAAATTTGCATATATATGACAATTAGTAACTAATTTACAGTATCTTATAACACGACCAACATTTTGGTCATATTTCTTTGGTGATTAATTGGTTTTCTCGGGTGATCATTTAGTAATATATTTTGTTGTATATTTGGTGATTAATTATGACAATTAATGACTAAATCAATGATTAAATCAATTACCAAATTAATGACTAAATCAATAACTAAACTAATGACCATATTAATGACCAAATATACTACTATACAACCAATGAATGACTAAGCTGAAAATGAATAATAGTTGTTCACATGATAAGATACTGTAAATTAGCTACTATTGGTCACCGACCAAAAAATAGACATTTATATGCAAATTTTAGTCATTTTTTTAGTAACTAATTAGTCATTTTGTACTAATGATATTTCAACAAGTTCCCAGCAAACCATCAAATATAACTCATTTTTGAGTCACGAGCTCGATTGATACATAGAATCCATCACAAAAACAAAATCAGTAGTTGTGTGGGAAGCCAGAATAGACATTAACTTCAATTCATTGCTGAAGGAATGTTTCAGTATTTTCAAATAAAGGGCCACCCACTCGAGCAATGGTTGGAAGAATAGTCATACTGGATTGGAAAAATATAATTTATTATCAACTGCCACTTGGAACAAAGGATATGCAACAAGGTATGGAGTTTAAAAATCTGTTGTCGAGGAGTAATTGATAACCATGCCACTGACCCTCTCAACTTATGATTTTGAACCAAGATTGGACTAGTATGCCTAAGGTGGGTTTTCAATCCCACGAACCATAAATTCCTTTTGAATGAAATGACCTTACTGAAGATTCTGTACCATAGAGGTCTATCCATAATTAAGGGATGGGGTGGTATTCTAAATTTCTCAAATTTATAGCTATTTTCCCTTGGCATAGGGAAGAACCATTTTTTTCCAAGGTGTCTGCCATCTCATTTAATCTCATTTAGATGCCTATACACATGGAAAGGCTCCAATTTCTCAAACTAAGAAGTAGTGATATCCTTTGAGAAATAAGAGTAGTATCCATACACACACCATTTTCTTTTCCCAGCTGATAACAAACAACTACAAACTACGAGTTTTGGAATTTCCATAATGCTAAAAACTCTACTTGATTATTGGTTAAAATTCCAAATACAAATTGAAAAATTGATTTTTTCTCAAAATTGATTAGACACCCTCCGACCCCTGCCTCCCATAATTTACAACTTTATTATTACCCCTCACACCCTTGTTAGTTTAACTTACAAACGTGACTAGAGTTAATGCAAACAATCACAATTTTTACGTACTTTCAAGAAATACGAGGTTGATTTTAAATACAATGACATCATTCTTTCATGGCAAAGATTTTCGATCCACAGCAAGCTCACTTCATTTAAAGGTTCAAGGATGACATGGGCTTGGAATTTCATAGTCAAGTTGAAATTTTCAAATTTGGCATCAAATTTAGGGTTAAATTTTTTATATACACTTTCTTTTTTTAATGTCTATGACATAAAAAAATTATCGATAATTTATGAAATATTTATGGTATAAATGTATATACACTTTTTAATAATCTATTAAGCAATTGGCTACGGCTAAGTAAGAAATACAAACCTGAAATTGTAAGTATTCGAGCCTTGGAAAATTTTGAAAATCTAGAGTGGAATACCTTCGTTTTGAAAAATTGTAGAATTCTGTCCATTATCTATTAAAAAGTTAAATTTTCTATGTTGTAAATTTAAACCTAATTTGAAATAAATATCATTTTCTATCTTGTAGATTTAGACCTGGGCTGTCAAAGGAAGTTTGTACATTTTAAAAGTGAAGATACTTGTGAGACGTCAGAATCTTGGCCTGGTCACAGGTCACCCATGTGATGCCGGACCCGTACCTTTTTATTTTTATTTTTTAATACAGTCTTATAATAATATTAATATAATTACTATTATATATAATAATTTGTAAACAATAAATGATTTATATACTCAAAATTAATAATTATAATATCTTAGATAATATATATAATATATAGGGTTTGGAGTATGCTTGGTTAAGAGTTAGTTTTCTTGGTTAATAGTTAGTTTTCTTGGTTAATAGTTGATAAATGTTTATGGATTAATAGACTGATAGACTTTAATTATAGGTGGTTGTGGTTTCCTAAAATAAAAGTGATGAGTGATAAGTTAACTTGCATTAACTAATAATAGTCAATGATAAAAATAATGAATGATGAGTAAACTTGCATTACAATAATAGTAAACAGTAGTAAGTGATAAAAATAATGAGTGATAAGTTAACTTACATTAAAAATTAACCATAAGTAATAATTATCCCTAAAAAATAATAATAAGTAATAATTATCCCTCTACTAATTTGACATAATACATTTTCAAAATGTATTTAAAAAAATAGAACATCGTACATATACTCCATGATCATGAACCAAAAAAGCTAAGAAGAAAAACGTTTATGGCTAACAGAAGAAACCAAAACGTTAAAAAATTTATGCTAAACAGTAAAAACCAAAATGTAAAATGTTTAGGCTCCCAAATAGGCGTTCATATTGAAACTACACCACAGAAAGCACCTACAAATATCTTCAGAGAGAACTAGATATGGTATCACATCTTTAAAAGGCATGTATGATTTGAACTCTTTGTGATGGAGACGATGTTGATACTGAATATTCATGCATGCCTTCTTCTACTGCTAATGAAGTTAAGCAACAATTTGTTGTTCTCTTCTTCTAATGCAGCTAGGCCACCCTCAAATTCAAATCAATTCGTGATCATGAGTGTGGATGGTCAAACAGTAGCTGAAAAAAAATATGACTATATTGTAGTTAGAGGAGGAACGGTCAGTTGCCCCCTTGCCGTAACGTTGTCTGCCAACTATTCAATTTTGGTAATAGAGCAGGGATACTCACTTTAGCAAGAATAGAACTTGTAAAGGAGTCATATGAATGGGTGGAAAATAAGAACACCTTCCAACGAGATCTATGCAGCTCGCCATTGGATTTTAGAAATGGGATCCTTGAAGCAGGAGTTCTTCCAGATAATGGATATAGGTTGGATCATGTGGATGTTGGAAATTAATCACAACCATTGCGTTAAATGAACTGACAGCAACCATGCCTCAGTTAATGTTTTGGAGGTTGAGGATTGTGTTTGCAGAGAAGGACAAGTTCTGAGCAGAGTACACAACCCATTCCAAAACAGAGTTAAAATAATTAAAGTCAAATAGAAATTGAATGCATTGTAAGGAAATGTGCATGGGAAAATATTTAATCTGCAAGTGTTGTTTACTTCACCCAACTTCTGTAATGTTCAGAAAGTGATGTCTGCCCATACTATGTATTAAATTTTGTCTGTCACGAATTAAATGTCTTAGATATATATGTTTATATTTTCATGTATGTTTTAGTGAGACAAAGAGCATTGTGTAATGTGGCGGATGTAATGGAAAGACAAGAAGGAGAAAATCGTGGAGCTAATTTTGGTGTGTGTGTGTGAAAACATGTTTTATTGTGTGTTACTCCACAAATATGTCTTGTTTTACTGATGAAGGAGCCACAACTTCCATTGTGAATGTAATTCATGTTTTGAAGTTTTAATATAAATTTTGGTCAGTCACAATTTGGTTGTGAAAAAACCAGGTATCATTCTTACATCAACACTTTGTTTTACTCTGTTTCACAGTGAGTAAAATAAACTGATTTTATTAGCTCCTCTATAGTTGCTATTTTAATCTGTGCCACTCTATATTGAAAATAGGATTCATATAATTTGATTTCCGCAACTGTATGGTATGACTTAAGTGAGTTCCACAACTCTGTGTAAACTTCAGTAATTGTGTTGTCTTGGTTAAAGTCATTTCCACAACTCTATGTGTTGAGGGAATAGCATTCCCCTACATCCTTTTAGAAAATTTAACATGGTATCAGAGCAGGTTTAAAATCTCAGTAAAAGGAAGTGTTTTTTTACTGAGGAAATAAAATGAGTTTTGAAATTGTTTGTGGAGCATATTCTCCTATAGTGAAAAACTTTCCAGCAGAGAAAAATTTTACACAATAAGAAAGTTTGTTTACACAGTGAAAATGGCAGCAACAAGCACAAGCTTGACTAATCCACAAATACCTCAGTTGCATCGCAGAATTTATGACTATTGGGCTATAACAATGAAGGCTCTATTTTCTTCCCAAGACATTTGGGAATTGGTGGAGAATGGATTCCAAGAACCAACAGATGCAGTAGCATACAATGCATTGACACAAGAAGAAAAGGATGCGTTGAGAGATAATAGGAAGAAGGACTCCAAAGCCCTCTTATACATCTTTCAAGCAGTGCATGAAAGTATTTTCCCAAGGATTGTAGCAGCAAAAAAGTCCAAGAAAGCATGGGATACCCTCCAGACAGCCTACCAAGGCACGACGAAGGTGAAGACAACAAGACTACAAATGTTGAGAAGAGATTTTGAAACAATTTGTATGAAAGAGTTTGAGAATGTAGACTCTTTTTTCACACATGTAATTGGGTTAATTACCCAAATCAGGTCTCATGTTGAGACACTTGAGGAAAGTAGAATAGTTGAGAAAGTATTGAGAAGTCTGCCTACAAGATTTGATGCCATAGTTGTGGAAATAAAAGAGATAAAATATCTCTCACAATTTTCAGTGGATGAGCTTCATACATCATTGATTTCTCATGAACATAGATTGAATAGAGGAACAAACTCATCATTGGAGCAAGCATTCAAGACACAAGTTTCATTTGGTCAAGGTAGAGGTCGAGGAAGAAAAAAATTACAGAGGAAGAGGAAGAATCCCACATAGAGGTGGAATAAGAAGCCCTTCAAGCTCAAGTGGAAGGGGCAGCAATCAAAATCCGAGTCGAGGCTCAAGCCAAAATAAAGCACAAGGTCAGATGTATGATAAATCTCAATTTTAATGTCATTATTGTAATAAGTATGGTAATTATGCAAATGAATGTAGAAAGAAGCAATATGGCTTAAGTAACAAACCAAGTGCAAATTTCATAAAGGAAAATCAGAACCATGATAACATGTTTTTAGCTTGTAATGTAGCACAAGAAAAACAAGGAGATGTATGGTTCTTAGATTCAGGGTGTGGCAACCACATGATTGGAAACATAGAAAATTTTTCCAGTTTAGATGAGAGTGTAAAGTCTGAAGTAACATTGGGGACTGATAGAAAAGTCTCTATCATGGGAAAAGGAAGAGTTGAAATTCTTACCAAGAAGGGAGAGAAGAAGTTTATGTCAAATGTTTACTTTGTTCTCGGTTTGAAACATAACCTCATAAGCATTGGAAAACTCATGCAAAAGGGCTACAATGTATTTTTCAAGAATGATGTGTGCACAATATTGGATAAGCCTCCAAGTAGATAGCTGATTGCAAAAGTTCATATGAAAAACAATATAATGTTTCTTCTCAAGCTAAGATCACATTTGAAGGAAGAAGGTGTTGTAGCAGTTGTCACACAAAAAAAAATTCAAGAAGAAATTAAAGATGAAAATTGGTTATGGCATTTGAGATTTGGTCATCTCAACTTTGGAGGTTTGAATTTGTTGCATAGGAAATGAATGGTGAAGGGATTTCCACTCATAGAAAAATTGGACAACCTATGTGAAGGATGCATCTTGGGCAAACAACATAGAGAATCATTTCTGGCAGGAAATTATATAAAGGCGAAGACACCTTTGGAAATTGTCCACTAAGATTTATGCGGACCAATGCAAACACCATCATTTGGTGGCAGCCACTATATTTTGACCTTCATAGATGACTACACAAGGAAGACATGGGTATATTTCCTAAAATAGAAAATTGAAGTGTTTCACTACTTCCGCCACTACAAAGCTCTTGTTGAGAAGCAAAGTGGACACTGCATCAAAGTGTTAAGGACTGATAGCGGTGGCGAATATATCTCAAGTGACTTCCTATGTTTTTTGTAGGGAGCATGGAATCCACAAGAAGTTTACAACAAGGTATACAACTTAGCAAAATGGTGTCACGGAAAGGAAGAATAGGAACATTATGGAAATGGAAAGGAGTACGTTAAAGGCAAAGAATTTTCCAAATTATTATTGGGCTAAAGGTGTCGCTTGTGCAGTGTATATTATCAATAGATGTCCAACCAAAAGTTTCATGAATAGAGTTCCTGAAGAGGCATGGGGTGGAAGAAAGAAATATTCCACTCACATGAGAGTGTTTGGATGTGTGGCGTATGCACATGTCCCGGATGAGTTGAGGAAGAAGTTGGACAACAAGGGGGAGAAATGTATATTTGTTGGATACGGTGATGAATCCAAGGCATACAAACTCTACAATCCATCAACCAAGAAGGTAATAATCAGCAGAGATGTTCAGCTCATAGAAGAGGAAATATGGGATGAAGTTTAGAGAAGACAGTAAATGTGAAGACATGTATTTCACATGAAGACAAAGAGGAATTGACTGCAGTAAGTAATTCCTCAACGGTGAATCCTCCTCCACCTACAGAAGCTCAAAAAAGTAGTGAACATATAACACCTTAAACAAATAATAGGATAGCGTTTCACAACCAATAAAGCGCTTCTCCAACCACACCAAAAGGATCCACAACTCCATCTAGTTCAAGTGAAACACCAAGCTCATCTTCCTCAAGCATAAGAGGACACAAATTCAGAAATTTAAGTGAAATATATCATCAAGATGAAGTTGATAGCAACGTTGGTCTTAATTCATTATTTGCATCATTTTTTCATGTATATGATCCAATACATTTTGAAGATGCAGTCAAAGAATAGAAATGGGTTGCGGCAATGAATGAATAAATATGAACAATATAAAAGAATGACACATGGGAGTTAGTGGACCTTCCGCAAGGAAAAGAAGTCATTGGAGTGAAGTGGGTCTATAAGACCAAGAGAAACATTGAAGACAAGATTGAAAGGCATAAAGCAAGGCTAGTTGTCAAATGTTACAAGCAGCAACATGGAAGAGACTATGTGGAAAAATTTGCACCAATCGCGAGGATGGAGACAGTGCATACAATGTTTTCAATTGCAGCGTAACAAAAATGGAAAGTGTATAAAATGGACGTAAAGTCAGCATTCTTGAATGGAGTGCTGAAAGAGGAAGTTTATGTTGCACAACCTAATGGTTATGTGGTAGAAGGCCAAGAAAATGAGGTGTGTAAGTTGCAGAAAGCTCTCTATGGGCTGAAGTAAGCACCGCTTGCATTGTATAGCATGATATATCCCTACTTGTTGGAAAATGTGTTCGACAAATGTGATGGTGAACCTACCCTCTACATCAAAGAAATTGACAGTAAGCTTCTTATTGTCGTTTTGTATGTAGATGATTTGATTTTTACAAGCAGTGATGATTTTCTCATCGTTGATTTCAAAGCAATCATGAAAATTTAATTTGAAATTATTCACTTGGGGTTGCTAAGATATTTTCTGGGCATAGAAGTGAAGCAAACAGAAAATGGGATTTTTATCTCTCAAGAAAAGTATGTTGCAAACATTTTAGAGAGGTTTAATATGCATAACAGCAAGCCATCACCAACTCCAATTTTTATGGGGTTGAAGTTGAGCAAGGAATATTGCAGCAGCAACGTCAATTCGACATTATACAAAAGTATGGTGGGCAACCTAATGTATTTGACTGCAACTAGGCCTGATATAATGTATGCAGTGAGTTTGGTGTCGAGGTTCATGGAGACACCCAAGGAGACACATTGGCAAGCAGCGAATTTTTTTTTGAAGTATGTCAATGGGACAAAGGAGTATGGCATTTTGTACTCCGAAACTGATGATTTTAGGCTGGTTGGTTACAATGATAGTGATTGGGTAGGAAGTTTTGATGATAGAAAGAGCATGCCAGGAAATGTTTTTCATTTGGGATCGGAATCCATTTCATGGGCTTCCAAGAAGCAGTCAATAGTGTCATTTTCAATAGCAGAAGTTGAATATGTCATCGCAACAGAAGCAGTTTGTCAAGCATTTTGAATGAGAACAATGTTGTAGGATTTATTTCATGAACAAGATGGAGCAACCATAATTTTTTGTGATAACAGTTCAACAATTGCACTCTCAAATAATTATGTTTTTCACAAGAGGATAAAGCGCATTGATGCGAAATATCATTTCATAAGAGAATTAGTTAACAACAGTGAGATTGTGTTGCAACATTGCAGGTCAGAGGAGCAATTTCCAGACATCTTCACAAATCCATTGGCACGTGAATATTTTGTTTATCTCAGAGATTGTTTGGGAATGGTCAATGGTGGAAATTGTGATTAAGGGGGAGTGTTGGAAAATTAATCACAACTATCACGTTAAATGAACTGGCAGCAGCCATACCTCAGTTAATGTTTTGCAGGTTGTGGATTTCATTTGCAAAGAAGGACAAGTTTTGAGCATAGTACACAACTCATTCCTCAACAAAGTTAAAATAATTAAAGTCAAATAGTAATTGAATGCATGGTTAGTAAAGGTGTATGGGAAAATATTTAATCCGAAAGTGTTGTTTACTTCACACAACTTCTGTAATGTTCAGAAACTGATGTCCACCCATACTATGTATTAAATTTTTTCTGTCACGAATTAAATGTCTTAGATATATATGTTTAGGTTTTACATGTAATTTTTAGTGAGACAGTGAGTGTTGTGTAATGTGGCGGATGTAAGTCTGGAAAGACAAGAAGGCAAAAATCGTGGAGAAAATTTTGGTGGGTGAGTGAAAACAGATTTTACTGTGTGTTACTCTACAAAGAAGTCTTGTTTCACTGATGAAGGAGCCGCATTCCATTTTGAATGTACTTCATGTTTTGAAGTTTTAATATAAAGTTTGGTTAGTCGCGATCTGGTTGTGAAAATTTCATGTATCGTTCTTACCGCAACACTTTGTTTTACTTGGTTTCACTGTGAGTAAAATAAATTGATTTTATTAGCTCCTCTATAGTTGCGATTTTAATCTCCGCCACTCTGTACTGAAAAAAGGATTCATATAATTTGATTTCCGCAACAGTATGGTTTGGATTAAGTGAGTTCCACAACTCTGTGTAAACTTTCGTAATTGGGTTGTCTTGGTTAAATTCATTTCCGCAACTCTGTGTGAAGTCTCTCTATGTTGAGGGAATAAAATTCCTCTGTTTCCTTTTAAAAATTTTAATAATGGAGGGAACCAAAATTAGTGCCTCCATCTTTGACAACAGTGGCACGAGACACACAGCAACAGATCTTCTCAATTCTGCCAACCCCAACAATAATGTTTTCCTTATTAATGATACCGTCAGTAGGATTATCTTCAATAACTCTACATCTATAGGTAATTTATTCATCATACACCCACTTTGAAATTACACACGCAATTCTTATACCTGACTTGCATTTCAAAAGTTTGGTTTCTAGTAAGTTTATTTAATTACCCTGTCTATAAAACTAGATTTATATCAAGAACTTTAAATGTAGATTGAGTATTTTGATTATGATCCAAACTTTAGGAAAGAAGGGTGGCTCATCTAGGAAGCCGAAGGCCAAAAAAGTAGAATGCATGGACTTCCATGGTCGGTTTTATCATGTTTTTCTCAAAGGATCATCACATTCCAGCAAGGTAATCATCTCTATAGGATCCATAGGCAACCCCCGGGTGTTGATATTGAGTAGAATTGGCCCATATCAACATCTCAAACAATTTAATATTCCTCTAGTCTTAAATTTTCCCTTAGTAGGCCAAGGGGTTCAAGAAAACCCCCATGCAACCGTAACTTTGCAGTCCCCCACACCCCTGTATTCTCCAACATACAAGTAGCAAGTATTCTTAAAGGCTCTCAAACTTACCTCGAGTCCAACAATTTCTTCCATCCAGCTTCCAGTGCAAATGGATTCTTTGTAGAGCTAGTCTTGTATTTGGGTTCTTCCACTGATTCAATTTGATACATTTTTGAATTGTAATGAAAGAGTCTCCAAATACATATATGATGATGATATTGTTACAATATTGACTCGTCAATTTATGTTGAAAGTGGTTGATGATTTGGATGCATATATATTATGTAAGATGGTTTTGATTTACTACTCATGATGGATGTTGTGAAATTCACTTAAATTATAGATATTTGATTCACTTGTTTTAATTATAGATGATGATCATGTTATAATAATTATCTTGTTATTTTATATATATTGGATGTTTTAGATTCTATTTTGATGGACATTTAATAAGTATAATGATCTTGTTAATTTGTATGGATGTTTGTTTCCCTAAAAATTCCTTATAAATTTTATCCTATAAAATATTTCAAATGCATTCATATGATGCAAATCATATAAATGATTTAAGAGACATGATATATTTAACTAGTTAAATTGAAATAAAACATATTAATTTAATTGTATGCAAAACAATAATCATTTTTTGGAAGAAAACAAAGAAGCAAAAATGGAAACCAAATTGGAAGCAAAATTGGAAGCCACACTAGAAGCAAAACAAGAAGAAAAAATGGAAGCCAACTTAGAAACCAAACTGGGCGCATATCCTAACGCTAAACTTGGAGCTATTTCCTACGATTGGAAGCAAAAAAGAAGCAACAATGGAAGAAAAATTTGAAGTCACACTAGAAGCAAAACTTGACGCAAAATTGGAAGTCACAATAGAAGTAAATCTGGAAGACAAATCAGAAACAAACTAGGCGCATATCCTGGCGCTAAACCTAGAGATATTTCCTACGATTGGAAGAAAAAAAAGAAGCAACAATGGAGAAAAAATTAGAATTCACACTAGAAGAAAAATTTAACATAAAATCGGAAGGCACAATAGAAGCAAAACTAGAAGAAAAATTGGATGCCACACTAGAAGAAAAACTATAAGCAAAATTTGAAGCCACACTAGAAGAAAAACTGGAAGCAAAATTGGAGGCCACATTAGAAGAAAAATTGGAAGCCACAATAGAAGAAAAATTGGAAACAAACTAGAAGCAAACCTAGAAGAAAAATTGGAAGCCGCACTAGAAGCAAAATTGGAAGCCACACTAGAAGTAAAACGTGAAGCAAAATTGGACGTTAAACTAGAAGTCAAAATAGGAGACAAACTGGAAGAAAGTCTTGGTGCTATTTCCGACACTAAAATGGATCTATTCTAGGCATTATTTACGAATTTATTCCTGGTACTACTTACGACGCTATTTTAGATTATTTCTCGAGAAATTTATGACGGAAAATATAACGCTAATAAAAACATATCTAGTTGCACCCATTTTTGCGACAGAAAAGGTGCCCAATTCGTGAATTGAAAAAAACTAAATTCTGACACAATTTTCAGTGTTATTTCCCTATTCTATTGTAGTGGTTTTCCACCATGATTTTCTATTCAAGGGACTAAGTGGATCACAGTGTGTGTTTGTTAGAATTAATGAATGTGGTGATTACCATGTACTATGGCCATGACTATGTGTATACTGCTTGTATGACCAATTACGACATGATTATGCATTCATGTTGCAATTAAGGAACTAGTTAAGTTTCCTGTGATTTCGTGAAGGACACGAAGGCACTCATTCGATGTACTTAATGGGAAATTTTCCCTATCTTATTCATTTCTTTAGCTAAAGGATTTTCTATTAAGCCTTGTTCCACTATCTTTAAGCTCAGGAAGGGTAGCATTCATGAGTATATGGGTTATATGTGTGTGTGTGTGTGTGTGTGTGTGTGTGTGTGTGTGTGTGTGTGAAGGTGACTCCTTCACCCAAATGTGGATTTTAATCCCCTTCATGTAGGTTTTAATCACGACTATGAAGCAGGGAAGGTTTTCATATAAGAGCACAGGGAATAATTCCTTTATACCTATTACCAGTTGTGCAGGCTTAAGCATTACATTATCACCTTTTCCCTTAGAGAAGTTCCCGTTCTGTGGCACCTTCAAACATGTCATATGTGTGTGTGTGTGTGTGTGTGTGCGCGCACGCGTTCAATCTTAGTGTTGATACAAACATAAATTCGCATGTGACCAAGGCTTGTGACCATGGTCCTCCAAGGCATGTCACCCTAACCTAACTACTCCTTTATGTTTTAGGGCAACCCAACCATTGAATGGTAACCCTCTATAGGATTCTAATGGTCATGCATATTCCGCCTGGAAATATTCCTAGAACCTTATTAGCTAGGGTTGTTCCTTGGAGTGCACCTTTATTCCTCCTAGGATACAACCTCCAGGAATGAGAATGTCTCTATGTCCGTCATATGACAATCTACCGGCATGTAATTATGCACATCACCCCGGTGTTTCCATGAAGGCCTTCACATCCCTTTTGCAATCCCACATCATAGTGTTCCTTGTCATCGTGATGAATTTAGACGATTCTTATGAATATAACTCCTGATAGTGAAGTCTTGGGTCCAGGTGGCAATGGTGGCCCATGTAATAATCAATTTGTGTGTGTGTGTGTGTGTGTTGTAAGTTCCCCTTTTGCCTTATGATAAACTGAGAAGTGTCAATCGTGACCTAAAGTCTGAACGAGTTGGAAGTTGATAGGTGGCCTAAGACTTGGATAGGCACATGGGCTCCACATGGGCACCACGTGGAATCCTGATATCATGGCACCATTTAATAGGAAAGGGATTCAAATGGCCATATTAGTTGATCCAAGAGTGAGTTTGGGACAATTTTTATATCACTAGAATCATCTTGACAAGATGAATGCAATTACATCGTTTGATTTGAGTCTCGAAGGGGAAATAGAAAGAAAAAAAATAGACCCCATTTCCATGATGTGACTATGGAATTTGGGTCATATTAGTGACTACCTCCTACTAACCTTAATTTGGGAGGGGAATAGTAGGGGGTATGTTACAAGAGGTCGCTATGGAACCCAAAATATTTTTATTATCATATTTCTCTAATTGTACTATAATAATATTAAACATATTATGGTTGAAGTTGGTTGGGGATATAAATTTGGCACCTGTAGTAGGGGTCATTTCCACAATCACAACTTCCCCTACAATATGTGCTTCATGAGGTAAAAACACTAGTTACCTTCGAATATTTTCTACAACATTCTCTTTAATGAAGTTGTTCTTGATTGACAATGCTCGTTCACTTGAATCCTTTGGTTGTGATTCTTCTAATGTTTGTCAAACCTCTTTAGATAATTCTTATCAACTTCTCTCAAAGACATTGAATTCATATTCCTCATATTTTTTGGATTTGGTTGCACATCCTAATTCCCCCAGATGTAATTGATCTGTATTTCTTTTTAAGATGTTGTCATTTGGTGCAATTATTGGTCAACCATGATTTGGATTCTTGACTTCAATGGTCCCAGAAGCATTCTCTTTAGCTGACTCTATCTATGTTTGAATTCATTGGTTTTTCTTCTTCTATGATACCTACATATCTTCTTGATTTTTTCTATTACGAGGAAAAGGAAACACATTATCCAATTGTTAAATATCTAATTTGGATTCATGAATGTAAGAAGACAAACAAATTTTTTTTTGAGACTATAAATAATACGATGCAGATCATATTTCCAACAAACATCATTTTCCAAATAAAATGATAATAATTCATTTTCAATCATGTCAATTTTGTCCTATGTTTAACAATCTAAGAGAAAACTCCATAAAAAAAAATAAAAATTCTTTTTACTTTTAGAAATAAAATGAGAATCATTCACATAGAATCTGTCTTAAAACTTCGTATGAAAATATTTGTGGAGTGAAAAATTTTGGGAGGCGATAAGGTTCCTTCTCGAAACCATAGATTGTAATCACCTAGTAATTTGGAAAGAGAAACCACACTCCAACACTATATTCTTTCATAAACCACAAAAAACTTCTAGCCTCCTCTGATATTCTATGAGACATTTCACCCAACAATTTGACCTAGAGGTAAAAATAAAAATCATCAATATGTTAACATAACGGCTAGGGTTCGTCCTATATAGAAAGTTCGAGTCCACACGTAAATATCCTTTTATCTCCGTACCTTATATTGCTTCCTTCCATTAATCACGTTGAAGTGAAATAACCTTGATAATTAAATAGAATGAAATGCACCAAGTATGTACAATGTCTGCAAACGTTGAAGGGATTAGTTGTACTAAAATATAAAATTACACTTTGAGCCAAATACTCGGGGAAATTAATAGTGATTTCATGAGGGTTTGAAATTATTAGTTTGAGAATCATAAACATGCTCTCTTCCATATCTGAATAATCTGGGAGACCTATAATTACCGCCAAGAGGAACAAAATTGTCCTGACGAAGGGTTTTAGCAGCCTAGTTGGTGTGGGTAATTCCACTTTTAGTTTTTCAATGGGATTTTTAAGTAAATTTTGGAAAAATTTAAACTTGTTTTCCTTAACTTAGGTCATAAAATCCTCATCAAATTTCTTGTTCGAAATATCTACACCTTTAGAGGGAAAGTTCAACATTTTTGCAAATGCTTTCTTAGATACTTCCATGAAGACTTGGTTGGTCATAGGGGAAATGATATTTCCAGTTTTTGCGTCAAAAAAATTGGCTATGAGCAAGATGGTATTTAGGTGAAGGGTATAAGGTAGGGTGACCCTGAGGACTCCTAATTTAACTAAACATTCTTCCTACTGAAAATTTTCAGAGGTGGGTTCTACACTTTTCTTGAGGGTAAGGATATATGTGTTTTGAACTAGAGTATCCCTTATCTGAGGTTTGTCATTTATAAAGAACACTTTTGAAGCTTTTTTTTCCATCCTTACGGCCAATCCTTTATAATTTCTTTAGAAATAAAATGATCTGACAATTTGATGAACTGCGCTACTTACCTGGGTCTCTACGACATAATTGATTGGGTTCCTAGTCTTGGTTTTTTGCGTTATTGAGAATGGAAGCTCTCAACCTGGTTAAGCTCCATGCAAGTGAAAATGGGGCTTCTATTTGTAAATATGGCTACTAAATCTAGTAGAGGGAGTGCATGGTATGTTATCGTGTATGTCGTTAATGTTAATATGCCATTATAGCACATTCTCTTTTATTTAAAACAACTCAAATTGTTGTAAAATGCGGCAATGAAACTTATATCCTCTAACATCCATCAGACCCAAATTTGAGGCTAATCCGCTCGTAGGTCCACACTTGAGATCACATGGTGGTTGTTGATCTACTTACAAAGGAGCAGTCTGATCTCATCGGGTCAACTAAGGGGCATTAAGCAGTTTGCACCTTCTGACTTGATATGAAACAACTGCTGCCAAATTAGATTGATTCACGTTGTTAAATGATATAACGCCCATAACGTATTATTAAAAAAGGTTTAACCTCGGGATTGATGAATCATTGCGGTTATTGGATTGAATTTTAATGGCCGTCGTATTATAATAGTCAAGTAATTTATAAAATTTTGAAATTCCCAATGCAGTGTGTGTATGGGAACACATTAGGACTTTAATGGACTTTGGACTTATATTCTCACACGAAGGGAAAACACCTACCTTATACTATAAAGCAGAGGTCAGATTATAACAAAAGGACTTGGTTATGAAGGTCAAACAAGTAATGAAACTATCAATTTTGTGAAATCAGAAACATTGAAAGTAGATGAGTCATCTACAAGCAGTGAGGCAACAAATTTAAGTGTATAAGCGAGAACAAAATTGCAGCCATTGTAGCAGAAAAGTGCATGTACCACCTAAGTGTTGGAATAGAGAAATATGAAAGGCTCACACATATGTACATTGTGGTCGAATAGAAGTGCATGAAGGGAAGAAAGTTTACCTTTATGTTGAAAGGATTTTACAATATCAAGTCTTACAATATACAACAATATCTACCATACAATGTTCATGAGTTAGTTGTTTCTCCAAAAGTCATGTGTCATTACGGAGGAGCTAATCATGAACATCATTTTATTTAGTCAATTATTTAATCCATGAGGTTTTTTTTTTTTTTGGTTCTAGTTCATGGTAACTCCTCGCCCACAAAAACAAATACCACTTTCTAAAGGTAAACACAAGTGAGTCAACTATGAGTAAAATTATAAAAGAGAATTGAGTAAAAATGAGATGAGATTTACTTACATGTTTGGACATATTAATTTATACAAAGGAGTGATGGTGACTTTTTATACTTGAGATGAAATGATGCAATTATGTAAGGGATGCATGATTGGTTGTACCTCACATCACAAAAGTTTTTTTTCAAAGTTATAATTTTTTTTCCTGAAGTGTTTTGAAAATCGTGTTAAGTTATACCTACTTGAATTATTGTGGAATCCCATGCAATCATGTAGCACACATCCTTTTATGTATATACAGGATATGACATCAAGTTGCAGAATAGACCACCTGGATAGATACAATGGTGTTAGGTGGACTGACATGCTAACTTGATGTGGAATTGAATAATTTGTGACTTCGATTAATGGTAGGAATGTGATATGGATTTATTTTTATATCGAAATCAATAATTGGTTTTATGTAGTTACAAAACAAAGTTCAAGGATGAAGCCCTAGTGAAGAAAATAAAAAATTGGTGATAATACATGTGGAAGTCTTGTGGCAGTAAATGAAAACAAATGATGATGGAGAATCAAAGTTAAAAGTTTGTGAGAGTTGTGAGCCACACATTGTATTTGTAAGAAACTTTATGGTATCATGTTTGACTTGATACATTGGTCCTAAGATAATATTTGATTATGTACCTATTATCTCCATGGATGGAGTGTGAGAATTGTATGTACTTGATTCAAACATAATATTTATGAGGAAAATTGTACTCCCATAATATTCATAATAATATAAAAACCACTTTGTAGTGCTAGATTTGTGGTAAGAAAAAAACTATTGGTGTATTATATGCTTTTTGGTTAGCCAAATCCATTTGATGCAATGCTTATGGTAGGAAAAAACCTCGTAATTTTTTATGGTTGACGGTTATCCACAAAAATCCAGAAGTGTAATACCATCGTGTGGCTATGGGTAAGCCATGGAAAATAAAAGAAAACAATGGTGCATGGGGAGTTAAAGGTACAAGTATGAAGACATGTGATGAGAGAATGGTTCAATTAACCATGTACACAAAGGACATCTTACTAGACCAATGGTTGCAGTGGTTTTTCAACCATGACTTTTGGTGGATGGTTTTTTCCTTTATGTGGATGGCAACATTTTTGTAATATTTGTATCCTAGAGGTATGATGCAAATGCTATGTTGGACCAGACATAGACTTTTTTGACCAAGAAGTTCTTCATATCATGTGCTACATAGTAACATATTGATGAAGACATAAACTAATGGAATGTTAAGTCAAATTAGGTGTTGAAGCAAATATGTTTCTCCATTAAGGGAGAGTGCTAGAGTTAATGAGAGAATTGTATTGTTCCAATGCATTAAGTTACAATAAATTCTTCTAGATCAATAATGCTCTAATGCATTCTTCTAGAGAGTGTTTTTTTTCCAATATAGGTGTGAGTTGTAAACCCATTTAAGTACATCTCTCATACATTTGTAATTTATTTTTATAGTTATTTGATGTTCCTATCCCATTACTATAAGTATGGGATACTATTGTGTAGATGGATACAACGCAATAAATCTCTCTTCAAGGGAGTTTGGATATCTTGCTTCTTCTTTTTTTTCATAATTGCTAATTGCTTGTGAAAGAAAGGAACTAGCAATTAATACTAGAATAATCCACCATGGGATATGCATGCCTCATCTAAATTTTTCATTAATGTGAATAGAAATAAGGTCTACACCATTGGTTAAAATGACAATCGGCTAAATAGTCATAACAACCATCCTTCAATTTGGCATGGAAATTTTGATTACCATGCAATCCTCTCCCTCCATATTGCTCAAACCTACATTTCCAAGTATGAATCTAACGAAGAAACAAATTTTAAACACTTACACCATATGCTTCATAGAATTTCCTTTTATATGCCTACACTCAATCCTTCCATTCTCACCATTCAAAAATTCCTTGCAAAAAAACTTGTAGAATGTGACATAGGAGCAAAAGAAATATGGCATATGTTGCAAAATACATCACTCACAATTAGTAGTCACCCTTTCTTCTCTTTAAATACCAACAAGAAAATTTATAGGCACTCAATAACAACACATCCTTCCAAATGTCAAATTTCATATATTCATGCCTTCTATGTCCATCCATATTGTAGTGCACATTTCTTATAGATGTCGCAAGATGTTGGTTGTATTGGATGCTCACAAAAAATCTGAAAAATGGAAATAAAGAGAGCCAAAGCCATCTATCTGTGTTATTCCACGCCACTCTACAATGCCAACCATAGATTTTGGTAGGAGTAAACTCATTCTCTATAAGCTTTTATATAATATTCCATTGTACATAAGCAATTTTAATGGGAAAATTTCTACAAAATGTATTATTTAATGAATTTTTTCTTCTTTTTATATTCAAATTTTATTTGAATATATGTAACCATTTTATTTATTTTTGTTTTCTTTGCCATAAA
Source organism: Pinus albicaulis (assembly GCA_034641835.2). Classification (NCBI taxonomy): domain Eukaryota; kingdom Viridiplantae; phylum Streptophyta; class Pinopsida; order Pinales; family Pinaceae; genus Pinus; species Pinus albicaulis. Next base: position 1,979,912,463 of record CM076575.1, on the reverse strand, counting down.
ATTACGAAAAATGGAGATGTGTCAAGGTTTTTGTTCACCATCCATGAAACAATTGTACAGGAAGAATTGGTTACTTACATACACTAAGATAAATCTTAGAAATGGATCTACAATACACATGTTTGGTGCATCCTTGCATTTTTTTATCTAGGATGAGGGAATTCATCTAACTTATTATAAATGTATATAATAGCGAGGCAGGTAGAAAAAAAAAGAGAGTGACTTCAATAGTAAAACAATTATGCATTTTGAGTTTATGTAAATTGGTGATGTGTTTGCCACCAATAAAGCTACACTTTATAATAAGTTGTGTTTTGTTTTCCATATAGGTGATTGTTACAATTATTGGTTCTAGGAAACTGGATTTTATGTAATTAAAATGTACATATTGTTGTAAACTTATTAAAGTTCCCTCAACTTCATACAATTAACTTATAATCCATAAAATATTATAGTAGTGATCATTACATTACATAAAAAACACATCATCAATTTCATATAATTTCACATCACTCTACATTTCACTAAATTTTAATTATAAAAAAATAAAACAATTTTTACAATGTTATTATTATTATTATTATTTCAAAAAAGACTGCTAAAGCTTTTATTAATAAAGGTTGGATTTTAGACCAAAGCCCTTACAAATTTTGAGTGCATTTTTCTCATTGATATTTTTTGTTAGCCATTCTTTCAAAAAAAGCATCAAAATGGTCATTATTCTTACATATTCTATAGTCATTACAACTATACATATGATAAAAGGTCCCGAGGATCATACAAAACTTGCATGGTAGTAGAAAGAAAGAGAGATATATGTGACAACAAATAAAAACCTCGAAGTATCCACCAACATTTGCACTTGTTTCCAGGGTAGTCTTCCCCAGACAGTCATCGAGACTTCTTCACAGGAATTGTTCGAGAGTTAGTATCGTTCGAGCCGAATTGAGAATTATTTCCAGTGTAGAAACCTCTGCATTAAGAGTCATAATATCGTCCATTAAGACATTCAAAGAGTTCTCCATATCATTAAGATGGCGAAGGAGTTTTGCCTCCATTAACGAATGATACGACTGGCGTTACCTATCGACCATATTGTAGTGCCATTGATGGGCGTCAAGCAAAGCTTTTGCAGCATCCAGAATACGATCCAGAGCTCTGCTCTCAAAGCCATAGTCTGTAATATTTTGGTGCTTTTCCATAGTCAAGGTTTTCCTAAGAGAACTAAGATCAAGCTCACCACCTTTGTGACAATCACTGGGTATGAATAAAACTTCACATCTATCAACAAGTTCCCAACAAACCATCAAATAGAACCCATTGTTGAGTCACGAGCTTGACTGATACATAGAATCCATCATAGAGAAAAATTCATTAGAAGTGTGGGAAGCCAAAATAACCATTAACTTCAATTCATTGCTTAAGGAATGTTTCAGTGTTTTCAAATAAAGACCCACCCACTCTAGTCGATGGTTGGACAAATGGTCATAGCGGATTGGAAATATATAATTTATTATTGACTGTCACTTGGAACAAAGCATTAAGGGATTTTTGAGGTCTAAAATGGGTCTCCTAGGGAAATTATAAAATAATAGTGGAAATAATAAAATAAGATTTGATTACATCATCAAATTTTGGAGGGAAAAAAGAAAAAATTACTTTTTCAACTCATATTTTCAACTTATCTCCCAAAGGTTTTACTCAAATTTCAAGCGGAAGCACTCATTGGATGTAAAATTTAATTCATCATCCAAGGAGTACCAATGTTGCATACTTTTGATGGATCCTACTATGAAAAATGAGAAATACATGAAAAACATGATTGCGATCATGTTTTTTCATGTATTTATCATTTTTCGTGTAGAAAGGTCCATCAAAAGTATGCAACATGGGTACTCCTTTGATGAGGAATTAAATTTTTCATCCAACAAGTACTCCTGCTCGAAATTTGAGTAAAAAATTTGGGAGATAAGTTGAAAATACGAGTTGAAAAAGTAGTTTCATTATTTTATTATTTTTTAATATTTTTACCCTTTTACTTAAAAAATGGTGAATCATCCCCCATGGTTGACATCATCATCTTAAATCATATTGGTTCTTATAAATTTTATTTTGGTTGTACATTTTTTTTAGGAGGCCCATTTTAGACCTCAAAATTCCCCTAATGGATATGCCACCAGGTATGGAGTTTAAAAATCTGCAGTCGAGGAATGATTGACAACTAAGTCACCCACCCTGTCAACTTATGATTTCGAACCAAGATAACATTAGTATGCTTAAGGTGGGTACTAAATCCCAAGAACCATAAATTCCTTTTGAATGATATGGTTTTACCGGCGATTGCATACCATCAAGGTCTGTACATAATTAAGGGATAAAATGGTATTCTAAATTTCTCAAATTTATAGTTATTTTCCCTTGGCCTAGGGAAGAACCTTTTTTGCAAACCTATCTTCCATCTCATTTAGATGCCTATACATGTGGAAAGACTCCAATCGCTCAAACTAAGAAGTAAATAGTGATATCCTTGCAAAATAAAAAGAGTATCCATACACTCACCATTTTTTTTCCAACAAATAACAAGCAATGAGCCACTACAAACTATGCATTTTGGAATTTTCCTAGCCAATAATTATTCAAACCCTTTCCATCATGCTAAAAACTGTGCTTGGTTGTTGATTAAAATTCCGAATACAAATTGAAACATTGATTTTTCCTCAAAATTGATTAGAGCCCCCATGGCCCTACCTCCCCGAATTTACAACGTTATTATTACCCCCTCACACCCTTGTTAATTTAACTTCTTCTTTTTTCAGCAAGCAAAATACTCCTGGTTTATATAATGTACTAGGACAAATCACTTCTGGAAATCAAAATACATGCCAGGTAGTTTTAGTTACATTCATCTGTTTAGTGTAATATCAAGATACTACTTCTTGATCGAGTACAAAAAGCAATACATTTTAAACTGTGATGGCTCTCTCATTTGTATATCCAAAAAGGTGTAAAAAAAAAGACTACCTGAATACAACATTTTAAGTTACTGACTCTTCATAGAAAAATGAGCTAATTCCTCTACATTTGTTCCTATTTTGTTCTTTCCATAGAAAAAAAAACAACCTTTCAACTGAAATTTACCTTACCAACAGCTCCAGGTCCATGTGAATTGAATAATTCGTAGTGCATCTCCCCAAATCTACCGTTCAGTGCTCTCTTTGATAATCTGTCTGCTTCATTATTTTTTTCTCTATATATATGGCTGAAAGTAATAAATGTAAAATTTCACTTAATAGCATGAATCCTTTCTAGCCAATGGGCGAGATGTCCAAGATTTAAATGTGTTCCCTTGCCCATATGATCTATGATGACTTTTGCATCTCCAAACACCCATAGCTCCTCCAGATATAATTGATTTGCAAACCATAACAGGCCCCACAAAGCTATGAGTTAAACCCTCATGTTAGTACCTCTTCCCCCATTCCAATATATTTTATAATGACAATCCAGGGATATCATTAGCTAGGCACCACACCCACAAACCTGATTTTGTGAAGCGCCATCGAAGAAGCTAGTCGGATAGTGAATTTCAAATGGACGCAATCTCTTCGAGGCATCACATGGTGATTTCTGATTCAAATTCATCATTTCTAGTGAACTATATATCTTGACACAAATACTATAAGGAGAACATGGTTGTCCTTCAAATATCAACATGTTCCTATGACATCAGATATGCCAATGAAGTAAAAAGGGAGTAGCACGAAGGTGTTTCCCCCTTCGGAACCACCATATGATACAATCTTCTATAGTGCTATATTGTGGAATTGGTTGCTTTAGTAATAAACAAAGATTGTTAATAACCTCCTGAGCAAAAGAGCAGCTATAGAAAAGATGTGAGTTGTCTTCATCCTGATCCTTGCATAAAACACAAATTCCACGGCCCTGCCACCCTTTTCGTTGAAGAGTTTTCCATGTCAAATTTTTATTTTTCCATATGAGCCAAATTAGTATAATCATTTTGATTGGCACCTTGACTTTCCACATCAGATTGAACCAACAATTCGGTTCATATCCTAGTACTCTGTCCATTAATAATTTATATGCCTCCTTTGTGCTTATCTGATGCTCCATTTCTGTTCCTTCCCACATAATCCTTTCTCCACCGTCACCCTTTCACCACTCCAATTTTTTTAGGGAGGTAATATAGTTCCCCCCATTCTATCTTTTTGTTATCCTCCAATCCCATCTCCTAATATGTTCTCCACCTCGGACAACCGTCATCCCATTCCTTTATTAACTGACACATATAGAAATAACCTCTGTGATTAATTTGGTTTGTAGTCTCTCTATTGAGATTTGTGTTCCGTCCAAGGCCCAGAATCTGTTGACTACCAATATGAATCTTATTCCCATTTGCAAAATACCATTTAAGGTTATTTATAAATAATGGCCAACAATTGTTAAAACCTTTCCATATATTTGATCTTCTCTTAGCTTCCTTCAAACCAAGAGTTAGGATATCCTCCATGTTCTTCTGTTCAAGGTATTTTTGACTAATTATCTCCTTCCATAGTACATTAGTGGTCAGACACCTCCATATATATTTAAAAATGAGCGATAAGCCAAAAAATTTTAGATCTAGAATACTCCATCCCCCCTTCTCCTTTGGCTTAGTAATACATTCTAGCCGAGCGAGATGTATGGTTCTCCTCTCCTTTCCCCCATTCCAAATGAATCTGGCAATAAACTTTTTGATCTCAATCATCATTATATTTGGGATTTGATAGAGATGAGTCCAATATACAGTGTACTGTTGGAGTACCGCATGGGTCAATATTAGTCTCCCCCCCATGACAAACATCTATTTGATCAACTGAAGATCTTATTCTAGAATTTTGTTACAAGCCACTTCCAATTATCCATGGTATACCTTGTCGGTCTCATCCGAAAACCCAAATATGTCAAACCCTCATTTAGTGGTGCAATGTTGAAAATAAAAAATGCCCCCAGTTCTTTAAATTCCTCAATATCACTGTCCACATAATATATGCAAGATTTTCCAATGCTTATCAGCATCCTAGTAGCTTTGCTGAAACCATTTAAGATAGTTTTTAACTCCTCCCAGCTACTTCTATTCATTGACCCGAAGATCAAGACATCAACAACGAAAAGGCTATGAGTAACTTCCTTTCTCCTATAGACTTCTACTCCTTTAAAATTTCCTAGCTTCGATGCTCGCTTGATCTTCATACTTAGAGCATCCATTACCAGTATAAATAGGAGAGGAGACAAAGCACAACCCTGGTCCCAGGATGGAAAAAACTTGATGTTGTTCCATTTATTAAAACTACCATAGATGTGTGAGTAATGCGCTCCATAATCCATGCCACCACTTCCCTATCAAAACCTATTTTAAATAGAACCAGTCTTAGAAAAGTCCAATCCACTCTATCATAGGCCTTGTTTGAATCAATTTTCATAATTACTGCATTCAACTTCTTTGTCTTGATAGAATGAATAACTACTTGGATTATTGCCACAACGTCATGTATGCTTCTATGCTTCTGTCCTTGAGAAAACCTGACCGTTCTAGTGTGATGTGCTTCGACAATACCCTTGTTAGTTTAACTTACAAACATCACTAACATGACTAGAGTTAATACGAACTATCTCAATTTTTACGTACTTTCAAGAAATACGAGGTTGATTTTAAATACACTGACATCATTCTTTCATGATAAATATTTTCGATTCGCCCCAAGTTCACTTCATTTAGAGGTCCAATGATGAGATGGGATTGGAATTTCATAGTGAGTTTATTTGTCATATTAAAATTTCATTATGGTCAAATTTTTCGCTCACTCCATTTTAGGGTTAAATTCTTTATCTACACTTCTTTTAGACATAAAAAATTTACCAATAATTTATGAAACATTTATGGGATAAATGTAGATACACTCCTTAAGATTCTATTAAGCAATTAGCTACGGCTAAGTAAGAAATACAAACCTGAAATTGTAAGTATCCGAGCCTTAAAGACTTCTGAAAATCTACAGTGGAATACCTTATTTTTGCAAAACTGTAAAATTCTGTCCATTATTTATTAAAAAATTAAACATTTTAAAAGTTCACATAAATATCTAAAATAATGTATAATTTGAAATAAATGTCATTTTCTACGTTGTAGATTTAAACCTAGCCGTCAAAGAAATTTTGTACATTTTGAGAGTGAAAATACATGTGGTGAGACGTCAGAATCTAGGCCCGCCCACAGCTTTACCCATCTGATGCCGGACCCGCATTGTGTGATGCTCCTTTTCCCTTAATTTTTTTATAAAAGTTTTTCTATTAATTGTCTTTTAATACATTTTTATAATAATAATAATAATATAGATAATAATAATAATAATAATTTGTAAATGATAAATTTATTTATCTGTTCAAATTTTATAATTAAAACATTATATATAATATATGGGATTTGGACTATGTTTTGTTAGGAGTTTTTTTGTTAATGGTTTATGAATTAGAGGTATCTAGCAAGACTAAAAGTTTTTTTAATGGATTACTAAATCGTAATTATAGGTGGAGTATACTTAGTTTAGCTCATTTTCTTGGTTAATGGCTCATAAACAACAGGCATCTAGCAACATTGAAAGCTCTTTTTATAGATCACCATAGGGCAATTATAGGTAGTGTGGTTTCCTTAAATAAAAATGATTTCTTAGATAAAAGTAATGAGTGATGAGTCAATTTGCATTAATAATAGCACAATGAGTAATGAGTCAACTTACATTAACATATAGTAGTCAATGGTAAAAATGATGAGTAATGAATCAACTTGTATTAATAAATAATAGTCAATTGTAAAAATGATTAGTAATAAGTCAACTTGCATTAATAAATAATAGCTAATAATAACTATCCCCTCAACTAATCTGATTTGACATCATAATTTTTCCTACTATATTTAAAAGAAAATATAACATCTTACTACACTCACTCCCTCCGTCCTTCCCTCCCTCCATTATCATGACGACCAAAAAAACCAAATTTTACATCATAAATTTACTTATTATATTAAAAAAAATGTAACATTTTACATATACTCCATTATCTAACATCGTACATATACTCCATTATCATACTATAATTGAAAAAAAAATATAACATCTTACATTTACTCCATTATCATCAACCAAAAAACCAATTGGTAAAACGTATCTGGCGAACAGAAGAAACCCAAACATTAAAACGTTTATGCTAAAGTACAGTAAAAAACAAATTGTAAAACGCCACGGCAAGGGCCTACAAATATCTTCACCGAGAGACTAAAATAGAATCACAACTTCAAAAGGCATGTAGGAGTTGAACTATTTGTGTTGGAGACGATGTTGGTTCTGAATATTCATCCATGCCTAATTCTTATACTGCTAACGACGCTAAGCAGCAATTTGCCGTTATCCTCTTCGACTAATGCAGCGGCCAGGCCACCCTCAAATTCAAATCCGTTCGTGTTCATGAGTGTGGATGGTCAGACAGCAGCTGCAAAAAAATATGACTACATTGTCGTTGGAGGAGGAACGGCCGGTTGCCCCCTTGCCGCAACGCTGTCGGCCAACTATTCGGTTTTGGTAATAGAGCGCGGAGGATCTCCTTACGGAGTTCCCGAAATCCAGAATGCCAAGGATTTTGGAATCCTCTTACGGGAGACCGACAATTACACTTCCCCAGCTCAGTCATTTGTTACAGAGGATGGACTCACTTTAGCGAGAGCAAGAGTTCTGGGAGGCGCAACCGCTCTCAATGCGGGGTTCTACAGTAGGGCGAGCTCCGAATATGTCCGTTATATGGGATGGGATGAAGAACTTGTAAAGGAGTCGTATGAATGGGTGGAAAAGCAGAACGCCTTCCAACCAGATCTCTCCAGCTGGTCATTGGCTTTCAGAAATGGGCTCCTGGAAGCGGGAGTTCTTCCGGATAATGGATATACATTGGATCATGTGGAGGGAACCAAAATTAGCGCCTCCATCTTCGACAACAATGGCACGAGACACACAGCAGCAGATCTTCTCAAGTCTGCCAACCCCAACAATATCGTTGTCCTTATCAATGCTACCGTCAGCAGGATTCTCTTCGGTAACTCTACATCTCCAGGTAATTAATTAATTCACCATACACCTGCTTTCAAATTACACAGGCCATTCTTATACATGACTGCCATTCCACAACATTGGTTGCCAATAAGTTTATTTAATTACACACTCTAGATTTATATTGAGACCTTTAAATGTAGATTGAGTATTTTGATTATGATCAAAACTTCAGGAAAGCTGGGTGGCTCCTCTAGGAAGCCGAAGGCAAACGGAGTAGAATACATGGATGCCCATGGTCGGTTTTATCAAGTTTTTCTCGAGGGATCATCCCGTTCCAGCGAGGTAATCGTCTCTGCAGGATCCATAGGCAGCCCCCAGGTGCTGATGTTGAGCGGAATTGGCCCATCTCAACATCTCAAACAATTCAATATTCCTCTAGTCTTAAATTTGCCTTCAGTAGGCCAAGGGGTTCAAGACAGCCCCCGTGCAACCGTAACCTTGCAATCCCCCACACCCCTGGAATTTTCCAGCATACAGGTAGCGGGTATTCTTAAAGGCTCTCAAACTTACCTCCAGTCCAGCAGTTTTATCCAGCCGGCTTCCAGTGCAAATGGAAGCGCATCCTCACACCCCAGTAACATATATACTGGAAGCATATTTGAGAAGGTGGCGTTTCCATTGTCGAGGGGAGAGCTTTGCCTACGTAGCAGGGATCCTCGAGACAATCCCTTTGTTCGATACAACTATTATTCCCACCCTCTCGACCTGGAAAGATGCGTCAATGGCGCGAGGATGATCGCTAAAGTCCTCAATACACGCTCTCTGAGGAAATTTTCTTATGCAGCAGGTAGTGAGTCCTCTAATGGCTTTCACTTCATAGGGCCAGCGTTGCCAGAGAACACGTCGGACGATGCAGCCATGGCTGAGTTCTGCCGTGATACTGTGAACACAATGTGGCATTTCCATGGAGGATGTCATGTTGGCTCTGTGGTTAACCAGAACTATCAGGTGATCGGAGTTGAGAGTCTCAGGATTGTGGATGGTTCAACATTTAAAGACGGCCCTGGAACCAATCCACAGGCCACCACTATGATGCTTGGCAGGTAACTGTTACATTTTAAATAATCTTAACATTTTATTCTGCCTCGCACTGTTTTGTATGTGAAAAGGGTAGCCATAATGCTGTTATACACTGGTATGCTTGCAGATATATGGGAATGAAGATTAGCGGAGAAAGATTCTGAAGGATAAGCATTTGCAGTGTACTGTATAACATTTAATTCCGTTGTTTGTAATACTCCGTCCAGCACGATCGAATGGGATCCGTTGCATGTTGAAGGATGTTGATTTTCTATTAGTTGATAAAATTTTATATTTGCTTCTGATGTTAGAAATTAAAGAAATGAAATTATTAATATGTAAAAGAAACAAATTAACGCATATGTATTGGCCTGTCACATTTATGTAATATTAATGTAGTTGAGCAGTAGATAATGCAATCCGTTGCAGGTCAAAGATTGTTGGCTTTGTATTATTTATTAAATTTTATATTGGTTTTTAATGTTAAAGGAATTATTGAAATTTTGTGTTTTTTTAATAGAGTGGGAAAATTTATCAAAATTCAATTGTCTAATATAATTATTTCTGGGTGTTATTAGTGAATACAAGCTGACTCATTACTGCTATTCAAGAAAATTACATCACTTAGAATGACCTGTTGGTGATCAGTAAGAGACAGACTTTCTGCTGACTTTCAGTCCTGAAATGTTTTTGGGTCTGCGACCTATTTCCTTACATCCCAAAAAAAACCAACTTTTAGCCAAACAAAAATACTAATAGTTTTAGAGCATACTCTAAACCATACAAACTTTTTAAAATAAGATAAAGTTATAAACATATTAAAATAAATTGACATATAATTGGCAGAAATTAAAATAAAAAAAATATTTACCAACTTTGAAATTCAATAAAACAAATACTACAAAAAGTAGAATAAAAATTGAATTCAATTGCAAAAAAATTACCAATATCTCACTAAATATAATTGGCCAAAATAACAACAGCCAGAATAACAACATATATAAAGTTCTCTTTGGGCAGAGGCAGCATGATTATGATAGAATAGGAAAATCTCCACTAAAGGATGGGCAGAGGCAGCATGATGATGATGATAGAATAGGAAAAGCTCCACTAAAGGATGGGCAGAGGCAGCATGATGATGATAGAATAGGAAAAACTCCACTAAAGGATTGCATTTAAAATTTCATGATCACGATCTACAGGATTAGGAATAGGGATTTTTGATAATGGTGAAGCAGTTAGATCATAACACATTATATTGAAATAACAACGTCCATGCCCTTTACAGAAACCAAAATTTCTGACATCTTATACACCTTTACTTCTTTATCATAGGTAGTTGGGCCCCACCAAGTAGTGTTTCGACGCCTGCTGCAACTGAGAGTTCTAGTCCTCCGTTTGGAGACCCATTTCTCCGAGTTAACGCCAGCACCAGATACAACCCACCCACAGGCCATTGTGGAGAATCGGTTCAGGGTGTTTTTTTGGATAATGCATGGTATTTTAGGGTTTTTTATTTATTTATAATGTAGTTCACTGTATTGAACAATAAACATACAATAGAATGAGAGTTAAATCCAAATAAGACAATAGACCGTCCTATTTTCACACCTTCTATTGTAAAAAGCTGTAATCCCAGTTCCCTGATTTAGCTGACAGGGCCCTGCACTTTTTCTCTCAACATGGACTGAAGATATAGACACATAGACAATGGCTTCGCTCATCTTCCATGGTAAATAGAGCAATGTAATTTTTACGACGTCGAAGTTAAAGATAACATACCAATGGAACGAATAAAAATAAATTAACCCAATCAAATTGCCGAATTTATATACTGATCGACACGAATCAAAATAAATTAACCCAGTCGAATTGGTAACTACACTCAAAAGTGTGATGTGATGTTGATGTGACACGGAAATAAATACTTTTCAGTCTATTGGCCCATAAATGCATTTAGGGAATAGATGTTTACCGTTGGATGGTGTACTTGCTTTAATTCAACGATGGGCAGTTACTCCCTAAATGCATTTATGGGCCAATAGACTGAAAAATATTTGTTTCCATATGACACAGTTTCATGATACTCTTGTTGGCATCAAGTTAAAAATAAATAAGCTTAAAATTCCAGTCAGGTGTTTTCGGCTGGTTCTAATTGGTTCAGAGCGTAGTTTAAAGACGTTTCAAATTAGCTCAAAACAAAATTATGGAATTTTACGACACACTTTTTAATAGATATTGTAGTTTGATGATTTGATTAGTAACACTAATTTATTTATGATATTAAATTAGTGTTTAATTATGAATTTAGTTTTTTTTTTTTTTTTCCTTTCTAAGTGGAGATTTGCACAAATCACAAAATATCGTAGGTTGTTTAGTAGCTTTTTATGTAATTTATAACCACTCTGCAAAGCACAACGATTAGTATGGTTTTTATATTGAATGTGTAACCTTATTTTTTAGGGTAATAGTAATAGTTTGACAAAGTGGTTTTTATTTTTTGGGTTATTTTGGAGTAAATTTTATAGTTGATATTATCTGAAATTTGGTCAAAATTTGGAAATATAGTACTTTTAAGTTGTTAATTTTACATAATAGGAGAGCGAGAGGTTCTCCAAGGCATTTCTATATTAAAAAAGCAATTTAAATGACAAATATTTCAATCTCACCAAGAATAGTGTTACCAGATTTAGGTGAAAAAATGCCAAAATGTCACCAATGGCTACCATATGCCATGAAATCATCAGCCATAAAAACTTAACATCATGGCCTAGTGTACTTAATGTAGGTGGTGGATTAGATGCCCACTTACATGCCTCCACTCTCATGGTTTCAAACATGACATGCCACCCAAAATTTCAAACTCTGTGAGGCTGGTTTTTTGAAATGAAATGAAATGCAGGAGGGAGGGGATATAATACTATCATTGTGTGCTTAGTGTGCTTATTAATCACTGGGAGAAGGAAAAGGAGAATTGTCACCACCACCATCATCAACGAAGAGGTAACATTATTCCCAACCACCTATTAACAGATGGCACACTTGCTCCTCTCGTTCACTAAAGTTATTTTATCATATGCTCATGGCCTACACTTCACTTCAAGTAACATTCCATACTCTTCTCTCTAGGAGAATCAAATACACAACCTCCACACTAGGTAATGGAGGTTCTCCTTTAGTGTTAGTGCAAGATGAAGGAAAATAATGACATTTGAGAAATTGTTCACTTCTTCATGGAATGTGAGTTAGTAGAGCTATGTCACACACAATTGCTAGGTTTTTAATGATTTGCTTCTTTATTTATATTCTATGCACAATCTTAGCATGAATGGATTGTTGACAAAGGATGGCTGACAAAATTGAAAGAAGTTGCACGTTTCAAATCTCAAAAATATTTCCATTTTCCATATTGGATTGAATTTTTTTTCAATTAAAATAGCACTAGACTCAATAATGACCCTAGGAACAACCATGAATAACCACATATTATAATAATTACTAGCACAACAATATAAATTAAATGATTGGTAAAGGCCAACATGTATCAAACCAAATATTTCATGATACATCTCACATTGCCTCATGCAAATTAACTAAATTATAACTTCATTTTAAATTATTATTACTATTATTATTGTTAAAATACCATGACTTACTAATAAAAACATAACTCATGTTCATATGAAAAATGTCATTATGATACTTTTTTAATTAATCAATTTAATTAAAAAGAACAAAATGACATAACTACTTTTGAGATAAATCTCAACTTTTTTGATACAATTACTACTAAAAATATTCTAGAATATTCACTAGAGGTAAAATTCCTATCATTCACCTAACAATTATTGATAACAAAATTAAAATTGTGGAAGCCCTAATCAATAAAAAACACACTTATTGGTGTAATTAAGTTATTGTGTTTATAATGGACATTATGCCTTTTTATTTAAGGAGACTCAACATTAATTTTGATTTGGGTTTTGTTGCAAAGGAAACTCCCTAAGGCATAAACTCCACAAGAATCATGCCATATAAAACATTCCATATCAAACACACTTATTGGTTTGATTAAGTTATTGTGTTTATAATGGACATTATGCATTTTTATTTAAGGAGATTCAACATTAATTTTAATTTGTGCTTTGTTGCAAAGGAAACTCCCTAAGGCATAAATTACACAAGAATCATGCCATATAAAACATCATTGAAGATAAAAAATAGTAAACAAAATGCCATTTAGAGTTAGAAGATAAAGAGAAATCACTTACATTATGCCAAATTGACAGATTCTATAACCTCTGCAACATAGATTTCCTCTTAATCTTCAAAGATGGTGTTTCAAGTTCCAATAGCAAATATTTGATAGATTGTGAAAAAAATACAAGTAGTAGATGACATGAATTATATTAAATAAAATAATATTAATTCATCAAAAATATGACAGATATCTTTCCAAATCTAAATTTGCATCTCAAACTCACAAATTCCAGACATCATGAGGTATTAGATGAAAATGAGCTAGACATCAACTCCCAATTATTCATAACTTTTGGTGTAAAATATGCAACTTTGATGGGAAACTCTAGTGCAATGCACTTGATGATTTTCAATATCTCCAATGTTTCCTTTGAGAATGTCATCCCCGAAATTGGAAAGAAACATTTTGAATTGCATTGACACTAGCAACAAACTATTTTAGTATTTTTCATTTGCCACTTAACTGTACACAATATACATCTTGTGGTGGACAAAATTCTAATATGTATTATAAATTCGTGTATATATCATAGATTTATATATACATCAACTCCCAATTATTCATAAATTTTGGTGTAAAATCTGCAACTTTGATGGGAAACTCTAGTGCTCTTTAGTTGATGATGTTTAAAATCTCCAATGTTTCCTCCAAGAACATCATCTTTGAAATTGTAAAGGAACATTTTGAATTGCATTGACACTAGCAACAAACTATTTTAATATTTTTCATTATGGTGGCCAAAATTATATTATGTATTATAACTTCTTGTATATATTATTGATTTATGTAGACATCAACTCCCAATTATTCATAACTTCTGGTGTAAAATATGCAAATTTGATCGAAAACTCTAGTGCAGTGCAATTGTTGATGTTCAATATCTCCAATGTTTCCTCCGAGAACATCAACTCTGAAATTGTAAAGAAACATTTTAAATTGCATTGACACTAGCAACAAACTATTTTAGTATTTCCCATTTTCCACTCAATTGTACACGATATACCTCTTATGGTGGCTAAAATTCTAATCTGTATTATAACTTCTTGTATATATCATCGATTTATATTGATAATTGGAAGAGACCATTACAAGAGTTTACATGGTGAAGAACCCTCTACCTGGTTGAAGACATTGCTTATTTACACAATCCAATAAACCAACAACCACCTAGAACTTGACCATCTCAAAACTACCCAACAAACAATAATTAAAAATAATAATAATGTAGAATTTTTATTTTAACATAATATCATTTTTATTTCAAAACTACCTTAACTACTGAACAAAAAATAATAAAAAAAACATAGAATTTGTAATTTGGTTTCTCTGCATTACCACATGAGAATCAATCCCGACAACATCGTGAAGCCAAAGTTAAGGCGTAGGGTTGACTATATTCATGAAACATGGCATTAAGGTAATGTTACAACCAAGAGTTGATGTTGTTTTGCTACAAAATTAGCGGCTTGACTAACATAACACAAGGAGAATGGATAATAGCATTCAAGGGAAAAAGGGGTGCAAATAATTTGGATAATTGTGTTATCTATGGATAATAAATGAACAAATGTGAAATAAATTTTCTTTATAATTTACATGGAGCATATATGTTAGGGCCTCTCTAACCTCTTTTGATTCCATTATCCCAAGTGAGATATTTGCTAAGTAGAGATAACCACATAACAGTCTTGCATATTAAAGGACCATGGTGTTTCCAAATATAACCCCACCATCATGTATACTATCCATTAAAAAGAGATGCAACTTGAACATCATTACTAAGTTTGACAATGAATTCCACTGTGATGGGTTTCCTTCATCAATACTTGAGAGGCAAATAAACATGGACCATAGATTACTTACTTAAGTATGCCATTCAACTATATTCAAACCTTTTAGGCCTAAATTCTCCTTTCATTTCTGTTGAGGAGGTAAATCCCCTCTGCGGACAGAGGCGATCCCTACTAGCCCAGCAGGGGTCTAGCAACAAACAAACAATGCTATGACGCAAGCTCCTAGTTACGAAATGAAAGACTTGGGATAAGAGCCTACCTGGATTCCAACGCTAGATCCGAAGAAGAAGATGCCCCCGTCCTTCAGCCCTGGCAGATCACAATCCTTCCACGATCTCCGTGGACGAACACCTGCACACAGAAGAGACGAACAGATACATGCATAGGAACCAGCATACGTAACTAAATATCGGTCAGAAAAGATATTACTCGCATTAACATAATGGAAAACGGAGTGGATCCATAATCATAGTCATCTATTAAAGTGATAAACGAATAGAAGTTACAACCAAGTTCTCGATCGTCGCAGCTCTCCTTCGTACGGGTTCCTGTTTATCCACGCTCGCAAAGCTCGCAAGGAAAGGGAAAACCTCTCCGCAGTCTCGTAACAATGGTATCCTTGCTCGAATGGCCTTAAGGGAAAGAAGGATTCCACAGCACAAAGGCACTTGGGAATAGGGAGATGCAAAGCTCAACACTTCAAAGACTTTCAAACTCTTCAAAGATTCAAATTTCTTCATCACCTTTTTATAGCAGATGAGAGGAGAGGAGGAGGTTGGGATCCCTACAATAGTGGAAGGGAGGCCTTATCCTTTGGGAGGTTCCCCATATGGTGGAAACAAGAGGCCAGAGGAGGAAGGCCGTGGTTATTCAGGCGAAACCACTCCTGATGACTCATCCACGAAGTTGTTGTAATCGAAACTTCGCCTCTTTTTTAAAAAACTTTCCATAAATAGAGTGGCGCGGGTACAACACTGGGACAGAGCGCCAATTGGCGCGGGCTCAGTGTTAATTTTCCCCCATTGGCACGAGTACATAACGGGCTACCAGTGCCAATGCAAAAACATGTGTTTTTAGGGGTCTGTTCAGGAAATGATAAACAGGAGAAATGTTGTCCTCATGGAAAGGGATGCAATGAAGGTATTTTCAAGGCTTGACATTGCTCACAAGTCACATAATGGGTCCTCCATTGTGCGGGACGGGGAATGGTAGGGACGGTGACAAATTACTGTGTAACAGATGCCCCCTAAAGCATGAGGCTCGAGAGAGAGAGAGGGGTGAAATGCTTTACGAGAACATGTTCAACTGAAGGCCCGCCATCGGAAAACCTGCGCAGAAAGATACAACTGATATCTCAAGTACATGATGTATATATATGGTATGGACGCAGCCATCCGAAACAGAGTATACGATAATCCGGATCTAGGGTATGGGCGCAGCCATCCAACTAAGATCAAACAAATAGACTCAGGTATGGTCGCAGCCATCCAATCAGTGAGTCATGTACATAATGATAATAATCCACAATCGCAGCTTGGATTACAACAGACACAATCCAGGGTCTTGCGCTCCATCTCGACCCAAACAAGTACAAGTTCGAGCATGTGAATATGTGAGCTGATGTCGAACATGCAAGAACATCGTCTGATTACCAGCCAATGATGAAAGCTGTTAACAAACGCGAGAGAAACCACCAATAATGACAATGGTCCTCAAGGTACTACAGGTACAATCTACGGCGTGCGAATAAATGAGCTGACGTCGAACACCCGCAGAATCATTCGATCGGAAGCCAATGATGTAAACTTTACGTCGAATGCGACGAACCTGCCATTGAGGCATGCAGGCTCCAAGGTACCATCAGGAGTCTCTAGACCAACTTCCTGGATAATGAGTTGAAGTCGACAGGAAGTGACCTCGATCGAAGGTGGGCCATAATGATTCCCACATCATCGACACGAGACAGAGGAACATAATGTTTTGTTGTGAATCAGGACCATATGAGAAACAGAGGAAGGTTGATATTTGCAGAGGCCAACTTCTCTTGAACACATAAACGGCACGACAATGGACTTGGCAGTATTTGACATCAACGGATCAAAGGTCATGGCGACGAGGCAGTGAACATATGAGAGGTCAAAAGAGATTACCCAAACCCATGGAAGCAAAGTGAAGCAGCGAGATGAGATGTCCCCAACCCGACACGAATGCAGACAAGTGCCATGTTCAAGAGCGACATACTGCCGACGACAACGACGATGGTTCCATTTTTCCCCCACCATTTCTCGCGAGTACCCCAATTATTTTTGATAACAAGCTTGAAGGGGATAGCATATGCTTGTGATATAAGTCCGCCCTTCGGGCGAATCCATCCTAGTGCATTTAACGAGTCCTAGGAAGGAGAAACTCGGAGAACGTCATTTCGACGAAATCCAATGTCATCAGGGTTTAACGAGTCTGACAAAGGAAGAACTCGGCGCCTTTTCATGTTTAGAGAGTTTGAAAAGACAGCGGAAAAGAAAACTCCACAGGTCCCTTTTCGTAAATAGTTCCCCAGATCCGAAAAGGTAGAAAACAATATCCGGGAAAACCTCCTAGTCGCGATAGGCTAGGGTATTCTTTTTTCGTAATCAATCCATTCCAGCCCGAAAAAGGGTTAAACTTATACTGGGTGGATGTCGATTCGTGTCCAATTTAACGAGATCGAAACGACAAGGGCCTCGACAATCTTTTCATGTTTAGAGAGTCAGAAAAGAGCTGAAAGATGACTCCTCCTGGAGGAACGAGTGGTATAAAGGGTAGCAACTGGTTCCGGTAATGGTGGAACTACTCTTGAACAAATAAAGGTCGAGAGGCTGGCTAACAAGACCACTCATAGCAGCGGTTCCTCAGGAACGGGTAAAACAACCAAGTGAAGGCATATGATCGGCCAAGCAGATAGTGACGATGGAGTGAGAAAACCAAGGCTCATCTGGAAAAAACAGGCTGATAAAATGACAATCACAATAGGTAAAATGGGAAAGGTTTCATTTTTACACAAGCTTGAAATCAGGAAACTCTGCTTGATGTTGGTTTCATTTTTACACAAGCTTGAAACAGAAACAAACTATGCTTGAAAAAGTAAGCATGCCCCCAGCATGGTGACTCAATTCGAGGTACATGCCCCCCAAGCTTCAGTCCATATGGAAGGAAGATGGAGTGAAGGTTCAAGTTACAAGATCACGAGAAAGACTCGACTAGGATTTTACGAGATCTGATCAAAGACTCGAATTGAACAAGAATGTGTTTCATTGTTTTAACGAGGTTGACACATTAAAAGAA
Organism: Pinus albicaulis; assembly: GCA_034641835.2. Lineage (NCBI taxonomy): Eukaryota > Viridiplantae > Streptophyta > Pinopsida > Pinales > Pinaceae > Pinus > Pinus albicaulis. The sequence continues at coordinate 1,979,893,912 of CM076575.1, read as the reverse complement.
CTATCCTCCGACACCCTTGTTTCATTTTTTAAGGAGCTTGACACAAGACAAGGAACTGTGCTCCAACAACCTTGTTTCATTTTTTAAGGAGCTTGACACAAGACAAGGAACTCTGCTCCGACCAGCTTGTTTCATTTTTTAAGGAGCTTGACACAAGACAAGGAACTCTGCTCCGACAACCTTGTTTCATTTTTTAAGGAGCTTGACACAAGACAAGGAATTGTGCTCCGACAAGACCTCATCATAATGAATAAGAAGTCAATTCTTCCAAGAGTTCCACTCCCGATGGAAGAAAAACATTCTGGAAGTCAGGACCCAATGCCCCCAGCACCTGATGCACGACGGCATCATCACTGGGCACAGGCACGGGGTAGGTAGACACATAGTTGACCTGCGGTGGGGCAGAGACAACAGGTGGATAAAAACCAGGAGGGGGTGATGGCGGACCAGATGCTACATTGGGACCAAAGAACGACAGCTGATCAATGGTCACAATCCGTCCTTCATGTGGAAAACAGGCCACACGAAAGAGGGAGGAGACGAGCGCTCCCATGGCATAGGTGTAATCGCGCCCCAGTAGCAGATTGAAATCCAAGGGGCCCGGAACGACCATCACATCCATATGGACGGTTTTCCCTCCCAAAGTAATCGGTAACCTTGGAAGGATCCCCAACGGTTGACTCGTCCTTCTATTGAATGTCAACAGATTCTGGGTAACAGGCGCAAGCGGTGGCGAACCGAAAGCTTGCCAGGTAGTTGAAGACAGAATACTAACAGAGGCACCTTCGTCTATAATGGTGCTGGGTACAACCAGACCAAGAGCCTGTACTGTGATCTCGAAAGGCACATAAGACGGAAGGCGAAATCCTGCAAATCGATTCCAGTCAAAGGAAGCGACCAAACTACTCGGAGGGGCTACCATCGAAATGCGAAGGTCTTCCCTTGATGTCACGGAAGCAGAAGCCTCCTCCATGACCTCCATCTCGAAGGCGGGAGGAATATCCTCCGTAGCCTCCATCACGGGAGGCGGAGGAGGAGCTTCTTGAAGCACAGGGACAGGAGAATCTTTCTCCAAGTCCGAAGAATCTGAAGAAACCAGAAGGACATGAGGAGTGTGAGATCCACTCTCGACAGAAAAGACCTGGTGCACCGCGGATGGGGCTAGTTCAACCGATCCGACGACCAATGGTTGGTCAAGGACGGATTCATGAATTTGAATTTCTGGGGGAGTGGGATGGGCAGATAGAGGGTCCGATCACGGCATCGTAGGTGAGGCAAAAGAAATTTGTTTATCAACCGTAGGAGGCGTGGTGTAAAGCAGTCGGGTTATCCCGAAGACTCGGCAGCTCGTATATAAGGACAAGGTGAATAGCATGGTGCCCTTCACACAACTTACATGGATTGGTGATCTTACCCTGCTTCTTAGGAGCCTTACCAGTGCCCCCAACCTGACTCCCGGAAGCCAAAGGCAACGGTGGGCGGCCGTTGGACCATACTTCGAGCACCTTGGGAATGCCAGGGCAGTCTCGAAGAATATGGTCTCCCGTGCACAACATGCACGGGAACTTGACTTTCCGAGGAGGGTTGGAAGGTTTATCAAGAGGAGATATCTCGGAGGCAGTAGCCGTACATTTAGCCTCTCGCTTATCAGACTTTTTCTTCTTTGTCTTCTTCTTCTTCTTCTTAGCCACCTGGCTACTCGAATCCAGACTTTCACCAGGCGAAGTAGAAGATGAGGACGCAGAAACAGGCGAAGAAGGGGAGAGGTCCACCTTGGAATCAACATGATGTTGTTCCATCGGAGGAGATGATTGAACAGTAGTGGAGACATTCGGGACAACAGAGGTTGAGAACAACCAAACAGGCAACCCAACAGTTAGCCCAGGAAGGGACAACGTCGCCATGTAAGGAGCACCAACATTTCCAAAAGGAGGAAAATGGCCAGGATTCCCTTCTGAGGGGATTCCTTGGTTGGTAAACTCTGAAAAGGTTGCCATCAAAATCAAAACCACACACGGGCTGAAAACGAGATAAGACACACGATCAAACGGCCAACAAGCAATATCTAAACAGGTGTGTAATCGTGGGCGATTAATTTTACCACATTGGAAAGTAAGAAATTCTACCGTTTCATATTTTAAGAGTCGAGAAACGATAAAAAGATGACTCTATCTCTTTCGGAGTTGACACAAGCGTGAAAGGACAAGCGCTTGACGGTCTTTTCAAGTTTAGGGAGTCAGAAAAGACCAAATGACTGCTCAGGAAAAACTAGGCACAAAGGGTGTACCAAATATCCGTGAACTGCAATATACACCTTGGTTTCAATAATGAAACAGAAATCGACCAAGGACTTTTCGTACGTGCAGGTAGTCTCCCCGAATGCTGTGTTCGGTGTATCACGGGTATAGGGCGGCAGACTCGGCTTCCTGTGGATAAAGGGTTGAAAACCTATAGGGGTCTCCCTTTATATACGCGACGGTACGGGGAGCGCAAGTCCGTACTAGCGCTGTCTAAAGCCAACAGGCGAACGACAGCTGCTAGGTTTAACGACGCCGGAACACGTCTCTAGCCTAGACCTTCTAAATATGTTTCGTTAAGTTCCAATGCTACCTTAGGTTAATTGAATAAATTTACAGTTGATCTTCAATTAAGTTTCAATTTTCAGGCCCTATCGTATGTAGTGTCTCAAAAGACGCCTAAATGCAAAGCTACATGAGAAAAGAAATCTTTTCAATTCGATGAATGCTATCTAGTTAAGGGAAGAGCTTCAAACAATGATGCAACAAACAGCAAAACTGAAAACGAAACTTTTCCAAACTAGATGACTTTCACTATCCAAAAGTATTCTAAACATTCAACGAAGCGAATTATGCAATGTAATCTATGCAAAATCCTTTTTCGAAAACTATGCAATTGTAATCTATGCACAATTTCCTTTTTCTTTTCAAATAATAAGAATGCACTCAATGCATTTTTCGATAAAATAAGAATCTACTTAATGCATGCCTTTAACAAAAGAGAATGCACTCAAAGCGATTTTTAGTTTCCAATCACTAAACAATGTGATCTAAGTCCAATGATGAATCTCAAAAACACTTTTCGATGCAATGTGATCTAATGCATTTAAACGAAAAGAAAACTATGAGACGAAAACTAAAAGAACGCAAATATCCTTAAAGAAGGATGAAAGCAAAAGGGATGCGAACAAACACTAAGAATGCAATCGTTGTTTCAAAATACTTTGTGACGAAATTCCTCAAAAGGTGACAAAACACAAAGAGGACTTCCAAAGAATGAAATCAAAACAAGGCATTCATCCCTTTTACATCAGACAATCATAGAAAGAAGACATTCCAAATAATGAGCAATGTAATCTATGCTCATACAGAGGAAAGACCCAAGGGAAAGACACACTAGTGAAGGATTAAGGGAAAAAAAACTCAATTTTCATACACCCTGAAAGTGGCCCGACTTGTACATTGACAACTAGCGCCACTTGGCGCGACTTTTACTTGAAAACTAGCGCCAATGGCCAAGTGGCGCGGGTTGCTAACTGACAACAAGCGCCACTGCCTGAAAATGAAAAAACAAAGAATTCCTCCCAACCAAGACCAGACTTCCCACTTCAAGCTGAATCTAAAACAAACCCAGAAGCAAAGTACTGACCAAAAGAAGCTTCCGAACAAGGGTAACCCTACCACCTACAGGAAATGGCGCGACTGTCTGGCTGTAATCCGCGCCAGACAGGGGATGGCGCGACTAGTAAACTGGCAACCTGCGCCAACTGGCACGACTGTCAGGGCTAAACTCGCGCCAATCAAGCCAACTATGAAAAGGTGAAAATTCGGAAAAGCAGAGGTCAGATCTGATCCTCTGGGGGCTGAACCAAAAGCCAAAACACAAAAAGAACCCAACCCAAAAGGTTCATCAAGCAAGGAAAAACGATCAAAGCGAAACAATCATAAACGAGACAAGGAAAACCGGACGTTCCCCAGTATGGTCGCCAATTTGTTGAGGAGGTAAATCCCCTCTGCGGACAGAGGCGATCCCTACTAGCCCAGCAGGGGTCTAGCAACAAACAAACAATGCTATGACGCAAGCTCCTAGTTACGAAATGAAAGACTTGGGATAAGAGCCTACCTGGATTCCAACGCTAGATCTGAAGAAGAAGATGCCCCCGTCCTTCCGCCCTGGCAGATCACAATCCTTCCACGATCTCCGTGGACGAACACCTGCACACAGAAGAGACGAACAGATACATGCATAGGAACCAGCATACGTAACTAAATATCGGTCAGAAAAGATATTACTCGCATTAACATAATGGAAAACGGAGTGGAACCATAATCATAGTCATCTATTAAAGTGATAAACGAATAGAAGTTACAACCAAGTTCTGACGTCGCAGCCTCCTTCGTACGGGTTCCCGGTCATCCACGTCTCGCAAAGCTCGCCAAGGAAAGGGAAGGCCTCTCCAGAGTCTCGTAACAATGGTATCCTCACTTGAATGGGCCTTAAGGGAAAGAAGGGATTCTTTACAGCACAAAGGCACTTGGGAATAGGGAGATGCAAAGCTTCAACACTTCAAGACTTTCAGCCCTTCAGCATTCAGCCCCTTCATCAATGGATGAAGGCTATATTTATAGAGGAGAGGAGGAGGTTGGGATCCCTACAATAATGGAAGGGAGGCCTTATCCTTTGGGAGGTTCCCCATAAGGTGGAAACAAGAGGCCAAAGGAGGAAGGCCGTGGTTATTCAGGCGAAACCACTCCTGATGACTCATCCACGAAGTTGTTGTAATCGAAACTTCGCCTATTTTTTTAAAAAACTTTCCATAAACAGAGTGGCGCGGGTACAACACTGGGACAGAGCGCCAATTGGCGCGGGCTCAGTGTTAATTTTCCCCCATTGGCGCGAGTACATAACGGGCTACCAGCGCCAATGCAAAAACATGTGTTTTTAGGGGTCTGTTCAGGAAATGATAAACAGGAGAAATGTTGTCCTCATGGAAAGGGATGCAATGAAGGTATTTTCAAGGCTTGACATTGCTCACAGGTCACATAATGGGTCCTCCATTGTGCGGGACGGGGAATGGTAGGGACGGTGACAAATTACTGTGTAACAATTTCCATCCTCTTTGGCCTCATTCTTGAAGGGTTTAGGATTTGGCATATGCAAGAGATAAAATACCAACATTATGAAGCATTTGAACATGTACCAAAATAGGTGGTGTCCATAACCCGATCCTAACCAAATATCTTCCTCAATTCCCACTTTCCTTCTACTTCCCACCTTCCACATTGAACAAACAACTACACGAGGAAAGGCACCAATCAAAGACTTCCATACAATGGAATAAGTTTTTGCAGGCTTTCATGATTCCCTACACCATTCGTCCATCAACATCCCTATTGGGTATTTAGATCTCATCACTCTTCCCCATAAGGATAAATTGTGAGTAAACATCAGCATTTGTTATAGGGAGTTTTTTATCCAAGTGTTCTCCAATAAGAGAGTGTACAAATGTAACAACAAGGGCGTACTCCTCCTTTTCAAAAAATTCCTCTGCTTTTCTAATTTTGCCGGCTTGTCTAGAACTAGTTTCAAGCTCCCAATTTGGTCACAACGTTGTCATCAATAAACTCCCAACGATGCTTCTTAAGATTAAATATTTCAATATCCCCATCAACATATAATTATTTCCCTTTCAAAATTTGATCCCTCCACTTCCCTACCAATTAAACTATAATAATATTAATCCTATTTATGTAACCCCTCAGCGTTGTCATCAATAAACTCCCAACGATGCTTCTAAAGATTAAATATTTCAATATCCCCATCAACGTATAATTATTTCCCTTTCAAAATTTGATCCCTCCACTTCCCTACCAATTAAAATATAATAATATTAATCCTATTTATGTAACCCCTAAATTGGCGCTTCACTTCCAGAATAACCCATTTCCAATAATCAAGCCTTAACAACATTTGCTTGAGAATCACCTAGTTGATCCTCCTGAATCATTATGTTCCATGTTGCCTGCTTGGATTCTTCCAATATTATATGTATGATCTCACTCAGATTCTTTTGTATCAACAATTGAGTCTTCAACACTTGAATTAGATGATTGATCCACAACTTGACAAGCCAAGACATATTCTACTGCATCTTCTTCATTATGTGCTCAATGTATACGTACAACTTCTCAACCAAAGAGGAAGAATATCCCATGTCCACAAATCTACTCTTAATGCTACTCTCGGGTGTGTACGATGAGCTTGCCTCATATGTGTTGGGGGGGAATGGTTCAAGGTAGAGTGGTTGCCACATAACAATAGATATAAAGTCTCCATTCTCGTTTCTAACACATTCCATTCTTGAGAAATTGTTATCTTGGGTTGCATTCTTTTGTCGAGGAGAACCATATTTTGGGTCATTTTATTCATTGCCCACAAGATTCCCCATATTGATATTATATACCTTGATCTCACTCTCACATTGTGGGTTTCTGTAGGTCTATCTGTTGATAGTCCAACATAATACCAATGTATTTGCAATGATATTGTTTTGGGCACACCCTATTCCTATACAGTAACAAACATTGTGATTGTTTTCTCCCCAATATTCGGAGCTCATGTTCCAAATGCCGAGGTATCTTGGAAATTAAACATGTCAATAATTTCCATTGTTTCCATCCAAAGAAAATGTGTTGGCCCTGGATATAATTTTCGCTTCTTGTTTTCCTAGATTGTGTCCATATACAATATGACTCCGTATTGGAGAACTTGCGGTACTATTATGATATATATCCCTAATTTCTTTGGTTCCCATAATATTTCTCAGTTTATTCCAGCATGCACTTGGGCTACCAAGCATTGATGTAACCTTTCGAGCTCCTTTCTAAACCGTTTTGCATGAGCTTCAACTTCCTTCACTATCCTTGCATCCTCACTCTTTCATTTATTCTCAATCTAGATTTGGTTTTGGTCTTGACATAAGGAGCATTTATCAAATTGAAAAAATGCATTTCCTACCCCTAAATCTTAATGAGATCCAAGTTGACCATCAAGTGAAAATCCAATCAAACAATATTTGCATTGCAATCCATCATAATCAATGCCACTCTGAGAAAATGAATGAGTAGACCTCCCTTGTTGAGATAACAAACCTGAATTTGAAACTTGGTTTTGAAAACCAAACTAATATGAGACCTGCATGTTCCTCTCTTTTCTTGAGTTATGACATTGCAAATCTAAAGAAAGAGGCACTATATATGGAGTTGATCTAGATCTTGGGGGAAGGGCCCCAAGATCTAAAAGTTGAAATGGATCTGGAAAGATATGCAAAATTAGAATGCCAGAAAAATGAGAGAGTTCCCATGAAAATGTGAAGTTGGGTTACACTTTTTGCCATTTTTGGAGAAAAAAATTTCATTTTTTTATGTTCTTCAACTTTCTGCAAGCCAAAAAAAAATTTATGTTTGGAATTTCATTTTGCAATAAAAATAAAAGTTGTCAGAAATTTTATTAGCTTTATATTACTTATTTTTTGTAGTTTTTTTACAAATTTGATATGTCAACTTAGTGTTTCTTAACAATCAAAATATTCATAAAAAGTCATGTTAATACGCGCTAGTGTATTCTTTGAAAGCTTTGTGTTTTTTAGAAACAAAATGTGTTACAACAATATAGACAGAGTCTACTTCGGTTTCGTTATATTTACAGAACCAAATGATGCATATCCTAATTACTAGAATTTTTTGAACTAATCAAATATGAAAAAAATGCATATTTTGAATATGTTTTGCAACACACGAAATTTCTCAACATATAAGTTATAAACTAAAAATATAAAAACTACCCATTACAGACGACGGACCAATGTAATGCACCATAATTTTTTCAATTTTTTTTATAGTGTATTTTGGAAGATACTGTATATTGATTTCACTGAATCATAATGACCTTCAGAAATTATTTGCACCCGTTTTATTACAAAATTAATTAAAATTAGTAAATATTTATGAAATTCCATGAAAGTAGATTGAATTTTGAAAATTCTTATCTTGGTTCCGACAGTTAATTCAGAATGTTTCATGGAGTTTAATGAGTCCAAAGTTGAAGATATGTATTCAGAGCTTGGCTCTACATAATTGCAAACATGTTAGTTCGGCCAAAATTTTAAAAAACATTCCGCCGAATTGTTTTTATCGCTGACGGCCTGTCAAGTCTAACGACAGAAAAGTTTGGCCGAAATTTTTCTTGACTTTCCGTCGACCGGAAAATACAACGAAGTCCCTAAAAAAAAATAATTCGCGGCAATATAAATTGACGTAAAACCATTTATTATTTTCGCATGATTTCACACATTTATTCATTTGGTCTGATTTTGCAAAGAATTATTTTGGGTTTAAGGAATTTTTGGCATAACATTCAAAGGACATTTCTTGGAGGTATGTGATACATTTTTTGGATGTTTTTGGGTTTCATTTTTTTTAAGGTATTTTGTTTTTAGAGGTTTTGGGCTTAATTTTCATTGTTTTTTTGAAGGTATTTTGTTTTAAGAAGTTTTGGGCTTAATTTTCATTTTTTTGAGAGGTTTAGGGCTTAATTTTGAAAGGACATTTTTTTGGATGTATTTTGTTTTTAGAGGTTTTTGGGCTTAATTTCCAAAAGACATTTTTTGGACTTAATTTCGAAATGACTCTTTTTAGGCTTAATATTCAAATGACATTTTTTAGAGGTTTTTTTTAAAGTGATATTTTTTTAGAGGCTTTTTTGAAGTATTTTTTAAAGTGGCATTTTTTAAGAAGTTGGAATTAATTTTCAATGAACATTTTTTGGAGGTATTTTTTGAAGTGACATTTTTTTAGAGTATGTGTTTTGGGTTGAAGTAAATATTTTATAATGGATTTTTAAAATGAGTTTTTATCTAACTTTTTAAATGAAATTTTTTTGCAAGACTTGGAAGGAAATATTTTGAGCTTTGTTTCATTTTTATAAGAAATGTTTTTCTTGGATTTTTTAAAGTAAGTGTTTTGGATTGAAGTATGTATTTTTTGCAAAATTTTTAAAATGAGTTTTTTTTTTTTTTTTAAATTAAATCTTTTGTGATGTTTTTTTTAATTGATTTTTTGTCTAAATTTTTGAAGGAAATGTTTTGAACTTCATACTCTATTATCATCGGAATTCAAAGGAATTGCACGACAAAATATGATCGAACAAGAGACCTTGGGGAACGTAGAGAAGAGGGGAGAAAATCTCGCAAAAGAAAGAGAGAAGCACTCTCAAATATTGAAAGGGAAAATAAGCCTCAATTAGAAGTTGAAGCAGGTATGTAAATGTAAATATTATGAATTTGATATTTAAAATTTTCCTAGTGTAAAATGTGAAGCTTAATTTTTATTTGATGAACTAATTTGAAAAATATTTTGCAATGTAAACAGAGAGAGATATTCCTCAAAACATTGATGATGAGATACAATATTTTGAAAGAGAAAGTGAAAGAGATGTTTAACCAATGATTGAAGATGGTGAAAATGTTGAAAGAAATTCAAGTGAAGAAATTGAATCACAAGGTGTATATATATATTGAACACATGCACATATTATTGAAATTATACATATTTATTAATTAATTAATTTATTGAATATTTAAACTTATTATGTACTATTAATTCGAATATGTACAGATGAAATCCATGTCGATGATGAGATGTTAGAAAATGTTGACACTCACACATATGGAGATAAAAGAGCTGACCATGTTATACGATATCGTGTTAAACACATTTTTGATACGTACTTCATAAAGGAAAATGTGACACTTCAAGCCCAAATGTTGAAAGGTCTCCTATCATTAAGGAAATTAAAAGAAGCTACGAGTTTATTGGGTATTCAAAAGTCAACAAAAGATAAAAAAATGAAGGAAAATGTGATACAAAATATAAATAGTACTATAAATTCAATTGGAATATCTAGACAGAAAAATGTTTTAGTTGTATGTAGAGAAGTACATATGGCAGTGGTTTCATCAAGTACTAAAGAGAATCGCTTGGTAAATTCTATGGCACGAGCATTAGGAACCTCACAAAAAACTTTGCACAAACATCAGAAATTTTGGTTGCACATAGATATAAATGATGAACTCTCCTGTTGGAGAGCTATTTGTAGGCAGCCATACAAAGATAGACTTGGAGAAAATGTTAAAAACACAATATATGAATTTTGGAAGAAAAATTCATGTGTTTCACCAAATGCAAGGGATGTGATGCAAAGAAGAATAACATGAAATGAGTACGAAGAACATGAAAAAAATTTCTTGGACACCACTCAGATAGAGTTTTTCAACAATTTCAAAGAAGAGAATCGTGAAATTCGTGTCTCAATCAGTGCTTTTGTTCAACAAAATCCATGGTATGTAAAACCTATCACCGTACGTGACACTTTTTGTTGTCGTTATCATGTGGAATTTCAGTTATATTATGACACATTCCTTAATTTTGGTCTAACATTTCAGAAAGATTCACCTCCTCCTTCCACTATTCGTGATTTCATATCTCAAATTCTATGTGGAAGAGAAAGCGATGAATTCTTTTACGAAAAGAAATGTGTTCGTGGTAAAAAATGCGATGATTGTGGAAATTTCACTGAATTTCAAAACAGATATCGTACTGATATAAATAATCAATCATTGTCCAACATGAAAGTGAAATGGAAGTGATATGAATATATCCATACATCGATTCAAGGTTCAAATAGTGCTAAAAGAATCGAATTACAAGAAGAAGAAATTTTTGTGATAGATTTTTTGAGAAAGTTTGAGGTGGAAATTTATAAATACACCAAGCATTCCCATAGAGCTCGATGGCAGGACTTGCAATTCAAAAAATATTGTCAATTTTTTCCACCAGGGACCATTTTGTCAGTAATTGATTTTGTAGAAAACTACACATTTATTCCATAAAAATAAATTCAGAGAGAATACTATCATTCTGAACCAATCTCCATGCTCTTCCATATTCTATATAGACATGCTAAACAAAATGTCGATCATATAGAAAGCACCAGTGAAAATTGGCATGTTTTTAAAGAATATCACTTTTATATCAGTGACGATCATACACATGATACATATTTTGTACAACACTATTTTGGAAAGATTTATGACTCCTTGAAAACTCATGGAATAAAGTCAATGAACATTGGATATGTTCAGATGGATGCGCAGGTCAATTTAAATCTTCACGATCATTCTTTTGGTTGTGTTGTCTTCATAAGAAAACCTGCATTAAACATTGTTGGAATTTATTTGAGACTAGTCATGGAAAAGGAGAACATGATGGTGCAGGGGCATGCATAAAAGAAGCACTTCAAAGATATCAAATGAACCCCTCTGCAAACTGACTTGTGGACGCTAAAGAAGTTGGTCAATGGTGCATCGCTACTCTAAGCCATGAGACTAACCGATCAAGGGAAGTGCGAAGGTACATTAAATTTAATTTTTATTAGATATATAATTTTAAACATTGTACATGTATCACAATGATTATCTTTGATGGTATTTTGATATCATATTTACATTATTCTTTGAATTTTCCATATATAGGCTGTTTTGGAATATTGGGGTTGAAGATGTAGACAAATCAATTGGAAATGACATTGAAACAATAAAAGGGACTCTAACATTGCATTCAATTAAAACAAAGTTGTCCACAAATGTGTTTGCATTGGATAAAAGAAAACACAGAATCCAATGATGTTTGTGAAAACAAAATGTACGTAAAATATTGGAAACATACAAGACTAAATACAAAGGGGAAAATGTCCATTGCAATGTTTGAAGAAATACAATTAGAGGAGACTACAATATCATCTGATGTTGATCGAGTTTCTGATCTTGTTAGAGAAGGTAACATTTGAATTTCTTTCAAATGATAGAGATCTAGATATAGATACTAAAATTATTTTTAAATTAATTAGGATATGTTTTTGTTGTAATTACACCTACTGAAAACAATGAAAATGTGAATTATTATTTGATGCGTTGAACTGAACGAAAGATGAAATTATTAGAAAAATATAATGATCACATGTTTCCGTATGACAGAGGATCTATTATACTGAAAGGTTATTTTTTAGACAAACTAATGAAAGTGGGGATTTTGTTTACTTTGAAGACTATGAATCTAATGTCATAAGTTGTCAATATAGTCACTTGGTGTGTGCAGCACGCATAAATTTGATAGAGGTTCAATCAAAGAAAAAAATGAAAATTGAGAAATAGAAAATGTCAAAATCCGATCATGAACGAATCATTGAAGATGGCATTCCATTGGAATTATTTTTATTGAACTGCCCAATAATTTCTTCTCTTTGGATTGATGTTTTAGAACTTCAAGAACTCAACTAAAAATTGCGTTGCCTTGTTATGTTATCTATGCAAGTGTTTGCACATGTACATTGTTTTGGTACATGCACAGTATTATCAACTGAAAGTAGCTTTTCTATACATGCATTGATGAAAAATGTTGCATGTATTGGATATATATATGTTCAAGAATGCAATTCACTGAAAGTAGCTTTTCTATGTGCATTGATGAAAAATGTTGCAAGTACTGGATATATGTGTTCTAGAAGTATTGGATATATATATGTTATAGAATGCAATTAACTGAAAGTAGTTTTTCTATGTGTTCTAGAATGCAATTAACTGAAAGTAGCTTTTCTATGTGTTCTAGAATGAAATTAACTGAAAGTAGTTTTTCTATGTGCATTGATGAAAAAAAATTCACGTACTGGATATATACATGTTCTAGGCAATTAACTGAAAGTAGCTTTTCTATGTGCATTAATGAAAAATGTTGCACGTATTGGATATGTATATATGTTCTAGAATGAAATTAACTGTTCAAGTAGTTTTACTATGTGCATTGATGAAAAATGTTTCACATACTAAATATATATGTTCTAGAATGCAATTAACTAAAAGTAGTTTTTCTATTTTCATTGATGAAAAATGTTGAAGTATTGGATATATATGTTCTAGAATGTAATTAACTGAAAGTAGATTTTCTATGCGCATTGATGAAAAATGTTGCACGTACTGGATATATATGTTCTAGAATGGAATTAACTAAAAGTAGTTTTTCTATACATGAATTGATGAAAAATGTTGCACGTACTGGATATATATACATTATAGAATGAATTTTTGAAATTTTATGATCGTTTGACACGTCTAACAAGACCTAGAATCTTATGATTGCTTATATATATATATATATATATATATATATATATATATATTGTACTTCAATCGTTTTAACATATATATTCAAACATGTACTTAAATCATTTCTACATGTACATATATTCATGTGAATTTTTTTGTTTGTTTGTTTGGAAAATGACAACTTGAATTTTAAAAACAAAACATTATATCACAATATTACTTCACATGCCAATTGTAGTTCAGCTATCCAATAAAAAAAAAACATTATATCACATGCCAAATGTAGTTCAACCATCCAAAACTTAAAAGTTAAAAAAAAAAAACATTATAGATCACAACATTACTTCACATCCCAAATGTATTTCAACCATCCAAAACTTAAGTTTTAAAAACAAAACAAATTAGAAAACAACATTACTTAACATGCCAAATGTAGTTCAACCATCCAAAACATCAGTTTAAAAAAAAATGTAGTTCAACCATCCAAAACTGGAGTTTTAAAAGCAAAACATTATAGATCACAAGTATCAAGTATCAAGTAACATTACTTCACATTCCAAATGTAGTTCAACCATAACACTGTAAAAACAAAACAAATTATAACTCAACATTACTTCACATGCCAAATGCAGTTCAACCATCCAAAACTTAGGTTTAAAAAAAAAAACAAATTATACAATAACATTACTTCACATCACATGCCAAATGTAGTGCAACCATCCAAAAATTGAGTTTTAAAAACAAAACAAATTATATAACACTGTAACATTACTTCACATGCCAAATGTAGTTCAACCATCTAAAAATTACGTTTCAAAAACAGTATATATCACATTCACATGTACCAAATGTAGTTCACATAAAATATGTCCAAAATTTGTAAATCTCACAAGTATCAAGTATCAAGCATCAAGTTATATATGACTACATTTAGATAAGACTATATATAAAAAAAAATATTTATAAGACTAAATCTATTGAAAATATAATGTTGCACGTGTGCATGTGCATCATCCATCAAATACAAATGGATGTAGTGTCTCTCCCAGCAAAGTCACGATCCTCGAGCTATCTTGGGAAGCATGGGGAACTTGGACACAATGTGTACAAACATTAAAATTTAATGTTTTGAAATTGAGTGAGAATATATAGAACTTCATGTAAAAAAATAAAATGTAAAAAAAAATCATGCAATACCTCATAAGGTTCCCTCTCCATTTGTTGCTCGTCTACTAAGACTTCCCCCACTGGAGCATCTTCAACAGTAAATTGTACAATATACATGTACAATTATATATATATATATTTCAAATGAAAATGCATATATAAACTTATTTTCAATAATATTAAAAAAAAGTTAGACAACTTGTTCAAATGGTTGAAATGGTGTGGATGTTCCTATCTCCATCACTAGAGTTCGTGGAGAACAAAAATCCTCTATAAGAACCTACAATTCAAAAAAAATGAAAGTATAAAATAACTCAAGATAAAGATCTCAATTTATAATAAAACTTTTGAACTTCAATTTATAAATTATAACTTAAAAACATATATTTAAGTGAAAAATTGAATACTTCTGTTGGTGGATTTGGCACATCTCCTAAGAGAGGCTCCAAAAGAAAATCTCCAAAAACCTAAAATTCAAAAGATTTAAAATAACTGAAGATATAGATATATTTCATTTTTTAATGGAACTTTTTGAGGTGGAATTTACAAACTTAAAAAAATAAATTTTAAAAGTGAAAAATTGTTCATACTTGTGATGGTGGATTTGGCACATCTCCCAAGGAAGAAGATACCGCCATCGCAAAAACATCGGACGAAATCAAAATCTGTTAAAAAAATTTATTATATATATGTACATGTACATGTGTGCACAATTATTTATTTTAAAAATATCTCATCATGTTTAGATATATATAATAATGGATAAAAAATAATTGTACATCATCATGTGATCAATTAAAAAACAATAAAATTTGCCAACATATCTTGATGGTGAGAACCATCTTGATTGTATGATTGATGGTGAGACCCATCTTGATTGTTTGAACCGGAGGCTTCGACTATGATATTAACATTTTCTTCATTCATCAAGCGTGACAACTACAAATGGTGTTAACATAAAATGTTACATTTTTATTAGATTAATGTATACAAATAAACGTATGTATATATGTACTTATTACAAATTGTACGTGTGTTAAAATAATTGAACCCTAACCATTAACACATACCATTCCCATGCCCTCTTGCTCATGAACAACTAGGTCCTGCCAACCATTGCGACAATTCTTTGCATATATTTTGAGATCTTCAACATTCATGTTGTCAATCTCTTCATTTGTATAATACACAAAATTAGCGTGTGCATTCTCACGTGCTCTTTGTCGATTTAGACAAACATCGACTCCACCCAATCCACTGTGAACATTGTCAATGATGGCATCCCTTGCTTCTCGAATAATTTGAGAACTGGCATCCATATCTGACCACAAAGTTTCGACACGAAGAGGCGACTAACCAATGGTGGCTCAAGGCGAGGCAACTCAATATCATGCCTAGCGCCCCTATGGTCACACAATTGACCTTTCCCGGGACCAAAAAATTTAGAAGGAAGGTCATTGTAATTGGGTTTCATTTACAAAAAAAATTATGTATAAAATAATTTTGTAAAATAAAGCAGAACCTCGTCGTTCCATGGGAGTCTTCCATAGGCCCCAAGGTGTCTATCATACAAATAGTGAGCTATATAAGGGTGTTTGAAATATTTCACCTCAGCATCTTTCTTTTCGGTGCTTCTTTGAAATTAAACATAGACTTGGCCATTTCTGTTGTAACTCTTTGTTTAACAACCTCTCATTTATCGGGACCCATCACTGTTTCCTTTTTTTTCTCATCACTTCTATAAAAGTATTAATGTTTGGCCCAAGCTTTAAGTACACATCGAATAGTTCGCTTAAAGAGTGTGTAACTATTTCTAAGCTTTGTCGACTCTCAGCAGGTAGAGTCAAAGCCACGAGATCTCTCTTCAATTTTGCATGAATATGTTGACACATTTCTAAGGTGCATTGATGCATCTTTGTTTCCCAAGGTATATCGGAAATGTGAAACGGATAATTCGTAGTTGGTGGACAAAATTCTTCTTGAATGATGTGTTTTTCCCTACGTCTTTTTTGAGAAACATTTGGAGCAACATTTTCAGCCTCTACATCAATATATAAAATTTTTTATATTAAAAAAACACATGTAAAAAAAATTGTACAAATTGAATGAAAATAATATTCAAATTGATGGCCACCTCGATGTGGTTGGCTAGTATCTTGCCCACCCAGAGACTGTTGAGAACCATAATGACCCTGCCGAGAACTAGAATGACCACCGATTGGTTGAGAACCAACACGACCATCCATTGACTGGCCTCTGGGGGAGCACATATCACCACCTTCACACAATCCGCCAGCACTTATTTATGGTCCTCTAAGGAAATGTGAACCACCACCAACCTCACGAGACAAGAGAGAAGCTTCATAAAAAATATGAATTTATAATCAATTCAAAAATACATTCATACATATAAATACATGTACTTATTCATTGATTAAATTGTGTGAACCATACCATGATTACGTGAACCATGGGCATGCTCCATTGATGGAATAGACACCCTTGTCCTCATAGCTCCTAAAAAATAAAAAAATAAACTTATTAACAACTAATTTAACTCACAAAATTGATAAAAAATCAATTCCATATGTACACACATGTATGTATATGTATGGAGATTTAAGATTATATTTAAATACCATGAACATCCCTCGATCCTTGAACCCCCTCTCTCGTAGAGATATGGGATTCTATTGATATTCGTCGTTCTTCCTCCATGATATATATATCTACAGTGGACATTTACAATTATTTTTTTAAATTACTATTTAAAATAAATTCAAAATAAATTTTAGAAAATTAATATAATTTAGTGTACACAAATTATGTAAAACACAACTTTCAAAGCACTAATTGATGCGTGAAACTCAATTTAAGCAAATTTTTTTATAAAAATGTTGAGTTCACTGAATTGCGCTTTACATGGTGGGAGAACATTTGGTATAAAATTGAAAAAAACACTTGGTCATTAAAAAAGAAGCATGAAACTCCATTTAAACAAAAAATTGTTGAAGTCCTCACATTTTAATTTTATAAAAATGTGAATTTCACCACTTGTTGCAAATGTGAAGTTCACCAAGTTACACTTTACATGGTGTGGTGGGAGTGCACTTGGTATATAATTGAAAAAAACACATGGTCATTAAAAAAGACGCATTTATAAGTACAAAACACACACGTATCCAAGATATGTTACAATTTCCATCAATAAATTTTGAAGGAGAGTATCTCAACACTAATTCATCTTTGAGAGATGAATCTTGAATTTTTGAAGAAGAGCGTCTCAAAAATAATTCATATTTGAGAGATGAATCTTGCATTGGCATTGCCTCGTATAATTCTAATTCATATTTGATAGATAATGTTGGCATTATGATGCAGAGTGCTGCCCTGATGGCAACCCACCGAATGAAGATGAAGACATGCGACTATTGACATGTGTTGTCTGGCGATTTAACCACCCGATCAAGTTATTCCCCGACTGATGGACCCGTGAGTACAGAAGGCAATGAAGAAAGGAATTCAATATGTGCTAGATCTATGATGAAAAGAGTATGTCTCAAGGTATACACGGATTTATCTAGGGGAAATCGCGTATGCACGCGGGAAAGAACGTTCCAAGTCGCGTATGGCAAAAGCGCTCATAAAGTGCAAAACCAGGGGTAACCACCATGGTATTGACCCATTGTATTGGGTAATGATTCGTCTAAATGACCCCGTCCAGGAATACCATTGGAAGTAATGTAGTTTTGGGCTCATGGTATTGTTTTGGTTCATGGTATTGAAAAAGGGGCTCATGGTATTGAAAAAGGGTAAACCTATATAAAGAGAAGAAATTCATTGTGCAAATCATGAGTGTGGGTGCAAGATGTCTGAGCTTGAATGAATACTTCTCTCCGAAGTAGATCTGAATGGAAAGGGTTACAGTTGAATGATAGATCTGAACGTATGATGCACCAATAATGAAGAAAGGGATCTAGATCTGAAATGTACTTGTATCTACTAGATCTCGATTATGGAAGGCTTAGATCGAATTGAAGGCAACTCTCGTTCTAAGTAAAATGGTAAATCTAAATTGACCATCCTGATTCCAAGAAGTAGTTCGTGCTTCTGTAATGATTGAAGATCTATACGCTACTTGGCCGCGGAGGAAGCGCGTATATACGCAGCTTCAGCGAAGAGAAAGCGCGTATGCGCAATAAAATATACACTGAGGTATACGCTGGTTTGTGTGGACGGAAGCGCGTATATACGCGACATCAGTGAAGTAAAAGCGCGTATGCAAACTAGGTTTGCTGAAGCAAGGGGTATGGAAAGGTCCACCAAAATATGATGAAACGTGGCCCGTAAGTGGTGTCCTAGTAGAAGCTGATCCGCAGAAAATTGATGAAACGTGTCCATAGAGGTGCTGAGGGTTGTAGCCTTCAGTCAGGGGGTTGGAGCTCCCTTCCAGGTGAGGCTGGTAAACGAGATCAGGGGGTCGTAGCTCCCTTCCAGGAGAGGCTGGTAAACGAGTCAGGGGGTTGGAGCTCCCTTCCAGGAGAGGCCGGTAAACGAGCGCAGGTGGGTGCCTGCGTGCTGGTCAAGTCTGCGCCAGCACATATGTTGTAAGATGTTTTCTCTATAATAAAATATTGAAGGCTGAGCAACTGCAGCGGTGGTTTTCTCCCGACTTGGGTTTCCACCTAAAAATCCTGGTGTTCATGTGTGATGATTTACTCTGTTCTTACTGCACATGTTTAATGTTTATTAAACATCTGATGAATGAATGATGGAATGAGTTAAGTGAAGAACTAATGACATAATTAGATATCTGTGTATACGCGAGTTTCATAAAGGGTATCCGCGTAAATACGCGAGTCTGTTTCAGGAAAGTAGCGTATGGGTTTTAGAAGCAGGTAAAAGTAAAAGTTTTGAATATGCAGTAAATACTGATTCACCCCCCCTCTCAGTATTTTTCCCAACAATTGGTATCAGAGCAGGTCCTTCTGCAGAAGCTTGATCGCTTGAAGGAGATCCGTCGCAATGGGAAGTCAAGAAGGAGTAATGTCTATAAAGCCACTTCTATTCAATGGAAGCAATCTGATATTCTGGAAGGTACGAACAAAAGCATATCTGCAAAGTCTTGGTGCAGATGTATGGGCAATCGTGGAAGAAGGTTATCAATACCCGACAAGTATTCCTACCGATGCAGCAGAAAGGAAGAAGTATGAAATCAATGCCAAAGCAGTAAATGTCTTATTGGGAAGCATGTCTGAACCTGAATTTTCTAAAGTGATGCAGCTACATTCAACAAAAGAAATATGGGACAAAATCATTCTAAGCTATGAAGGAGACACAAAGGTAAAAAGTGCAAAACTCCAAACTCTTAGAATTGAATATGAAAATTTGAAGATGCATAGTGATGAGAGTGTTGCCAGTTTCTTTCTTCGTCTGGATGATATTGTATATCGAATGAGAAATTTGGGTGAAACCATAACTGATACTACTCTGGTGGAAAAGGTCTTAAGATCCTTGACTTCAAAATTTGACTCTAAAGTTTCAGCTATTGAAGAAAGACAAGATCTGCAAACTCTTACTATTATTCAATTACATGGTACTCTGACTGCTTTTGAAATGAGACAAGGAGGTCCTTCTCAAATAAGAGAAGCTGCTTTTAAGGCATCTACAAAAGGAAAAGAAAAGGAAGTTGTCAAAGAATCCAGCTATATATCCGATGAAGAAGAAGCGAATTTCGTAAGAAAGCTCCAACTAGGTACTGGAAGATTCAAAGGTAAGCTTCCCTTCAAATGTTTTGAGTGTGGAAAAGTTGGTCACTATGCTGCTAAATGTCCTTATAGAGAAAAACATGGTAAAGGGAAACAATTTGAAAAGAGAAAGAGTTATTATGCAAAAGAATATAATGATGAAGTGTCCAGTGAAGATGAAGGAGATTCTGACCAAGATCTGAAAGTTCTCATGGCTAAGAAGCAAAAGAAGAAGGCTACTCGAAACAAGAAGATACCTCAGAAATCATGTATAGCAAAAATTGAAGAAGATGAACCAGGTACTAATCTTTGTTCGTGTTTCTTACTTAACTGCATGTGCAAAGATTATGATATTAGAAGTGACAGTATGGATCCAGAAGTTTCTGACGAAGCTCTCCAAGTACTCATGGCAAAGAAGGAAAAGAAGAAGGCCACTTGTAATACTCTTCTTTGTGCAAACAATAGTGAAGATAGTGAAATTAAATTTGTGGATCTAGAAGAAGCTTTCAAGATCAAATTTGAAGAACAACAAAAAGAAATTGATAAGAAAGATTCTATTTACAAAGAGATGATCTCTCAAATGAAAGATCAAATAGAAATGCTGAATGGACAGGTGGAAAAGTATCAAAGGTTTCATACTTATGCATCCAATCGAATTAAAGAACTAGAAGCAGAAATCAATGATCAAAATATTGATCTTGAAAAATCAAGCAAGAAGAATGAAGGACTTGAAGCTGCAATCATCTCTCTGCAAGCAGATCTAGAAGCATCAAGTAATAAAAATAAGGAACCTCTACAATCATTGGAAAAGGAAGGCCTTGAAGCAGAAATCATCTCTCTCAAAGAAGATCTGGAAAAATAAAATAAGAAGAATGAAGAGCTGGAACAAACATGTGAAGAAAAAAAAAATTGGCTGAAAGAAGAGATTCTAAATCTGAAGGATCAAGTAGAAGATGGAAGAAGGAAAGAATAAAGCATGACTAAGCAATGTCAAGCCTTGGAGGTTGAGGTAAACATTCTCAAAGGTAAATTATAAGAAAAGGTAAAACTTTTGAGGTTTCAAGATAGTACTAATATTTTGGACAATATTCTGAGTAATCAAAGGTCTCCTGCTATCAAACTTGGTCTTGGTTTTCATGAAACTGTTAAAGGAGAATCTAGCTCACAAGGAAGTGCAAAAAATTCAGAGGATGTCAATGCAAAACCTGAAGTGTTGAAAGAAACAAAAGATCGACCAAAAATCATGAATTCTCAAAGGAATTCATTCAAGAACGTTGAATGTTTTAAATGTCACAATTATGGGCATGTTGCAGCCAATTGCAGAAGCAGAACAATTCAGCCACAAACAAACAGGTTCTACTCAGAAAGGTACTCTAGTAGCTTCAAGGGATATTGTTTTTCATGTAACAAGTATGGACATAAAGCAACTGATTGTAAAAGGAGGAAGAGTAGAAATATTCATTATGATTCTTATGCTTATTTCTCTGGACACATGAGATGTTATTCTTGTAACAAGTATGGTCATGTAGAAAAAGAATGCAGGTTGAACAGATATGAGAAATTGGATAACTTCCAGCACACAAATAGAAAGTTCAAACAAATCTGGAAAAAGATGGAGGACCAATCAGAAACGTAGGGAATTCTGACCCTACTGCAGTCATCCGCTTCTGAAGCTGACTTTTCTTATTGACTGCAGGAATGATGTGGGATACATTATGAGACTTAGTAATGTATCGTCACAGGGGGAGCAATGTATGATGACTCTCATGGTTGATTTTATTCCTCTGGTTATGTTTACTTCTGACAGCACATCTGATGTGGAAAAGACAGGTATAGGAGGTACAATCTCAGGAGAAGATGAAGGAAGATGAAAATTTTCTATGCTTCACTTTCCATACGCAGGTTATATCAACAAAATTCGCGTATACACGTGAGTTACAGCAGACACCGTCGCGTATGATAAGAGAATTTATATGATAGTTGAAGATCTGGAGCAGAGGTTCAGGGGGAGCATCAGTCTGACTGTTAATAACTGTATTATTGACTCAATCTCAGCTTAGTTTCTCAGTTCTAAATAATGAGGAAATGATACATGGTTTCTTGTGTTGAAGAGTGTGGATGAGACCTGTTTGCTTGTTGATGAAGAGTATTCATTGTTGAGATGAAAGTCCTATAATTCGGAGATAAGGGCAGCCCATGCAGAGTTTGTTGCTGATGACTTGCTGATGAACGTTTTCAGGTTGCACAAGTTAAGAAGGAGCACTGGTCCAGGGGGAGTAGCAGGTTGAATTCTAATGATTGCATTGTTGGAAATATGACTGCTTATTCTTGGTTATTGTGATACTCATGCTTAATGATGACTTGGTACATGGTTTATTATGACGAGATTTTGATCCCGGTTTACTGAAAAGTATCTTTTGTGTTCACACATGGATGAGTTGGAAGTCGTTTGATTCAGAAATAAATCATGCAGAGCTTTGTTGCTATGGTCGAGATCTTTGCCTACATATGTTACTTCATGTTAAATCTTGAAGATCTTGATGATATTGGACCACATGGATGATTGCTTGACACATATTTGAAGATGTTGTTTTGGTATGATAATCTCTCTTGGAAAGATTGTATTGATGTTGCAAAGAATATGAAGGCTTGGTTACTAATGTGCTTATGCTACAACCGTTGGATGACGCTTGAAGACACAACTGCACTGTTCTATCTATCTGTAGTCCAGGGAAGCATTCAAAAGAAGCTGAACACTGTCTTTTTCTCACAGAGGATCAGATCTGGTTAAAATTTAGAAGATGGAGTTGGATACGCGGGTTTCCTGAAACACAGTCGCATATATACGCGAGTTCATGCACAGAAAACCGCGTATGTCTGATTGCTGACAATTTTCTGTTTGGAGTCAGCTCTCCTCAGCACAGCTGCAGTGCTGTTTGGTATCTCTGATACTGTCTGGTATCTCAGGTGGTGTTCCAGTTCTCATAATTCTATTTCTAGTGATTTGATGAAGATGTTTTGATGATTTGTTGGTGAAAGTGTTCAGGATGCACAAACTAAGGGGGAGCCTTAGTCATATTGAAAGGATGCTTGGATGCACAGATTCAGGGGGAGCATTAGCTTTTCTGAGTATAATGCATTGTTGGCATTATGGTGGTTCTGATATATGATCTCTCTTGTGTTGGTCTTAAATTCATATTTGTAATTTGATGAAAAGGTCTTGTTAAGACCCATGATGTAAAATTGTAATATTCAGTCATGAGAGGACTTGTCAAATTTGTAAACCCACTTGGTTGGGTAGCTGAGTCAAATTTTGTAAACCCACTTGGTTGGGTAGCTGAGTCAAATTCGTAAACCCACTTGGTTGGGTAGTTGAGTCTCATATGTAAATCCACTTGGTTGGATATGTGATGTAAGTATGAGTCTTTGGTGATAGAAAGTTCATAGATTCATATACTTTATTGGAAAATATGTTTGAAGATTCAGCATGAACTCAGGGGGAGCTTGGTCAATTCAGTATATATCAGATCTGCAGAACGCTTCTTCTACATGAGGAGAAAAGGGGAGAGTGTGTTGGTTTTGATCTGCCCTTTTCCCTTGATGTCAAAGGGGGAGAATGACATGGTGTTTAAATGAAGAGAAAGAATGGTGTCAAAATTGGAGAGAGTGACATGGTGTCATTGTATTCTTAATGAACCTATCTGTTGTGGTAACCAAACACCATCGTGGTTGCCATCAAGTCCAAAGGGGGAGATTGTTGGAAATATGATGCAGAGTGTTGTCCTTGATGGCAACCCACTGAATGAAGATGAAGACATGCGACTATTGACATGTGTTGTTCTTGATGGCGAACCACCTGATGAAGTTATTCTTGACATGTTGGACTTAGTAAATAATGTAAATCTGATATGAAATGATGATTGCTAGCCATATGATGCTGAGTGTTATTCTTGAATGGAAACCCACTTGATGAAGATGATGGAAACTTACTTGATGAAGTTGTGCTTGATAGAATATGTCTTGATGAACTAAATCTGATGCATCTACAGTGAGTACAGAAGGCAATGAAGAAAGGAATTCAGCATGTGATAGATCTATGATGAAAAGGGTATGTCTCTAGGAATACGCGGATTTGCCTAGGGGAAGTCGCGTATGCACGTGGGGAACAACGTTCCAAGTCGCGTATGGGCAAAAGCGCTCATAAAGTGGGAAACCAGGGGCCCGTGGTATTGAAGGCTCATGGTATTGTTTTGGCTCATGGTATTGAAAAAGAGGCCCGTGGTATTGAAGGATCATGGTATTGTTTTGGCTCATGGTATTGAAAAAGGGGCCTGTGGTATTGAAAAAGGGGCCTGTGGTATTGAAAAAGGATAAACCTATATAAGGAGAAGAAACTCATTGTGCAAATCATGAGCGTGGGTGCAAGATGTCTGAGCTTGAATGAATACTTCTCTCTGGAGTATATCTAAATGGAAAGGGTTACAATTGAATGAAGGATCTGAATGTATGATGCACCAATGAAGGAGTGATGAAGAAGGGGATCTAGATCTGAAATATACTTGTATTTGCTTATGGAATGACTAGATCTGTGATGAGGCGAACATCTAGGTGAACATCTGTCTGAAGTAAAAAGGTAAATCTGAACTGAATATCTGATCTGTAGAAGTATGTTGCTCTATAATGATTGAATATCTATACCCTACTTCGCTGCGGAGGAAGCGCGTATGCGCGGCCGTCGACATGTTGATGCGCAATGAAATATATGCATACGCAACTTTGTGGATTTACGCTAGATATGTCGTATATCAAGAAGGTAAAAGTTGCCAGAGCGGGAACCAGGGTTTGCCTAAGCGGCGGGGACAAACATTCGATCTGTTTCACGTGTTTCGGCGGCATTCGGATCCATGCTGACAAGTATCTGTTGGTGATGTATGTTTGGGCTTAAAAGTATGGAAAGGGTCCAGTATGAAAATATGATGAAATGTGGCCTGCAAGTGGTGTTCTATTGAAGTTGTTGGATCCAGTGTGAAAATCGATGAAACGTGGTCCAAGGTGTGGCCAAGGCCGAGGGGCTCATTGGGTTGTAGCCCCTTCCAAGTGAGGCTGGTAACGAGAGTTGTGGGCCCAGGCTCTTCCGTGAGGCTAGTAAACAAGAGTAGGGGGTCGCAGCCTTCCCAGAGAGGTCAGAACCATCCAGTGGTACCGCGTGCTGGTAGAGTCTGCACCAGCACATATGCTGTAAGATGTTTTCTCTATAATAAAATATTGAAGGCTGAGCAACTGCAGCGGTGGTTTTCTCCCGACTTGGGTTTCCACCTAAAAATCCTGGTGTTCATGTGTGATGCTTTGTGTGATGGTTTACTCTGTTCTTACTGCACAGGTTTACTGTTTATTAAACATCTGATAAATGAATGATGGAATGAGTTAAGTGAAAAACTAATGACATAATTAGATATATGTGTATACGCGAGTTTCATAAAGGGTATCCGCGTATATACGTAAGTCTGTTTCAGGAAAGTAGCGTATGGGTTTTAGAAGAAGGAAAAAGTAAAAGCTCGGAATACGTACAGGGGCCACTGATTCAGCCCCCCCCCTCTCAGTATTTTTCCCAACACACCCACATTCTCTGGACACTCATAGAGCTTATGTCCCACTTGCTGACATCTATAGCACCTCAATTCTCTACCTCTGCCTCTGTCACTACCTCCTCTTCCTTTTCCTCTGTAAGAACCCCTTCTGCTCCTTGCATCATCCTCTGTAGATGCATTCTGAGGTGAGCTACTGTTAGCTCCATCCCTGGGTGTAGTAGGCTTTCCTCTACCACCCTAACGTCCCTTTCCATGGAAAGTACCTCTCTTTTTGGCAGACTTCTTCCTCAGGAGTTTCTCTTCTGCTTTCAAGGCCATCTGGTAGGCCTCTTCCACTGTCTTAGGAGATAGAAGACCAATCTCATCTTAGATCTCTAGCTTGACACCATTCACATATCTGGCAGTCTTCTCTGGTGTGTCTTGAAATTTCCCAGCTCTTATGCTTACTCTATAGAATTCCTCTGTGTATTCTTTTACTATCAACAACCTCTGTCTCAGGTTCTAAATTTGCCTAAACAATGTTAGCTGATAATCACTAATCAAGAATTTACCTTTTAACTTAGCCATCATTCTGGTCCAGCTCTTAATAGGCTGCTTGCCAACTCTCCTTCTTTATGCCTGCACTTCATCCCACCAGAGTGCAGCATGTCCTTTCAGCTTTGTCACTACAAAATTGACCTTTTTATATTCTCTTATTTCTTCATAGTTGAAGCACTTGTTCATTTCATTAATCCAATCCACTAGTTCCTCTGGATTCAGCCCTCTTGCAAAACTTTATACTTGAATCCTGGGCTTAACTGCAGACCCCAGAACAGTTCTAAGGAGCCTCATGTCAGGAGGAATCTCAACATTTTCTTCCACTTCTTCTATTTCAGGTTCACTGATGTCTTCAGGATCTCTAGGTTGTCTTCGCTCCATGGCATCCATTCTAGCCTCTAACCTTTGCAAAATCCCCAACACCTCTGCGTTGGCAACAGGTCTCCTTCTGCCAGTACCTCTACCAACTCGGATTGCCATGTTAATTCTCTGCAAAAATAACTCAAAAACAACAGCTTTGATACCACAAATGATAGCAAAAAAATTAAAATTCGGCCCCCACAAGGAGAGATGGTCTGTTATTGTCGCTCTGTCAGCATTTTCTCTCAATTAACTTGGTTCCTCGCCGCGTGGTATTTCTCAATTTCGAGATTTAATTATATGGTAAAGGTTAAATACTCCGGGGTTTATGTAATCACCCGATTTCATCACCATGGAACACTTTATATGCTTTAGGTCGGACCCACATGTACAATTGGAGGAAATACACACAACTATACCTTAGATTAACCTTCGAGCATCTTCCGGGTATGACCACCATTCGATGGCTTCCCTCTAGATCGACAGCGTTCAATGATATCGCGTGGCCTCCCTGGTCGAACGTTAGCATGCAATGGCACACAAAAAGGCGGTTTTCGGGGTCCCACCTTATGCCACATGTCAAACACCCAATGGAATCACTTCGAATTTGAAAACACCGCTTACTCCGCAAAAGCGGTGCGATATGGGCAATCCGGTTTCGCAAATCCACTCGTGGTTTTTGGAATAGTGATTAACCGAAGCGAATTCAGGTTTACGCTATCCTTCTTATTCATTCACTCAGGTCTAACCTCGGGACAGAGACTCTCAGTTCACAGCAAACCAAACATACTTCTCTTTAGGCAGGATTCCACCACCATTAAAAAGAGTCCGATGACCACGATTTCTCTACACAGACCTCGTCTACGGGTGGAATTTAACTCACATAGCTTGTTCAAACAGATAATGGACAGAGGGATGTGGAAACTGTGCAACAGCTCCCTTCAGAAATTATATACGCACAGAGTTCAATTTCCCCACAGTTAAACAAATTTCCCCACAAATACCAATTCAAGACAGTTTGATAATCAACAGGAACTGAAATTCATTCAACCGGAAGAAATTGCTTAACACACAAATGTTATTACAGAAAAATCTCTCCCTCCCTGAAATCTGGGGGTTACATATATACATAAACATTTGTCTCTTCGATTCCTCTAGGAGGACCGTTCTAGTAAATCAAAAGCCTAATTACAATTATTCAAATAATTGAACATGACAGATGGATCGAATCCAAACCTATTCGACTTCTATGGACTCTAACTAGTCTAAATGAAATCGGCAGTTGAGGTATTGACACCTAGCTGTTACAATTCAATGATTTTGAACCCTCCTAGCCACAACATGTGGACAAAACCTCCTACATTGCTGGCTAGTGTCTAATGCCCCTGCATCACAATCCCTTTAAACTCTACTTAAAACCTTCAAACACTAATACTATTTGATCTCCTATATTCAATGCTGATATTCTTCAATAAATGGATTTTGACTGTGTTTTTGCAGTTTTGCAGGTGCGCGAAGGTTTCATGAGATCACCTATGCTCATGAGGCAAGGGTGGAATCATAATCTGAACCCTACGGATTCATTTTCTTCATGGATAGTGGCCTAGGGGATCGTCATCCGTGGCCTTTCATTTCCTTTAAAACTGTGAGAAAATCCTTAATAACCTGCAAAAAATGAACAAAATTAAGAAAAACCAAGAAGAATAGGTCAAAGGCTGCTTTGGGCGCGAGAATAAATCGTGGCCGTCGATCCAAATTAATCGACGATCGAGATTGCTTGATGGGTTTGATCGGGAGGTGGTTGGGTGAATGGTAGGAATATTAAGTTCGGGCCATTAATCTAGATTTATCAACGGCTGAGATTGATCAGGAGATTATAATGCGGAAGGGGAAATGAAAATGGAGGGAAAGTTTTAATCGGTACTGTCGATCTTCGGAGATCGACGGCAGAGAAACATCTGTGAAATGATCGGGAGAGAAAACAAGGATCAGAGACTTAGGGGTTAAAAAGTAACATGAGTCGTTTGATTAAAAAAATCGACAGCTAAGATCTTTTGATGAAGTCTTTCGAAGAGTGGATGGAGGCAGATGGATTGGGACAGGGATATGATCTGAGCCATCGGATGAGAAAAACAGACAGTTAAGATCTCGTGATGAAGAATTTGGGGGCAAAGAGGAAGGGTGAAAGACTTGGAGGTAAAACATAATGATAGTTGTTCGATCAAGACGATGAATGGTAAATATCAAGCGATGCCATAATACTGCAGAGGGAAGGTGGTTTGGCGAAAAACCACTTGTGGTATTTGCGTACCATTGAGGGTGGTATGTGGTTTTCTCAAATAAAATACGATACGATACACTTGTCGACACATGTCCTTTTCAATACCACCGGTTTTGAAATTTTTTTGGACATTAACATTCTGTTGCAAAAATTTTTCGAAAAGCATTATCAACCATCGAATCAGAGGGCACAGATCTAACGGTGTAGAAAAATTACGATGGGGTAAGTTACGGGACGGGGAGATAGTGGGGTCCAAGTGGCAGCTCATGAGTGGATAGGTGCATCGGGGTTTGATGAATGATTTGGGACAGATCGTGATCCTTGGATCTATGATATGGATGATTCAGATTAAAGGATGGAGTGGAGAGTTTGAAATGGGGAGGAGAAAAGGCATGGTGATCGAGTTTAATCTAGATCGTTGGATCTTCAAAATGGACGATCAATATTTAATGATGGAGCGAAGTTAAATGGGCAGAGGAAAAAGTAAGAGAGGGGATCGGGTGACCCAGGGCCGTTGATCTGAAATGATCGACAGTCTATATTGATTTAAACATTTTCGTCGGGGAACAGAAAAAATCAATGGAAAGTTGAGTTTTGAAAGGGTTTTGAAAGCCTTTAGTGCCCGATTGTGGGGCTGTAAGTCATATGAGGAAGGGGGTTTACAGGATTTAAGCCCTCGGGGGCTTAAGAAAAATTTATGCAGAAAGGGTGTTTTTAGGCCTAAAAATAGGGTTTTTGAGGCAAATTGAGGGTTCGGGTAGAGGAAAGAGGGAATTTTAAAACCAAGTACAGGGGAATAAAAGGCTTTAAAAGAGGTTTTGGTTGATTTGGAAACCAAATGAAGATATTTTTGGAGGGATTTTATGGAGGAAAAAGGGATGAAATTGGGGTTGTTTTATGAGTGAAAGGAGGAGTAAAATGAAGGGGTAATGGAGGGGTTTAAGTAGTCTTTCTATTTGGTTAGCATCAGGTTCTTTAGGATAAAGAGGGAAAAAACAGTGAAGATTGATCCAAAGGATAAAGATCATCATAAGACTCTAAAAACTAACAATTTGGTCATGAAATTGTTTCTTAAAGGCTAAAAAATATTTTAGCCACCTTTTGATATGACAAATTTTATAGGTGGCTAACAACAGCTCCAACTTGGGATGGTAGCTCCTTGGAGGTGTCAATAACCTCATATCAGTATTCTTTGGATGTAGCTTAGTGGCTTTGTACCTTGACAACATTTTCCTCTTCTTTGATCAACTTCTTATAAGATGATTGGAGCATTTGATATCAGCAGAAAAAGTTTTCCCCAAACAACTACCTACACAACCTACTTCCTAGAATTTTTTCTCCTGAAGGTGAATTTGGACTTGCAAACCTTAAACATCAACATTTTATTCTTTTGAAAACAAGAAAACTAATATATTTCTACTCTTATTTCTCCATGAACTCAGATTAAGCAGTTGAGTTCATAAACTTCGCTACCTAGCTACAATCTGTCAGGGTTAGACTATCTGACAGACTTTTATTCTCTAAATTCTAAAACATAAATTTAAAAACATCTAAGCTAGGATTAAGTAGTCTGACTTGCTATGAATCTATGACATAAAAACAAGTTTCACATAGACTATTATTTGCAGAAAATTAAATCAAAATAGTGAAGGCTTAAGATCTGAAAATAAAGAACATCCTTCATTATTTCCTCAGCTCTGTTTTGAATTTGTTTGAGTTGTCTTTCATTCCTTCCTGATTCAAGTTTTAGTCAGATCAGAACCAGTTTTTTTTCTACCTTACGCTCAATATTTTATTTGATTAGAGCAATTATTTTTTTGAATTTCATAGGTTCATATTTTGAGCTTGTTTGAACCTTTGTTTTTCTATCGTAATCTAACTTACTGATAAGCCAAGATTGAGTTTTTTAGCAAATATGATTCACTAACCTATCAGCAGTAAATTGAAAAAATAATTAGTCATGATTAGGCTGTATGAATAACTAGAAGTGTGTTTTTAGGAGTGGCATTTGAGCTTGCACACTTTCAAATTTTGTTTCTCTTTTTCGGTATGGGGTTGTACCTTTCCTGTTTTACATTCTGCCCTCTTTTCTTTTCTATTGTTTTTTGTATTTTTCTTTTTTCTTCAAAGCAGAAATCAACAACTATCTAAATGCTCAAAGGTTGAGCTTTATTGACATTCATATCTAACCTATTCTAACTTGGAATATTTACATTTTTATATGATACAAAAGTGCCAATGTAGCCAATTGACTAGTGACAAAAATGAATAGATAAACTGTCTACTTGTCAGGGGTATCCATAGTACATTTTGAAGATTAATCTTCAAAACCAAGGCTATCACAGAAGGTGATAGCTTTTCATGCATTTGGCTCTTGCAAAGGACCCATTCTTGATACCTTGAGCCAATTGGGGCTTCCACACACTCTTCCATAGGATCAACAAAGAAAAGATGAAGATTCTCTTCTTTTTGGCCCTCCATGGTTGGTAGATTGTCTGCTTCCAAGACATCAGCTTTGAGGACTATATATTTAGTATGTTGCTTAGAAGAATAATCATCTTTCACCTGGTTAAGAATTTTTGGAAGATAGGTTTCAACCAGGATTACCTCTTCTTTCTCCATTGGATTGAGACAAAGATTATTTTCAGAATGAAAAACTTTTTCATCTTCATTATTATCTGAACTGGAGGATTCATCATATATTGCAGTGTTTTCCTCTTGTAGTCCTGGTATGCTCTGATTCATTGGACTGAGCTCTATGAAAATACTGACATACTCTTGAGCAGATATTTCTTTGATTACTTCAACCCTTTCAGGAGAAGTTTCAGGATATTCAACTTGCTCAAGAGTTTCTTCATTACTTTCTTCCTCATCCTATGAGCTGAAAGGCTACTGACTTCCACCTTCATAGAAATTATTACTGATGATGTGATATAAAGCAGAGTGAATATTGAATGAATCTTCATTTTCTACTAGACTTTCATAACCTTCTTCATCAGTATCATAAATAGCCTGACTTGGCTCATTACTTTCTTGGAGTTGATGGAACTGATCTTCCTCCCACAAATCTACTAATGATGGTCCTGCAGGATTAGCTTCTATTTGGAAAAAATCTTCATCATATAGATCAAAACTGGAAGGATCATAATTATAAGTAATGTCACCAATCAAACCCACTGGATTCTCAGCAAGTCTTTCTTCAAAATAATCTGCAAGTTCACTTTCTGATTTGAAATCTTGTTTATCATACATACTTTGCATATTGTTTATGTATTGCAATGATCTGGTTTGTTTTTCTTGAAGACAAGGTGTGGGTCCCTTTGAAAAATCATTTCTAGCTTCAACCTCATATTATTCCTCTTTTATGTTTATCAAGCTGTTGGTTGTCTCTATAAGTTTTTTGAGCTTGTTTCTGCAGAGACCAGCCTTCTTTTCTCTGCTTGATCCTTCTTTATTTCATTTAATCTTTCCTCCCTGCACCATATGTTTTATTCGACAGTAATTGCTATGTTTTTCATTTCTTCCAGGCTAGAAGGCTCTCTCTCTCTTATATGGAATTCCACCTCAGGGTCAAAATAACTTGGCTAGTGCACTAGGGCCCATACCAAAGGTGGTTTTATCTTAGTAGGTATTGCATTGTATACCTTATTGAACCTGGCTGAAAAGTCTTGTACTGTCTCCACTGGTTGCCTTCTCAAGTTCTGGTATTCATCTAGGATGAGAAAAAAATTTCCCAGGACTACCCACTTATCAAGGAAAACCTGAGAAAATTGATGAAAATTGATAATGCTTGCAGCTGGAAGTCCTTTAAACCAATTCTTAACCTTTCCTTGTAATGATAAGCAAAAAAAATCTAATACAGACATCATCTTCTTCTATTTCAAACAAGTCAACTAAATCCTCAAGACTTTGAACATGTTGCTCAACAATGATCTTTTCATTTTCTCCATCAAAAAGGGGCAGCTTATTTGTAAGTTCTGCAGGAAGGGGCTGGAAGGTAAGAGGAAAAACTAGAGGCTTACATCTTTCTATGACCTTTGTGGGTGTAGGTAGTGCAACAAGAGATCTATGACTGATTGAATTTTTATTAGGAGTAAGAGATATAGCACGAGGCTCTTGTTTCACTAGGTTTTTCACAGGTGTATCTGTCTACCCATGGACTCAAAAATGAGGCTTGAGATATTTCCCATAATCAGTGTGGATCTCATCTTTGTATACTTGAGCAAGTTTAAAGTAGGACATAACATAGTTGTAGATAAAAACAATGAATTCTTTAAACCAAATCCAACCTG
The DNA here is from genome assembly GCA_034641835.2 of Pinus albicaulis. Classification (NCBI taxonomy): domain Eukaryota; kingdom Viridiplantae; phylum Streptophyta; class Pinopsida; order Pinales; family Pinaceae; genus Pinus; species Pinus albicaulis. Next base: position 1,979,860,706 of record CM076575.1, on the reverse strand, counting down.
AATGTTCTATCCTTCTGGAATGTCTCACGATGTTTCAGGTTCTTACTCCAGTGGAGTCTTTAAGTCTTTTAGGAATTTTGGAGTCTCCAGGTGGAGGATTCTCAATGTTTAAATGAGGGTTGTTTTCCACCATCATCAATGAAAAACCAATCTAGGCTAATTGGTCTTGTTCCCTAGTGGATTCATTTGGTCTTTTGGGATTTATAGAGTGTGGAGTCGCCAGGTGGAAAATTTTTAGCTCTTAGGGAGGTAAAATGTTTTATGGTTCCACCACCATGTTTATTATGAAGCCAATATAAAATATTTTTTTGGGTTTTCTGAGTGTCCTATAGGTTATTAAAGTGTCGTAAATCTATTTCAACACTTAGCTAGGGTGATGAGACAAAAAGAGTTTACTCTTATGGCTTAGCTAGTTGATTCTTTCAAGGTTTGATAAGCTCTATGAGAATCCTAAGGGTTACTTAGTTTGTCACTGATTCAAATAAGTCCTATCATGATTACCAACCTACTTGGTAGTGATTTAAGAAATCTACTTATACTGCACTGAATACTGAGTTTTTTGTTTCAAGGATTTACTTAGAAGTCCCCAGCGGAGTCGCCAGAATTTTAGGTCTCTGTAATTTGCAAGATTGGAAAATACAAACTGAAAAGCCTACATATGAACCACTTTGGGATTCTAGGATCTAGCCCTCCTAAATCCAAAGAGGGATCTCTCTATAAGTGCAAAGATTGATTTATCTTTAAAAGGATTTTGTGTGATATTAGGCTAGTTATTAAGAACAAGAGTTTTGTTTGTTTTGTTTGGGAAAAGATATAATGAAGGTGAAGGAAGTCTAAATGAAGGGTGAAGGTGTATGAAAATGAAGGAATGATTCAGATAATAAGATAGGCAAGGGGAAACTTCAATCCATTGGGCTATGGAGTCATAAGAGTATTTAATTGAAACAGCAAGGTCCAAGAGTGGTCCATGGGGAAAGTCATCTATGTCAAAGGATCTCTTTAAGTTGATTTTATGGAATAAAACAATAAGAAGGGGAAATCAAACAAATGAAGAAAAAAGAGCAGCCTAAGATCAAGTAAGTACTTTTAAACTATCCTGCTTTTGGCATGCACTTAAGAAATACATAAAAGTAATCTAAGATCAAGTAAGTACTTTGAAACTATCCTTCTTTTGATATAATTTCAATAGAAAAAATTTAAATCACTTAGAATAGCTTAAGATCAAGTAGGGACTTTGAACCTATCCTGCTTTCAACATACTCTCAAGGAAACTTTCAAACCACCTTTGGAGACAGAACTAGAAGACAGGGAAAACCATAAACTTTCTTAGTCTAACTCTACTTATCATGTAATGAAAATATCATTCAAGAACAATGTTTTAAGTTTAGACAGTAATATGTGGGAACACCAACATTCCTTAGCTGCTTGGACTGTATTAAATCATTCTTAAATACACAAAGGAGGAAAACATAAATATAAAGCTTATCAGTGAGAGTAGGGTACTTGTAAGAGTAAATCCTAGCTCTATATTTGTTGTTCTTTATCAGAGAAAGTGGACAGAATGGAAACATAAAGAAAAATAATAATTACAGTGAGAAACACATCACCATTGACATAGACTAGGATCCCATTAATCAGCTTGTATTTGATGTTCAAACCAGTTACAATCATCAAGTCCAGTGGGTTTCTGCAGCTCCAGCCTTCTCATCTCAACTTATGTATCTTCAATTACAAACAGGGCTACAGCAGCTTCAGTAAACTATTTACATGCAACAGATATCGAGAGACCTAACTTTTATAATGTGCTCCTCAATGAGATTTTATAAGAGAATGAGGAGGTGGAAGAGTTTCTAGGGTTCAAGTATCATTAATTCTGTAGTAAATGCAATTCGTAGCCTTGAAAAGCATGCAAGGCATAGGCAGGAATACATTCAATATAAAAATATGTCTCATAACTCTGTTTCTACTTTGTAAGGCTTAATGGACGAGAAGATTTACTTCAAGGCTTTTTCTCATCTTTGTAATAACTTTGTTGTCACTTTGTAATAAGTTTCTTTGGTTGAAATAACTGCTCAGCTATCTTTAGGCAAATATCTTTTGAATAGGCAATAAATATGCCTTCTATTGATTTCTTTAAGGCTGCAGGTGGCTCTTTGGTAGCTGGAGAGGATTCAATTAGCCTCTGATGGGGCAGTGGAGGCCTTTCAGACTAATAGATTTCTTTTTTTTATCCTAAAACACCTTTAATCTGCTTTACTCTATTTTTTAGGCCTAATTAGGCTTAATATTTATTTTCAGGTCTTTATCCTCTGCTGATTGTGGATTAGGCATTCGATTCTTGATTTTTTAGGCCTCAATCCCTTTAAACTCTGATTAAAGCCTTTAAACACTGATACTCTTTGATATCCTATCTTCAATGTTGATATTCTTCGATAAATGGATTCTGATTGTGTTTTTGCAGTTTTGCAGGTGCGCGGAAGGTTTCATGAGATCAATTATGCTCATGAGGCAAGGGTAGAATCATAATCTGAATCCCGTAGATTCATTTTTTTCATGGATAGTGGCTTGGGGGATCGTCATCCCTAGCCTTTCGTTTCCTTTAAAACTGTGGGTAAAACCTTAAAAACCTGCAAAAAATGAACAAAATTAAGAAAAACCATGAAGAATAGGTCAAAGGCTGCTTTGGGCGCGAGAATAAATCGTGTTCGTCAATCCATATTAATCGACGATCAAGATTGCTCGATGGGTTTGATCAGGAGGCGGTTGAGTGAATGGTGGGAAGATTAAGTATGGTCCGTTGATCTACATTGATCAACGACTAAGATTGATCGGGAGATTATAATGCGGAGGGGGAAATGAAAATGGAGGGAAATTTTTAATCGGGACTGTCTATCTTCAGAGATCGACGACGGAGAAACATTTGTGCAATTCTCGGGAGAAAAAATGAGGAGCAAAGACTTGGGGTTTAAAACGTAACATGAGTCATTCGATTAAAACAATCGACAGCTATTATTGTTGAGATTGCAACAAGATGATGAGCTTACTCGAAAGAATTCGCCTTCACTAAGTGGGCCCACAGGCTATTTTTGGTGTAAGTCTATTTTTAGACTACGTCTATTTTTAGATATGTCGATCATATTCTATGAGTTGCAGGATGCTATTTGTGGATGGTTGGTCAAGTTGGAAAAAATAGATGGACTTCTATTTTTAGACATATTGGGTGGAATCTATTTTTAGGTTGCCAGTCTAAAAAATAGATATGTTGAATATTATTAGCTCTTAGTAATATTTGGACTATAAACATTATCTTATTATCTTGGAGCACTTCAGTTAAGTGCACAGATGTGGCACAGGAGCTGACAAAAGGAATTATGCTATTCCTATGGGTTAAGTGGAGCTATTTCATGGAGACTTCAGTTAGAACTCATGTGAGAGAGTTTGGTGGAGTTGATTGAGGAGTTAATGGAGTCGTGTTCAGTTTAACTAATCTAAACATAGTTTAACTAGTTGTATTTAGTCTAACTGATTAATACACTAGTGAAGAGTGGTGTGAATTAATTATTAAATAATTCACTAATTATAAACTCATTAATCAACTAAAGAATACATCAATTAACTTCAGTGCATGGATAGTTTCAGTGGAGACCAGTGCAGAGATAGGTGAAAGAGCAGGTTAACTATCAGTTGTGACTATACTGTTGCATATTTGCAACTACCAGTGATTGGAGGAGCCCATGAGGATTGCGCAGTACAAGCCAGGTGGTTTATGTTATTTAATGATCCATCCTACAACATTGATCAAGCAATAGATGTTGGCTATCAGGTGGCAGAGATTGGAGCATGTGTTTTGCTAGATCTAGCTTGATTAGTGTGTAGCAATTTGAGGTTGTGCTGAGAGCTTGTGAAGAGCTTTGTACAATGATTGTTACATGATCTCTATGACATATAATATACATATTGTTGGGTTTTTCAGCTTTAATCTTTCCCATGAAATACTCTGTTCATATGTGTGAATGTTTATGGTTTTAATGTGCGCATGCGATTGTTTTTATTTCTGCAATTAATGGTCAATGGTAGAAGAGATTATGTATTGTGCATGAAGATAAAATAGTGTGTGATCAGGAGAATCTCGATGAATAATATATCAGTTATTCAAAATTTCTACATGGTATCATAGCGATATTGATCATTGGAGCGATTGCAAAACATTGAAGCAGTTGAGTTTTGTGTTGGTGGAAATTGAATTCGCAGTAGTGTTTTCTTGGTGTCGAAGTCGAGATGTCTTTCAACAGATTGCGATTAGAGTATGCCCTTGAGGGCAGCTCAAATTATATGCATGGAAGGACAGGATGGAGGCAGTTTTGGATGACAATGGGTTGAAGGAGTTCATAGATGCAGAAATTCCAAAACCTGCTTCTAGTGATGTTGTCGCACTTGACGCATGGAAAAAGAAGACAACAAAGTGTCGAAGAATTCTATTGGAAGGTGTAACTGATCACATAGTCTCCAGCCTTGATGGTAAGGCTTCTCCATTCTTGATGTGGAAAGCTTTGACAGATTTATTTCAAAGCAAGAGCAACCAGAGGAAGTTGGCGGTCAAGGATAGCCTTAGAAACATAAAAATGGAGAAAGGCGACAGTATGCCCAAGTACCTCACGAAGTTCATCCAATACAGGGATGAATTGGGAAGTGTGGGGGTTACTGTTGATGATGAAGACTTGGTGAGCTTGGCTCTCCTTAGGCTTCTGAAGAGTTGGCATTCCTATCAGGACTCTGTCAATGGTCGCGAGAAATTTCTAGGATGGCAGCAACTTTGGTCGGATCTTATGCAAGAGGAGATAAGGCGAAGTACCAGGGACGGATCTCCATCAAAGAAATCTAATGAAGAGAATTTTTCTTTGGCTTCCAAAGCAAAGAATGGGAAGAGCAAGAAACCTTCTCAATCCGGTGTGAAAGGCAAGAAGCAGGACATGTCCAAGGAGAAGTGCTTTCACTGTCACCAACACGGACATTACGCCACTAGTTGTCCACAGAAGAAGAAAAATAAGCAGGCTTATGGATCTACAGCTGGAGAGGCCTTAGCCTCACAGTTTGAGCTGGAATTTTCGTTGATCGCATGCTTGGTCTCAAGTGTGATGGGTTCAGTGTGGTTTCTTGATAGTGGTGCATCTTTTCACATGACAGGAGATCGAGATTTGTTTACTGATCTGGATGAGAAATATCTTGGAGTGCACATCGAGATGGGTGATGATGGTAGATACAGTGCGACTGGTATCGGTACCATTTCCTTTGAGAGGGAGTCTGGTAAACCCTTCGTATTGAAGGAATTGATGCATGTTCCAGGATTGAAGAAGAATATGATCTCCGTGGTGATGTTAGAAGATAACGGATATGATGTTGTCTTTAGCGAGGGAAAGGCTTTCCTGCGCAGTAAGGCAACTGGTGAGACCCGGAGGATAGGGGTTCGAGTTAAGAACCTTTATCAATTACAGGTAGATGGCTGCGTCAAAATGGCAGGCAAGGTAGAAGGAGTGGTGAGCCGGGATGATGGCAAGTTGTGGCACCAGAGATTGGGCCACCTTCACCATGGAGCTTTGAAGATACTGCAGCAGATTTATACTGGGCTTCCCATTACTTCATACGACTAGTAAGGGGTGTACCTTAGGAAAATTCAGGAAAGCCACCTTTCACTGAGAAGGATAGTGCGCCACGACTTCCATCCTTGAGAGAATTCCACACATATGTGTGGACCTTTTCAAGAGTTTGATGAAGAAAGCACAGGTACTATGTGATATTTTTTGATGATTTTTCTTGTAAGTGTTGGATCTTCTTCATGCAGAAGAAGAGCGAGACATACTCAAAGTTCTGTGAGTTCAAGGCACTGGTTGAGAAAGAATCGGGGAAGCAAGTGAAATCTCTTAGGAACGACAATGGTGGTGAATTCATCTCTGGAAAATTCAAGGACTTTTGAAGCACAGAAGGAATTCTAAGAGAGCTCATAGCACCTCATAACCCACAGTAGAATGGGGTTGTTGAGCAGAAGAATAGAACAATCGTGGGTGTTGCACGGGCGATGTTGCATGATTAGGGCCTTCCCATACACTTGTGGGCTGAGGCATGCAATGCTACAGTATATGTGCAGAACCGTTGTCCTCACATGATAATTGGCATGAGTACACCCGAGGAGGCATTTTCTGGTAAGAGGCCTGATATTTCCCATTTGAGGATTTTCGTTTCACCTATTTACATTCATGTGATGAAGGATGCCAGGAAGAAGCTGGAGCCGACTGCAGAGGTTGGGATATTTGTGGGGTACACTGATACACCCCACAACTATCGTGTGTATTTTCCAGAGAGTCGCAAGACTGTTGTGCGACGGGATATCAAATCTCATGAGGAGAAAACCATGAAGTGTTCGCTTGAGAGGGAGCCACACTTGCATACAGATGAGGAGCTATTATTTCCTAAGGATGAGTCTCTAGATGTGGATCAACCACAAGAGGAGGTTCATGGAGTGGAAGAGACCACTCAAGTAGCACCAACCATCAGAGGGCAGAAGCAAACTACAGAAGCTGAGCAACTGGCTCAAGATGCAGAGAGGATTGTAGGAGCACCTACATCACAGCACAGACAGAGACAATCACTTGACCGGTATACTAGATACATGGCTCTTATGAGAAGGTGTATCATGACAGAGCCATCCTCTTTCGAGGAAGCTGTGGAGGATCCCGCATGGGTAGATGCCATGGTGGAAGAGTATGATTCGATTGTCAGAAACAGTGCATGGGAGATTGTCCCAAGGTCGGAAGGGAAATCAGTGGTGGGTTCGAGATGGATCTACAAAGTGAAGCAAGCAGCTGACGGGAGTGTGGAGAAGTACAAGCTGAGATTTGTTGCCCGAGGATTTTCACAGATTGAGGGGATCGATTATGAGGAGAACCTTGCACCTGTCACAAGGTATTCTTCCATAAAGACGATTCTTGCTCTCTCATCACAAATGGGGTGGCACATTAATCATATGGATGTGAATACTGTGTTCCTCAATGGATTCATTGAGGAGGAGGTGTACATAGAGTAGCCCGAAGGTTTCGAGATCTTCAGTAGCGAGTCGCATGTGTGTAGGCTCAAGAGAGCGATGTATGGGTTGAAACAAGCACCTCGTGCTTGGTACACATGGATCGATAGTTATTTTACCGGACTTAGATTCTCCAAGAGTGAGGTGGATCCAAACCTATACCAAATATTGGTGGAGGGTAAGTTGCTGATCATTGTACTTTATGTAGATGATTTGATACTAACCCGTGATAAACAGTTGATACTCTCATGCAAGGCTGATCTTGCAAAAGAGTTTGAGATGAAGGACTTGGGCCTCCTTCATTATTTCCTAGGATTGGAAATTTCATGTACTGGCAAGATAACGTTTGTTTCTGCTGCAAGTATGCTCCTCAAGATACCGGAGAAGTTCAACATGCATGGTCAAAGAAGCTCATTGATACCCTCTTCCCGGGTGGTTGGAGGAAGGAGGATGCTACTTCATGGAGGTAGTGGATGCCACTGTTTATCGACAGTTGGTGGGGTCGCTTATGTATCTGGTCAATACACGACCCGACATATGCTATGTAGTTAACCAGCTTTCACAAGCTATTGTTAAACCTACCAAGCTCTTTTGGAAGGCTGGGAAGCATGTATTGAGATATCTCAGACACACATCGGGATATGGATCATGGTACAGATAGGATGATGAGTTGAGGCGGCGTGGCTTCACGGATCGGTATCATCATATCAAATATTGTGTACAATGGAAGATCATGCTACTTTCATATATTCCCATGGAGGATCAGGATGCTGATATCTTGACGAAGGCGCTCACCAGGAGCAAATTCGAATACCACAGGGGCAGGATAGGGGTTGCAGATAATCCATATCTTGTTGAGAGGGAGTGTTGAGATTGCAACAAGATGATGAGCCTAGTGGAAAGGAGTCGCCTTCACTAAGTGGGCTCGCAGGGTATTTTTGGCGCAAAGTATATTTTTAGACTATGTCTATTTTTAGACATGTCGATCATATTCTATGAGTTGAAGGATGCTATTTGTGGATGGTTGGTCAAGTTGGAAAAAATAGATGGACTTCTATTTTTAGACATATTGGGTGAAATCTATTTTTAGATTGCAAGTCTAAAAAATAGATATGTCGAATATTATTAGCTCTTAGTAATATTTGGACTATAAACATTATCTTATTCTCTTGGAGCACTTCAGTTAAGTGCACAGATGTGGCACAGGAGATGACAGAAGGAATTACATTATTCCTAGGGATTAAGTGGAGCTATTGCATGGATACTTCTGTTAGAACTCATGTGAGAGAGTTTGGTGGAATTGATTGAGTTAATGGAGTTCTGTTCAGTTTAACTAATCTAAACATAGATGAACTAGTTGTATTTAGTCTAACTGATTAATAAAATAGTGAAGAGTGGTGTGAATTAATTATTAATTAATTCACTAATTATAAACTCATTAATCAACTAAAGAATACATCAGTTAAATTTAGTGCATGGACAGTTTCAGTGGAGACAAGTGCAGAGATAGGTGAAAGAGGAGGTTAACTATCAGTTGTGACTATATTGTTGCATATTTGCAACTACCAGTGATTGGAGGAGCCCATGGGGATTGCGCAGTACAAGCCAAGTGGTTTATGTTATTTAATGAGCCATCCTACAACATTGATTAAGAAATAGAGGTTGGCTATCAGGTGGCAGAGATTGGAGCATGTGTTTTGCTAGATCTAGCTTGATTAGTGTGTAGCAATTTGAGGTTGTGCTGAGAGCTTGTGAGGAGCTTTGTACAATGATTGTTACATGATCTCTATGACATATAATATATATATATAGTTGGGGTTTTTAGCTTTAAGCTTTCCCATGAAATACTGTGTTCATATGTGTGAATGTTTATGGTTTTAATGTGCGCATGCGATTGTTTTTATTTTTGCAATTAATGATCAATGGTAGAAGAGAATCTGTATTGTGCATGAAGATAAAATAGTGTGTGATTAGGAGAATCTTAGGTGAATAATATATCAGTTATTCAAAATTTCTACAAATATCTTCTGATGAAGTCTTTCGGAGAGTATATGGAGGTAGATGGATTGGGACGGGGATATGATCTGAGCCGTCGGATGAGAAAAATGAACGGTTAAGATCTCGTGATGAAGAATTTGGGGGCAAAGGGTAAGGGTGAAAGACTTGGAGGTAAAACACAATGATAGTTGTTCGATCAAGACGATGAGCGGTCAAGATCAAACGATGCCATAATACTGTGGAGGGAAGGTGGTTTGGCGGAAAACCACTGGTGGTATTAGTGCAGCATTGAGGGTGGTATGTGGTTTTGTCAAAAAAAATGCGATACGATACACTTGTTGACGCGTGTCCTTTTCAATACCACCGGTTTCAGAATTTTTTTGGACATTAACGTTCTGTCGCAATTTTTTTTCGAAAAGCATTATCAACCGTCGGATCGGAGGGCCCAAATCCGATGGTGCGGAAAAATTGTGATGGGGTAAGTTGTAGGGCGGGGAGATAGTGGGGTCCAGGTGGTAGCTCATGAGTGGACAGGTGCATCGGGGTTTGATGAATGATTCAGGATAAATCGTGACCATTGGATCTATGATATGGACGGTTCAGATCAAAGGATGGAGCGGAGAGTTTGAAATGGGGAGGAGAAAAGGCATGGTGATCGGGTTTAATCTAGATCATTGGATCTTCAAAACAGACGATCAAGATTTAATGATGGAGTGAAGTTAAATGGGCAGAGGAAAAGGTAAGAGAGGGGATCGGGTGACCCAGGGTCGTTGATCTGAAATGATCAACGGTCTATATTGATTTAAACCTTTTTGTTGGGGAACAGAAAAATTCAACGGAAAGTTGGGTTTTGAAAGGGTTTTGAAGGCCTCTAGCACCCAGTTGCGGGGCTGTAAGTCATATGAGAAAGGGGGTTTACAGGAGTTAAGCCCTCGAGGGCTTAAGAAAACTTTATGCAGAAAGGGTTTTTTTAGGCCTAAAAACAGGGTTTTTGAGGCAAATTGAGGGTTCCGGTAGAGTAAAGAGGGAATTTTAAAACCAAGTACAGTGGAATAAAAGGTTTTAAAAGGGGTTTTGGTTGATTGGGAACCAAAAGAAGATATTTTTGGAGGATTTTTATGGAGGAAAAAGGGATGAAAATGGGGTTGTTTTATGAATGAAAGGAGTAAAATGAAGGGGTAATGGAGGGGTTTAAGAATTCTTTATCTTTGGTTAGCATCAGGTTCCTTAGGATAAATATGGAAACAACAGTGAAGATTAATCCAAAGGATAACGATCATCATAATACTTTAAGAACTAACAATTTGGTCATGAAATTTTTTCTTAAAGGCTAAAAAAGATTTTAGCCACCATTGGATATGACAAATTTTATAGGTGGATAACATATTACCATGGAATCTCAAGTTATACTTATGGTTCCGCATATTTTTTAATTTATGGACACACCAGTGCTACTACGCATTTTGTAATTTCCTACTTCAAGTATTTTCCGGGCTGGTTTCCTCCACGGAGGCAACCCCGAAACCGCGCAACTAAGGCTGGGATTGGTTAAGCACAGCTTATCAACCTAGCCTGTAGCATATGTATTGTTTCTCTTTTCAACTTTATATAGATTAGCCTAATTTACCGAAAAAAAAAAAAAAAACCCTTGCCTCAATGATTACTCACCTCCACCTTCCTTCCTCGTACAAGTGATCTTGGGGTTTTGTAAGTTTTACAAGGAATGGCCCTTATTTTATTGATGCAATGCCTCCTTCCTTTGTACCCCATCACTTACAGATCTGAAAATCCATAGGGAGTCCTTTATAAGGATGCTAAAGGGTTGGAGATGACGTAATCCTTATGGACAAAATTCAAACTAGGCTTTGTTTATGTTCTCTTTTCCCATTAGGAAATGTATCCCCTTACTAACAATGCACATAAGAAACAACATATACATGCACAACCATGGCTCCAATGGGAAATTAAAATTGGAGAAAAATGGTGTCTGCCTAATAATGGGTATGACCTTATGTACCCTTACTTCCCATGTCTTCCCCAGAACATGAAATTCCTTAGTATTATTATATATCATCCTCAACATTTTTTTTAATATTTGTGGGTTTTAATTACTTTTATTGAAAAATAAAAGATCTAGAGCTCCTGCTCTACTAGTTTGCAACTGAACAATAGCACATTGTATTCTTGTTATCCTTCTCTAATCATCAAAAGAGACTTTTACATAAAAAATATTTTTTATTTTTCTTTTGATTAGCTTAGACATTGTCCATGGTTTTTCCTTCATTTTAATTAACAAATGGTCACCATGTCAGATTTTTCTCGAACTCGAGGCCTAATAACACTTAAAATATATATTCATAGAAGTTAATACTTTAGAAGGTATGTTGATAACTTAATATAAGGTAATAATATTAGGACACAAGCACTACATACACCCCTTATTTAGAAACCTTTTTCAAGACATTAGAATCAAGAGGATATAACCATTCAAGGTGTAGTATGATAATAAGGCATGACAAAACATGTAGGAGATGTAGTAGCAATATTTACTAAACTTAGAAAGGATAGCACTTGCCATATATATTCCCCAACTAACCTATAACCTCCTGTCCTTCCTAATCTACTTTTTCTCCCAACCCATCTATCCTCTACTAAAACATACTATGGTATATACCATAGTGATATAACCACCAGTAGAACCAAGATGGCTAAAGTGTTGAATATACTGACCTAAATTCCCTAACAAGGAACTCAAAATCATATTCACATGCCTATGTGTGTGTGTCCATCACCATCCTCCCACAATTCCATGCTTACAGGTTTCTTGGTAGGAATTGTCTTGACCCTTCCTCAAGGATTGTCGTCAAAACCCTAACATGAACAACACTATGACATTGGTTTGAATGTTGTGATTAAATTATTCAGTTATGCAATGATGTTACTTTCAATGTGCACCTTACCTCATGTCATAATAACACATATCAATTAGATGCAAAATATGATATAAAAATGTAACTGAAAATTGAAAATTAAGTAAAATTGAAAAATTAAGTAAAATGTTCAATAGAATTAATAAAATATTTCAAATTAAAATGATGCATATGTTTTCAAATTCTCACCCATAACTATACCCTCCTCATCATAGAAAAATATGGAGCAGTATAGTTATGATGTGATGATTAATTGATAAGCATTGTAAAAAAGACACAAACTGTTAAAATGAATAATGAATATTGCATCTAAAACCACACATAAATGTTCGTTATGGCCATAAACTATGCTTAAAAACAAGTAAAATTCCCTCTAGCCATATGAATTTTGTATAAAATAGTTATTTATAACAATTTGGTTAGTGGTCACATAAATAATGTGATAATTCATAGTTAAAATTGGACATTTCAGCATTAATACAAAAGCAAATTAAAAATAAAATTTATTTTGTTTGATAATACAGAAAATCAGAGATGAAGGGGAAGAACTAAGATTGGAAAATCAAGATGGAGAAAAACAAAAAAAATTAAATAATGAATATTCAGAGTATTTTGTAGGCAACTCACGAAGAAAGATTATTGTGCCGAGAGGCCCAATCTACATCTCAGTATTTGTGCCGAGAGACGCAATCTATAGCCCAGTATGATCCCGATGTCAGATATGTCACGTTCTCAATAAGTAATAAATTTTATTTTTTTTAATGTTGGCCAAAGTATTAACCTAATCTTGAATTTTATATAACTTGAATATTTAGATTATATATAACTTTTTTAAATTATTAATTGGGTGAGATTAACTATTAAACTACAACTATGTATTATTTATATAATTTGAATGGATAATGAATTTGAATAGATCATAAATTTACCTTTAACAAAAAAAATTACCACATTGAATTTCCAAATTAAGTAAAATTTTAAACATCTTTACTCTTTACTAAAGTCAATACCATTTCCTAAATCAAAGGAAAAGAGTTAATTCAACACACAATCAAAATCCAAAATCTTTTAATATTTATATTAATTAAATATTGATAAAATAAATCTTTAAAAAGAAAACCCATATTCTATGGATAAATTAAAATATTTAAAGACATAAATATTTCCCCATCAAAGTTGCAATATTTTAAAATTTAAATAAATATAAATATAAATAAACATGAGGTATGGTAAATAAATAAAACCTATTTTTATACTTACTCAAAGCTATCATAAATATATATATATATGTATATATATATATATATATATATATGGTAAATAAATAAAAATTCTTTTTATATTTACTCCATAAAAATTTTTGTATTTAAAAAAACTTAAAAAAGAGGTTTTATTTAGAAGAAGCCTATGGGACACCAATACCATGGGACAAATTAATATTGATACCATGGGCCAAATACCATATTTATAAAATAAGTATGGTAAATACATAAATATAAAAGAGGTATATAGAGGTATGATAAATAAATAAATATAAAATAGGTATAAAGAGGTATGGTAAATAAATAAATATAACAATATATCAAATAGGATTATAAATAAAGATTTAAGGTAAATAAATAACAATATATCAAATAGGATTATAAATAAAAATCTAATTATATAACAAGCCTATGGGCCAAATACCATAGTAAATAAAAGAGGTATGGTAAATAAGTAAATAAAACCTCTTTTCATATTTACTCCATAATCTACTTTATATTTATGAATATTTATGTTCATTAGTTTACATAACTAAGAGAGAGAGAGTGTGTGTATGTTTAGGAGTGAGATAAAGAGACAAAGTAAGATGTATGGAAAGAAGGGGGGAGAGAAGAAGAGAGGAGAGAGGGAGGGATATAGTAATCTAGTTGGAGAGAGAGAGTGGCAGAAAGAGAGAGAGAAAGAAAGGGAAATGGGGGAAGAGAGAGAGAGAGAGAGATGGGGGAAAAGAGAGGATTGGAGGTAAAAGAGAGAAGGAGGTAGGAGAGAAAGGGAGAGAGAGGAAGGATGAGAGAGAGGAGGAGAGTGATGACAGAAGAGAGAGTATTGGGGAGAGAGAGAGAGAGGAAGGACAAGAGAGAGGAGGAGAGAGGGATCGATAGAGATATGGAGTTGGAGGGGGAGATATGTAGGAAATAAGAAATATAGAGAGTAAGAAGTGGAGAGAGAGAAGGAGTGATAAGGGAGAGACAGAGAGAGAGAGAGAGCGTGTATGTTTGGGGCTGAGATAAAGAGACAAATAAGGAGAGAAGGAGATAAAGGGAGGTGAAATAGATATAGGGAGAGAGGGAGGGATATAGTAACATAGTTGGTGGGTGAAGAGAGAGAGAGAAGGAGAGAGAGATGGGAGAGAAAGGGAAAGTGAGGAAGGAAGAGAGAGGATGTGAGAGAGTGGAGAGAGGGCGGAAAGAGAGATGGACTTGGAGGGGGAGGGAGAGGGAGGTAAGAAGAAAGACATAGAGAGAGAAAGGTGGAGAGAGAGAGAGATTCAGTGATAAGGAATAGGAAGAGAGAGGGACAGAGGACAAAAGGAGGAAAGAGAGATATTAGAAAGGGAGAGGGAGAGAAGGGGAAGATATAGATATAGATGGAAGGTGAAGAGAGGGAAGAAGAGAGAGATGGGGAGAGGAGGGGATTGAAAAAGAGATTGATATATATGGAGTTCAAGAGTGTGTGTGTTAAGGGGGGTGAGATAGAGAGACAGAAAAGAAGATATGGAGGGGGATATAGATATGGATGGAGGGTGGAGAGAGGCAAGAATATTTCTCACACTATATGGATTGATATAAGTGGAGATGGTGATTTATAATCCTATTTGATTATTTGCACTATATGCATTGATTTTAGTGTAGATATTTATTTGTAATGATATTTGATTACTTGCACTAGATGCATTGAATTCAATGTAGGTGGTGATTTCTAATACAATTTGATTGCTTGCACTGAATTTCAATTTAGATGTCAATTTATAGTTATATTTGATTACTTGCACTAGATGAATTGATTTCAATGTAGATGATTTATAATCCTATTTGATTTTTTGCACTAAATGCATTTATTTTAGTGTAGATGATGATTTCTAAACCTATTTGATTTCTTTGAGTAAATGAATTGATTTTAGTGTAGATGTTGGTTTCTAGAGAGATAGAGAGAGTGAGTGATAAGGAAGATGGAGAGAGGGGGAGAGAGGACAAAAGGAGGAAAGAGAGATATTAGCGGGGGAGAGGGAGAGAAGGGGAAGATAGAGATATAGATGGAAAGTGAAGAGAGGGAAGAAGAAACAGATGGGGAGAGGGGGTGATTGTCAAAGAGATTGATATATATGGAGTGCGAAAGTGTGTGTGTTTAGGGGGGTGAGATGGAGAGACAAAAAAGAAGAGATGGAGGGGTATATAGATATGGATGGAGGGTGGAGGGAGGGAGGAATATTTCTCACACTAGATAGATTGATATAAGTGGAGATGGTGATTTCTAATCCTATTTGATTATTTGCACTAGATGCATCGATTTTAGTGTAGATATTTATTTCTAATTATATTTGATTACTTGCACTAGATGCATTGATTTCAGTGTAGGTGGTGATTTATAATATAATTTGATTTCTTGCACTAAATGTGTTGATTTCAATTTAGAGGTTGATTTATAATTATATTTGATTACTTGCACTAGATAAATTGATTTCAATGTAGATGATTTCTAATCCTATTTGATTGTTTACACTAAATGCATTGATTTAAGTGTAGATGGCAATTTATAATCCTATTTGATTTCTTTGAATAAATGCATTTATTTTAGTGTAGATGTTGGTTTCTAGAGAGAGAGAGTGAGTGATAAGGAAGATGGAGAGAGAGAGAGAGGAGAAAAGGAGGAAAGAGAGATATTAGCGGGGGAGAGGGAGAGAAGGGGAAGATAGGGATATAGATGGAAGGTGAAGAGAGGGAAGAAGAGAGAGATGGGGAGAGGGGGTGATTGACAAAGAGAATGATATATATGGAGTGCGAGAGCGTGTGTATTTAGGGGGTGAGATAGAGAGACAAAAAACAAGAGATGGAGGGGGATATAGATATGGATGGAGGGTGGAGAGAAAGAATAATATTTGTTGCACTAGATGGATTGATTTAAATGGATATGGTGTAATCTTATTTGATTATTTGTACTAGATGCATCAATTTTAGTGTAGATATTTATTTCTAGTGATATTTGATTACTTGCACTAGATGCATTGATTTGAGTGTAGGTGGTGATTTCTAATACTATTTGATTGCTTGCACTAGATATGTTGATTTCAGTTTAGGCATCGATTTATAATTATATTTGATTGCTTGCACTAGATGCATTGTTTTCAATGTAGATTATTTCTAATCTTATTTGATTGTTTGCACTAAATGCATTTATTTGAGTGTAGATGGAGATTTCTAATCCTATTTGATTGCTTTAAGTAAATGCATTGATTTCAGTGTAGATGTTGGTTTCTAATCTTATTTGATTGCTTGCATTAGGTACATTGATTTCAATGTAGAAGTTATTTTCTAATCTTATTTGATTGCTCGCATTAAATTCATTGATTTGAATGTATATGTTGATTTATGATTTGATGTAATTGGATATATGATAGTACATTAATTTTAAGTTGATTAAATTAACAATATGCATTGATTTTAGTGTAAGCACAAAACGTTATTGACAATGTACATTGATTTTTGTGTTATAGTAATTTAACCTATTAATATTGGAGAGAAAGAGAGACAAGGTATCATGTTTACTACAACAGCTCAAGCTAAACATTCAAATGGTTAACAATTTAAATTTTCTTTTTCATATAATCGATATGAAAAAATAACAAAACTAACAAGGGTAGCAACAAGAATACTAGAAGAAAATAGTTGAGATTGATCACAATGAAGACTATTTGTAACATGATTACATTCTTATTATTCACATTTTCTATCTTTCAACGCTATTATTGTCACTTTTCATTCAAAAAAAAAAAAATCATCATTTTTCATCATTATAGTTATTAACAATATTTATCATCTCAACGAACTGAGGTAACTAAGAAAATTTAAAATTAAAATGACCAAGTTAATCTCAGAAATATTTAGCATATTTAAAATTATTATATTAATATTTGATATATTTACATATTATTGATAAAATTAATCATATATTCCATACATTTTCCTTGGCAGCACACGACTGAAACCAACCTAGATCCATCTTATCTCCGGATCTCTCAAGCACCGAGAGGGATCAAATATCTCAAGGTGCAAACCTTTCCTCAAGTTTTTCACTCAAAAAAGAAGTTTCCACCTCGAGATATTTGATCCCTCTCGGCGCTTGATAGATCTGGAGTTAATATGGATCTAGGCTGGTTGATAAATCAATGCAATGAAATTTTCAGGGTTTTTGAATTTTGAACCAACTTCTTCCTAAAATTAAAATACTATCTACTAACCTCTTCTTCTTTGACCGAGATATTCCTAATCACCTTCCTTTGTTGAAAATTTAGGGCATTTGATCTATCACCACTATCTTAGACAAAATTGTTGGAAAATAAGCAACAAATTCCAAAAACATTAGTGATTCTTTTCATTGTATGCCAATGCACTTATATTGATCATTGTGGCTTCTTTTATTTCAGGATAGTTGGGAATATCTGATGTAATATTTTCCAAGCATTATCCTGTGACAATGTTAGTTATATATATATATATATATATATATATATATATATTTCCATTTTAATGTAAGAAAACTTTCTCGATAGTTGGATTTCTTTAAATGTGAATAAAACATCCTCTTATATATTATAGGCTATCTATTATGGTATAACTAATTAATGCACTCTTTCATCTAAATGGGAAGGGAAACACTTTTCTTTCTTGAATACTTGTTTTAATTTAAGGGATTTAATTGTTAAAATTGGAAGAAAGCAAATATATTGAGAAAATTAGTAGTTCACACGTGACCAAGCTTAACCTGGAGACTGCCTCATTGAGAATGCTCTACATTGACCATTATTAATCAAGAATATATAAGTTTACATATGCATAGGATATTTATAACTAACACCTAGAATATAGGAACTAATTCCTAAACTACGCAAAACTAATGAACAAAATATATCCAATAATACATTCTCCATTATTTCCAACACCCCCCGTTAATGGAGAAAGAGTTCACTAGAACTCCTAACATCTCCCTAAATAATTCAAATTTAATTCTTCCAAGCGGTTTGGTAAAAATGTCTGTTGCATTATCAAAAGTATTACACTATTCAATATAAATCTCTTTTGACCCAACCTTCTCTCTAACAAAGTGAAATTGAGTATTAATAAGCCTTGTGTTTTTGTGAAACACATGATTGTTTTCAATTTTTATTGAGCTCTGGTTGTCACATCTAGTAACTGTTGCATATTTTTGTTCTTTTATGGCATCATGGAGAAGTCTCCTCGACCCAATTGCTTCACACATTGTTGCACACATTGCTTGATACTCTACTTCAGCTGAAGATAAGGATACATTATTTTGCTTCTTGTTGCTCCATGCAATGAATCCGGACCCAATCTTGAATGCATAACATGTTATGGATCGTTTTTCATCCAGATTTCTGGCCCAATATGAATCCAAAAACACCTGTAAATCTAACAACAAATGAATAATTATATTTAATATGAAAGTATAAGGTTCCTTGAATATACCTTAAGACACCTTTCTCTACCACCCAATGGCTCTCAAGAGGCTTTGACATAAATTGGATCAAAACAATGAATGTAAAAGCTAAATTAGGTTAGTTGTAGTTGGGTAAATAAAACTCCCGACTGGTTGTATGTATAATGTCGCATCCACCTCCTTAGAATTGTCATCATTCTAAAATTTGACATTTTGTTGTAAAGGCACTACGACAACTTTGCATTAATCCATTCTAAAAATTTTCAATAAGCTCGTGACATACTTTCCCTGAGACAAAAAAGTATGGCCATAATCTCTCGAGACTTCAAGACACAAACAATAGTGTAACTGTCCAAGGTATTTCATCTCAAAAACCCATGACATCTATACATTGATTTCTTTTAATTAGCTCATCAACATTTCCTGTAATAATAAGATCATCTACATATAAATAAATAAAAATAATTTTCCCCTTTCCAGTGAACACAGTATACATATTTGGGTCATTATTTCTCCTCTTATAACCATGATGTAAGAAAAATGAGTCAATTTTTTCATACAATGACATAGGCACCTGTTTTAATCCATACAGTTCTTTCCTCAATATACAGATTAAATTTTCCTTCCCCTACTGAAAAAACCCTTCAAGTTGTGTTAAATAAACCTCCTCTTTCAATTCACCATTTAAGAAAGCATATTTAACATCTAGTTGGCGTGTTTTCTAGCAATGTTTCATAGCTAAGGCTATTAAAATTCTAATGGTGTTTATATAGTTACAGGGCTGAAGGTTTCTTCATAATTGATATGTTCTTTCTGTGAATATCCCTTAGCCACTAGCCTGGCTTTATATTTATCTATACTACCATCTTCTTTAAACTTAGGCTTGTATAACCATTTGAAACCTATGGTTTTTTTACCTTCAAGAAGTTCAACTAGATTTCATTTTTTATTTTTAGGTATTGGCTTATATTCCTCTTCCATGGCTTCCCTCCATTCATCATATTCACTTGTCTCTCTATTTTTTAGGGGCTCAACAACATTAAAGATACTTATCATGATGGCATAGTCTTTATACCTGGCAGGTAAGCGAGTTTGCCTACCTGATATTCTTGGTCCATCATTGAAACAAGATAAAGAATCAGATCTTGGCATCAGATTAAATATAGAGAGAAATGTCGATATCCTTTAATTTTTAATGGTTAAATTAAACAAATAGTTCAGAAAAATATTATTTTAATATATGACATGAATTGATTATATTAAATTATATTCAATGTTAAGTTATCGTTTGATATCTAGTCAAATATTTAAATTAAAGAAAAAAAAAAGTCAAAATAAAACTTAAAAACAAAGACCCAAGAATTTTAAATTAAATTAATTAAAACAAATTAAAGATAATCAAAATTAATAAAAACTTAAGAATAGTCTAAAGTAACAGAAAATGAACTTGTTAGAAATGAATAAAAAAAATAAAAAAATAAAGTAAAGTGGATAAAAATAAATAAAATTATGATAAGGTCATTAAATAAATAAAATGAGATAAAGTGTAGGGATTCCCACAGGAACATGGGATGACATAAACACCTTTCATATTCTTAGGGTCCATCGGATCTTTTACTAATCTTAGGGAACTCCGTAAGGTATTTAGAGGCCTAAAGGTTGAGGGAACCTTGTGCTTCCTTAAGATCTCGACAATCTTGTAAGTGGTCCCTTGGATAAATGGGAGATGCACCCTTGTTGATCTATGGGTTCCTTTCTAACTTTAGTACCTTTGTTAGCTTTCAAGAAGGAATTAATAAATTAGTGCATGTTGTACCCATTATTCTTCATTGAACCAAATATTTGTAGTTGTTGGCATCCTTTTTCAAGGGAACAGAGTATCAATATCCTCACACTGTTTTGTTCTTCATAGTTATTTTTTCCCCTACCTAGTCCCATTTTCATTTTGAAGAAATGCTTTTCATTTAAGAAAATAGTTTCACGACCTCCACATCCATATTGATGTGCTGACCCACCAAAATAAGCCCAAGGAAAACAAAATTCTATAGATTCAGGGTGTATATTGCAAGTCTTCTAATTTTCATCATCGTTATGCATCATATTATAAATAACCTTTATTTGACTACATATAAGAGTCGAGGGATTATTTGATTCCTGGAAGATTTTTAGATTCCTTCTTAACCAAATACCCCAGCTTTGTAGGATGTGCCACATCCCACCATGCTTTCTAGGCTTCATTAAAGGAATCCCCGTGCCATCTCATAATAATTTCGAAATATTGACATAACATGTTCCAAATTTGTGCAAAGAAAGAACAATGAAGAAATAAGTGGTTTACCAACTCTTCATTGTCCTGGCACATCACACACCATGAGGGTCCCTGAAACGTTTTGCGCATCAATTGTCCCAAGTTAGGACTTTTTTTTCAATTGTCCCGCTTCTTAAAAAAAATTTACACAAACTCCAATTCTTCTAATTTTGTTTTACATAACTCTTAACTTTTTGAAATGAGCACAATAATTACACAAACTCCAATTGTAATTTTGTTTGATATAAACCTTTTAACTTTTGTGATGAGAACGATTTAGTGGCTTACTTCATCACTTCACACACGGTTAAATATCTTTTATTAAGCTTAGAGTTTTAATTTAATAGATAAGTGACTTTTTAATTTCATTTTCTAGAAAATATTTATTCTTAGATATTTATATTTATTTATATTTTAATATTTATAATTATTTGAAATTAGTGAATTTTTTTTAATTATCTATTCAATAAATTTCAATTTAATTTAAAATTAATTAAAAAACTTTCCATTTAAATCATTTTATAATAAAAATTTTAAATTAATATTAATTTGATATTAAAAAAAAATTATTAATTCAAATTTACAATGCAGCACTAATTATATAAATAAAAATTTTGATAAAATAATATTTTATAAAAGTGTTCGATCAAATGCAAAGTGATGGCATGCCTTACTTTGGTGTCATTTTTTATTTTGTTCTCTCCTGTCAATTTTCTTCTTACCAATGGAAAGTTTCTTATTTTTAAATTGAAGTCCTCTTATGTGCATAATATTATAGAACACTCGAAAGCATAATAATTTCATGTGATCTAGAAAGGGATTTCATGGTTCCTTTAAAGAATGTCAATATAAAAGTGGAAGGGATTTTAATGTCTAAGGACTGGTTTGTCTAATTTGTATGAACTTCAAGAGTGTGATCGTTCCAGCCATACACTTTTGTTTAGTTTCATTTCATGTGATCTTTGGTCATTTCTCATCTAGGAAATATCTATATTATAAAATATTCATTCAATCGCACCCTCAGAGAAAATAGGAGAGAAAAAATGAACCATTCTATTATAATTTCACACTCAATAATAATTAATCAACGCTGCAGCCCCATTGTGCTTAAAGAAAATCATTGAACAACTTGGCAACCTTTTTGCAACTTGGTGTAGGGTGCAGCTTTTACTAAGCATGGAGACAAAATGATGCATTGGGATCCTAGCTATGTTGCACCAGTTTGAACGAAGAGGTCGAGGTATCCATTTGACGGAGAGGTAGAGGGATTCAAGCATGGATGAGAGGCAGAGGTATTACGACGAGAGAGACATTCATTCATATATGGACATAAGATGCAATATATAGGGACAAAGGCATTCATTCACGCAATACAAGCAGATGGAGGCACTAGAAGATGGGAGGGAGATATACACTTAGAGGACGGGAGGAAGCAAACAGAGGCGATATAGGAAAGTATTCACACCTTGTGTGTACTATTATAGCTTATATTCAATAGAAAAACATCTTTTCTTAAGAAATGACATCAACATATAAATTTCACATTTAGAAGGTAAATATTTATAGTTTAAAAGATGTGAAAATTTGATGTGTACTGTAGTGAATAAGAGAGTGTGAGATATCTCCAAAATGGGCATGGAGAGTCTGAATTGGATATTTAAATTAAAGTAGAATTTCACTCCATTTGACGCCTACTTATTATTACCTTGAGAAAACTTAAAAGAAATATGATAATTCAGAAAATCTTTTGAACAAAGAACCAACTAAAACTTGCCTCAATTCTTTCAGCAAATTCAGAAATTTATCCTTTTATAAAATCCATAAAACTTAAACCAAACCCAACTATTAAAATTATAAACAACATCAAACTTTTTTATAACTACTAAAATATACAAATTCATATATCTTATAAATTATAATATATATATATACCCAGCACCTACTTCTCATCCCAGTGCCCGTACCCGCTTTTCCTTACAACATTTCATGTTTCCATCATATTTATACTCAAAACCATATTTCATGGAACAAAGTTTATCCCCGACTAATGGAATTTCATTGCTGAATTTCTATGATAAAAAATAATCCACCTTTTAAAATTAAATAAAATGTTCGATACAATCAGTGGAGTGAGTACTTTGATCGGTCTCCAATATCTTCTAAAATTCTGTTCGACCACCGGCAACAAATTCCAAATATATTGCCAGTGAAAATTTCACGAGTCCTTTCATCATATGCCAATGAACTCATACATCTTACTGCAGCTTCTCTGATTTCGGAACTGTGTGAATTATCTGTTTCAATCTTTGCCAGACGTTCTCCTGTAACAATGTTCAGAACATCGATGGCACCTATATACGTATCAGACTTACAAATCAAAATATCTTGTGCCCTGGTAATGTAAGGACCATAATACAAAGTATTTCGTAATATATGGATTTCTGGGAATGTGAACAAAATATCCCCTTGTAGATTACAAACGTGAAGGTTAGTCATAGTATAACACAGAAACAGCTCTCTTTTATCTAAATAGTACGGCCAACACTGTGTTTGAATCTCTGTTGTTTTTATAACTTTGGTCCTTTCATTTCATTTTCATAAATCTCTGTGTTTGAATCTCTGTTGTTTTTACGGCCAACACTGTGTTTGAATCTCTGTGTTTGAATCTCTGTTGTTTTCATTTCCGTATCTGATATTGAGGATTCAAACTGAGGGAAATTTGTTTGCGGAGTCTTCCATCGATCTTGGAATAAATTTTGAATGAGATAAAAACCTAAAATATGAATTGCTCAAATATGAAGTACTTTCATCTGGAATGGTAAACAACTTCTTGTACTCTTTCAATTCGAAAATTGTGAATAATTTTTTCTCATTATTATAAATCATTCCCCTGCAATTTGGAATATCAAAATCGGTATGATGTATTTTATGTGACCGAAAATACCTTCTATATGCTGTAGTTTGTCCTGCTCTAATAAGTGCAATTGGGATACTCTTGAAAATTTTGTGAGGAAACCCACCAACAATTATCAATGAATCATTATAATTATTGTAGTAGACAAAGTCCACTGTATCTGGAGAACGCATTATTACAGGGCTCCCATTATCGTCAGTAAGAGGTGAGATTTGTCCATCTGCATGTCGTAGATATGGAATAAGATCACGACGGCTATGGAGAACAAATATTAGGTCACCGGCTATCACAATGTAGCTTACAGAGGAGGTCTGTGGAGGGTCCAGCTCGAACACTTGTAGATTATATTCCGGAAATTTATTAGGGAGCATAGCCTTAGTTTTCCCGTTCAACTCTCGAGCCTTCAGGTTGTTGAAAAGATTGGCAGATGATGAATAATGGCTCCTCATTTTTTCGTTTGAATCACACAGGTGTTAGACGAACTATTACAGAGAGCGATATTCGTTATACAATTGCCAAGTCAACGAAGCTTATAAATTCTACCTTTCTTTCTTTCGATTTCTTAAATACATAGATATTTTAAAAGGTAAGGGTCACTTTTGAGCCGACGTTGCTCCACGTTGTTAAAACTTGACTGGGATTACCAAACACGTTTTCTGTTAATTTTGAATTCTTATTAATTAAAATAATGTTGATTCCATTATTGTTGGGTTTATGGTTTATAATTGTATGATATAAGTTAATTCATGATATTTGATGAGGTTTTATGTTAATTTTGATTTGGTTGTAAATAAGTTTAACTTAGATTTATTTAGATTTTATGTCATTTAATGTTGTTTAGATAAATTAAATTTCTTCACATGAAAACATATGTTAATTTAGCAAAAACAAATTCACATTGATATTTTTTTAAGCCTTTGAAAAAATGGCCTTTAAGATGGAGCTATGCTTTCAAGTGTCAACTATTCTCTCTCAAAAAGGAATTTCACATCTCCTTGATTTCCAACAACTTTAGAGTGTTGGTTGACCCATAATGTTTTACCATGATATTTGATTTCAGATTTTAGACTTATGCTACCAATATCTTTGTGCATCCAGATGATGAACCTCAATAGAAGGTTCCAAACATAAAATTAATTAATATTTTAATTCTAATACAAAAAATCAATTATATATTTATTTAATAATAATTAATCAATTAACCCCAATTCTAATTTCATTAATTACTTAATTAATGTTTATTTTAAATTAAAGTCAATTACTTAATTATTATTATAGTTATTAACAATTACTAAAATATCATACACATAATCTTACCTCAATGATTACTCACCTTCACCTTCCTTCCTCCAGCAACAACTCATCTTGGGGTTTTCTTAGTTAATTGATTAATTATTAGAGGAGGGAGGCATGACCTCCTTCCTTTATACTGAGGGAGGCCTTTATAACTATGCTCAAGCTTTGGAGATGGTGTAAGCCTTATGGACAAAATGCAAACTAGGGTTTGTTTATGTTCTCTTTTCCCATTAGGAAATGTATCCCCTTGCTAACAATACACATAAGAAACAACATTTACCTGCACAACCATGGCTCTAGTGTGAAATTAACATTGGAGAAAAATGGTTTCTACCTAATAATGGGTATGATCTTATGTACCCTTACTTCCCATATCTTCCCTAGAACATGAAATTCCTTAGTATTATTATATATCACCCTCAACATTTTTTTTTAATATTTGTGGATTTTAATTACTTTTATTGAAAAATCAAAGATCTAGAGCTCGTGTTAGTTTGCAAACCAATATTGAACAATAGAAAATTGTATTCTTGTTATCCTTCTCTAATCATCACAAGGGCCTTTTATATAACAATCAAGTTTTCTTTTTCTTTTGATTAGCTTAGACTTTGTCCATGGTTTTTCCTTCAATTTAATTAAGAAATGGTCAACATGTTAGATTTTTCTAGAACCCAAGGCCTAATAACACTTAAAAGAGATATTAATAGAAGTTAATACTTTAGAAGGTATGTTAATAACTTAATATAAGGTAATAAGATTAGGACACAAGCACTACATACACCCCTTGTTTAGAAAAAAATTTCAATACATTAGAGTCAAGAGGATATAACCATTCAAGAAGTAGTATGATAATAAGGCATAACAAAACATGGAGGAGATGTAGTAGCCATATTAAGTAAATTGAGAAAGGATACCACTTGCCATATATATTCCCCAACCAACATATAACCTCTTGTCCTTCCTAATCTACTTTTTCTCCCAACCTATCTATCCTCTAATGCAACATACTATGGTATTGACCATAGTGATATAACCACTAATAGAACCTAGATGGCTAAAGTGTTGACTATACTAACCAAAACTCACTAACAAGAAACTCGAAATCGTCTTCACGTGCCTGGGTGTGTGTGTCCATCACCATCCTTCCACAATTCCACGCTTAAAGGTTACATGGTAGGAAATTTCTTAACACTTCCTCAAGGACTATCGTCAAAACCCAAACATGGACAACACTATGACACCAGTTTTAATATTTGTCATTAAATTATTCAGTTGTGTAGTCATGTTACCTGCAATTTTCAACTTACCTCATGTCATAATAACACATATCAATTAGATGCAAAATATGCTAGAAAAATATAAATGATAACATTCCTCGTTGAATATCTCAACATTTTCTAGTCACCGGCATAGATCTTAGGCTATCACATATTCACTTCCAATTTTCACGTTAGTTCTCATCCAAGCATATACATAAAAAAAAAACACATGTATAGATAGGTGATCATAATCATCATATTATTCGGTCTAGTATCCATGTACCCAACTATTGTTAACACCAGAATGTTAGAATTAAATCAGACACTAGATAAGTCACAATTCTAATAATTCATACACTATAAAATTCATAACTAGATAAGCCATACATTAGATGAATCATATATCACATAAGTCATATATCACATAATTTAATAAACAGAAACATAATCCATAAAGTGTTTTATATAAGTAATTTCATATGTAGAACTACAATGTAACCACCCTCCTCACATATTTACCCAAGCTAATTGGTACACTAGGGTAAACATGTGACAAGAGGCTACTATGATGTGATTCAACATTCCATGTACAACTGAGTAAGTGGAATCTACAAAAAAAACCAAGCCTACCCTCCCTAGTTAGTTAAGTATCCCCTTGCTAACAATACACATAAGACACAACATTTACCTGCACAACCATGGCTCCAGTGCGAAATTAACATTGGAGAAAAATGGTTTCTACCTAATAATGGGTATGATCTTATGTACCCTTACTTCCCATATCTTCCCTAGAACATGAAATTCCTTAGTATTATTATATATCACCCTCAACATTATTTTTTAATATTTGTGGTTTTAAATTACTTTTATTGAAAAATCAAAGATCTAGAGCTCGTGCTAGTTTGCAACCCAATATTGAACAATAGAAAATTGTATTCTTGTTATCCTTCTCTAATCATCACAAGGGCCTTTTATATAACAATAAATTTTTCTTTTTCTTTTGATTAGCTTAGAATTTTTCCATGGTTTTTCCTTCAATTTAATTAAGAAATGGTCAACATGTTAGATTTTTCTAGAACCCAAGGCCTAATAACACTTAAAAGAGATATTAATAGAATTTAATACTTTAGAAGGTATGTTAATAACTTAATATAATGTAATAAGATTAGGACACAAGCACTACATACACCCCTTGTTTAGAAAAAAATTTCAAGACATTAGAGTCAAGAGGATATAACCATTCACGAAGTAGTATTATAATAAGGCATAACAAAACATGGAGGAGATGTAGTAGCCATATTAAGTAAATTGAGAAAGGATACCACTTGCCATATATATTCCCCAACTAACATATAACCTCTTGTCCTTCCTAATCTACTTTTTCTCCCAACCTATCTATCCTCTAATGCAACATACTATGGTATTGACCATAGTGATATAACCACTAATAGAACCTAGATGGCTAAAGTGTTGACTATACTAACCAAAACTCCCTAACAAGAAACTCGAAATCGTCTTCATGTGCCTGGGTGTGTGTGTCCATTACATGGTAGGAAATTTCTTAACACTTCCTCAAGGACTATCATCAAAACCCAAACATGGACAACACTATGACACCGGTTTTAATATTTGTCATTAAATTATTCAGTTGTGTAGTCATGTTACCTGCAATTTTCAACTTACCTCATGTCATAATAACACATATCAATTAGATGCAAAATATGCTAGAAAACTATAAATCATAACATTCCTCGTTAAATATCTCAACATTTTCTAGTCACCGGCATAGATCTTAGGCTATCACATAGTCACTTCCAGTTTTCACATTAGTTCTCATCCAAGCATATACATAAAAAAAACACATGTATAGATAGGTGATCATAATAATCATATTATTCGGTCTAGTATCCATGTACCCAACTATTTTTAACACCAGAATGTTAGAATTAAATCAGACATTAGATAAGTCACAATTCTAATAATTCATACACTATAAATTTGATAACTAGATAAGCCATACATTAGATGAATCATATATCACATACGTCATATATCACATAATTTAATCAACAGAAACATAATCCATAAAGTGTTTTATATAATTAATTTCATATGTAGAACTAAAATGTAACCACCCTCCTCCCATATTTAACCAAGCTAATTGGTACACTAGGGTAAACATGTGACAAGAGGCTACTATGATGTGATTCAAATTTCCATGTACAACTAAGTAAGTGGAATCTACAAAAAAAAACCAAGCCTACCCTCCTCATGAGTGTTATGAATTTAAGTTCATAACCATTAAAATTATTAGAGTATTTTTTAATTAATTTGATTATTAATGTAATTAGTTAGTTAAGTAATTATTTAGTAAAATTAAGAGACATTCATCCCCAAATGACATGTCTCTCTGATTGGGCATGGCCAGTCAACTCCTATTTAAGGAGCACCGCCTCTGTCTTGTAATCACCAATCGTTCATATCTTATAATACAATCTACTTACGACTCTCCCTTTTGAAATTTTCTTCTGCATGAACGTGAACATTATTTTCCCCTTGAAAAAAGTGGACTTGGTAAGCTGGAATGAGAGCGCTCTGCAACCTAGGGTTCCCTGGCGTTCTCTGCAATAGTGCAATCTGCAATCTTTCTGCCCCACTCCTCAGCTCGGATTAAGACTCACGATCGTAGACATCTGATACTGACAACCTTACAATGAATGACTCTCAGGGGGGGGCCGCTCAGCCTTCCCCCTCTAACGAGAAGGCGCATCAAGCGCACAACAATACAAAACCCTATGGTCCTGAACAAGGAATCAAGGATGCAAGAGACACATCTATGCAAGATACGTCCAATGCACCCGCTGATCAGTCAGGAAAATGCAGTGATGGAAAAGAAGGCGAGATTGGGAAAAAGGAGATGCCCAAGGTCATGTCAGCAACATGCAAACCCATAGCAGCTGAACGACCCAAGATAGAACTTCCTAGCCACAGAATCAATGGACGAATCCAGTACATGAGGGATCATGCTCTCATTGGAAAATTCATTGGATACTAGCCAACTGAAAAAGCTCTGCAAGGATGGATCTCGGCCAAATGGAAACCTAAAGGGCATGTTACCCTACAGCTAGGACCAAAGGGGTTTTTCACAGCGATATTCATCTGCCTTGAAGATCGGAACAGAGTCATGGATGAAGGCCCTTACTTCTTTAACTCTGCAGGCCTGTACTTAAGGGAATGGGTGGAGAGATTTAACCCTAATAAGGAGGATTTCAGCTGGGCTCCAGTCTGGATTCGGATGTACTCGCTCCCGCTCGAATACTGGGATGAAGATTCGTTGAGAGATATTGGCAAAGGTCTAGGAGAATTTATCAAAATAGCTGAAGAAACGAAGCTGCGTAGATACACTTCCTATGCTTTCATCTGCATTTTCATGCGCCTGGATAAGCCCCTTCTGGATTTGGTAAGTCTTTATCATGATGACTATGAATGGATTCAACCCTTAGATTTTGAACATGTTCCCTTTCGCTGTCGCAAATGTCACACCCTAGGTCATCTATTTCGGGATTTCCCTCTCAATTTTAAATCCCAAACCCCCGATCCCTCTGATAAACCGACCCAATATGGCTTCACCAAAGCAGCTAATCGAAAAAGAGCGCACAAAAAATCTACCACGGGGAAGAAACCCCTTCAAGAAGTCACCTCCGTGCCTTCCACAAGCAATAGCTTTGAAATTCTTGCAAAATCTTCGGAAGACCTTCCTCAAAACTCCATGCCAATCCCTCCGTCAACCATGACCACTTCTTCCCCCCCTCGGTCGAGCTCCCCTCCCAAGCCCTCTTCCCCGAATGATAGATCTAGAACTC
This sequence comes from Pinus albicaulis, assembly GCA_034641835.2. Classification (NCBI taxonomy): domain Eukaryota; kingdom Viridiplantae; phylum Streptophyta; class Pinopsida; order Pinales; family Pinaceae; genus Pinus; species Pinus albicaulis. Next base: position 1,979,830,349 of record CM076575.1, on the reverse strand, counting down.
ATGAGGAGAATCAGAAGGATCCGAATTGGATGCCTAATGGCATGGATGTTGACTGCATTCCAAGTCAGCTACTGCAATCCTCATTCACCACAGCTGAAAGCAGTCAGACGCAGCATATGGAAGAAGAACCGGAAAGCTTTGACTTGGGAGGTCTGGACATCTTAGAACTGGAACAAGCTTGTAAACGGAAATACTATGATAAGATACCAGAGCATCAACTCAACACCCTGGAATTCATCCTCTCTAGGGCATACCAGCAACAGCAACTGGGCATACAACCGGGAAGTCAATGGGATGGCAGCTACTTCCCTAAGGACTCCAAGAAAAGGGGAAGAAAGACTGATCTTCAGCGAACTATCACAATAGGGAAAATCCTGGTGGACTCAGGCAGATATGCTAAGCTGACAAAATACTATAAACCCGCCACCAATAGTGAATCATGAAGCTCACTTCATGGAATGTAAGAGGGCTAAATAGCCCTGGAAAACTTAGAATGTTAAAAAACATGATAAAGCAGGAGCAGCCACAGATTTTCTTTATGCAGGAAACGAAATGCATTAGCGACACTCTTGGTCAAATTCTCTCTAGAGCATGGCCAAGGTGTCATTTGGTTGCAGTAGACGCTTCTAGTGCCTCTGGGGGACTAGCAATCGCTTGGAATACGCAAGCCATCACGTTCTCAGATTTCCATGCAACTCATCATATCATTCAGGCCACCTTTCATATCATAGGCACTAACATACATGGGCATCTCACCAATGTTTACTTCCCTTAGGAAGTAGGTAACAAAATTGATCTTCTTGACACAATAGAAGCGCTCAACCTCAACAGACTTCATCCGCTCTGCATTATTGGAGGAGACTTCAATATGATTACCAAGCTGGAAGAGAAAAAGGGAGGTCGAGCCAAACTAGATCAGGAGAACATCCACTTCAAAGACTTTATCCAAAACAATTTGTTAATTGATCTGCAATATTGCAATGGAATGCACACCTGGAGCAATCGCAGAGCAGGCCGGCAACTGATCGCTTCCAAAATGGATAGATTCCTCATCTCGGACAATGCAGTACATCTTGGGGGTGACATTTCATCGTCTATACTTCCTTTTTCAGGCTCCGACCACTGGCCAATCTCACTCCAATGGTAAAGGCCCGGTAACTCCATCAGGCGCCCTTTCTGTTTTGAAGCTTTTTGGCTATCCCACCCCGCCTTCAACGACCTCATCAGATCTACCTGGACCACCTTCCCCATGCCGGCGGGCTCCAAGATGTATCAGTTTCAACAGAAACTCAAATACCTGAAAATACAAATTAAGAATTGGAATCAAGAGACCTTTGGAAACATCTTCCAGGCCCAGCAATATTTAAACAAAGAGATGAGGGACCTTCAGCAACAAATAATCACAGAAGGCTACAAGGAAGCGAATTTGGAGAAGGAAAAAAAAATTCTCAATCAATTGGAGGAGAGAAGAAAGCAGGAAGAGATTTTGTGGAAGCAAAAATCCCGCGTCAGATGGCTGAAAGAGGGCACGAGGAATACCAAATTATTTCATAGAACCACAATACAGAGAAGAATGCACAACACTATCTCCTTTATACAAACATAGGAATGGGAGCCAGTGGAAAACCATGATGAGATAGAACATGATTTTACCAATCACTTCAAAGAGGTTCATCAAGAACCCCAAATTGATAGACAGCCTGAAATTGAAAAGATCACTCAGAATGTGCCGAAGCTCATCACAGAAGACCACAATCAACTTCTTCTGCGACCTGTTTTGCCTCAAGAGGTGGATCTGGCTATGCACCAGGACCGGACAGCTTCACCACCACCTTCTTCCATTCTTTTTGGGATCTCATCAAAGAAGAGGTGTGGCAAGTTATGGAGGAATCTCGCACTCTCCACTGGATCTTGCCCTCCTTGAACTCTACATTCATAGCTCTAATTCCTAAAGAAGAAAATACCAGAACCCCGGATAAATTCTGGCCCATCGCTCTTTGCAATGTTATTTATAAGGTGATCTCAAAAGTCATCGCAAATCGGTTGAAGCCACTATTGCCCCTGCTTATATCACCAGAACAATCTGGATACGTTGAGGGACGGCAGATACGGGATGGCATCATTCTCACACATGAAATCATTCACTCTCTCAAGCACTCCAAACAAGCAGGTATGCTTCTCAAAATTGACCTCTCCAAAGCCTTTGATAAGCTTAGTTGGATCTATATTCAAAAAATGTTAACAGCCTTTGGTTTCGACCCGATGTGGGTTCGATGGATTTTGAGCTTAATCACCTCTTCTTTTTTCTCTATCCTCTTAAATGGCATCCCCTCCCAACCTTTCAGCCCCTCCAGAGGCATTCGTCAAGGAGATCCCCTCTACCCTTTCCTATTTTTTCTAATGGCGGAAGGATTGGGTCGACTTCTCAAACACGCCCTCCACTCCCAGCAGCTTAAAGGTCTTTCAGTTCATAACTCTCCAGCCATTACTCATCAAAAATTTGTCGATGACAACATGCTATTTGGGTACCCCTCTCTTCAAGAAGATTCTACTTTCAAATCCCTCCTGTCTGATTTCCCTAAAGCCTCTGGGATGAGTATAAACTTAGCCAAATCGCAGATCTTCTTTTTTCACACTCCCCCTGTCACCCAAAATGCCATCGCCCACATTCTGGGATTCTCCATTACCTCCCTACCCTCCAATTATCTTGGTGCTTCTTTAATAGATTCTGCCATAATGCATTCCTCCTGGCATAGGCTCTTGGAGAAACTTGAATCACGTCTCAACCTCTGGACACGCAGAACTCTGAACATAGTGAGCAGATTAGTGCTCATTAAATCGGTGCTACAAGCGATGCCTCTATATCTTTTCTCAATCTTGGCAACGCCCAAATGGGTCTTGAAAAAAATAAAAACTCTTCAACGCAAATTTCTATGGAGTGCAACAGGCACTAAACGCAAGTGGGCTCTGGTAAAATGGTCCACTGCATGTCAGCCAAAGGAAAAACGGGGCATAGTTCTGCGAGACCCTCAGCACAGCAATACAATAATGGGTGCAAAAATATGGTGGCATTGGCTCTCTTCTCCCAACAAGTCGTGGGCTGCCATCTGGACAGCTAAGTATGCCAATCATAGACCAACGAAGGATCTGATTAGATTCACTCCTATTGAAAAGGGATCTCTAATCTGGAACGGGAAGGCAACAATGCTCGGTTCTGGACGGATGCTTGGCACCAACTTCCAAAGCTCAGCACCATCTATAATCCACCTCATAGCCAAGAATGGGAGGAGAAACAACAGGAAAATTTTAACCAACAATGGACCGCGGAGACAGAATAGGGTTATAGACAATGGAAGCCGATTGACAGGTTGATCTGGACAGCAAACAGTTAGGCGAAGGAGGACATGGAGAATGAACTCCAGAAATGACGTATTCGATCTTCAGAAGGTAGGGATATCCTTAGATGGGGATACACCCCAAAATTATCCTTCACCACTAAAGAGTCTTACAAGATCATATGCAACGATCCATTGCCCTTGGACCCAATTTGGAGCAAAATTTGGTCACCAGGTATCTGGCCCAAAATTTCTCTCTTCCTATGGCTTGTGGGGCACAGGATAATCCTCACTTGGGATAATCTCTGGAAACGAAACTTTCACAGGCCCTCCATTTGCCCCAATTTCAAATCTCAAGAGGAAACTCTCCAACACCTCTTGAGCTCTTGCCATCTCACCAACCTTCTGTGGGAAAAAGTTAGCTTCTAGTGTCAAAAGAATTGCAGGGTGTCTGAGGATATAATCAACTCCATACGAAGTTGGCAACAGAACCCTTTCAAAAGCAAACTACTCAACCAATTATGGAGATTGATTCCAGGTCTCCTCCTCTGGTCAATATGGAAAGAAAGAAACAAGCGCATATTCAAAGATCAGAGTACTCATTTAGACATCATCTGGGGCAACCTCTGCATTAACCTCAAGGAGACCTTGGCTCTTCAGACTTGGCATCTAGAAGATTTCCCTACTCTGGAAAATGAGAAAGCCATCTGGGAGAACTGGAATCTTCAAATCCCACAGGACACGCACCATAAAAGACCTGCACCAAGTCAGACCAGTAGAAATATCTCTTGGACTCCTCCTCCAATGTCCACCTTCAAACTTAATTTTGATGGGGCTTCAAAAGGTAATCCCGGCAAAGCAGGATTTGGAGGAATTATCAGAAATCATGAAGGCCTTCCGCTCCTAATCTTCTTCGGCAACATTGGTTGGGACACAAACAACTCGGCTGAGCTAGAGGGGCTATGGCAAGGACTTCGCCTGGCCCAGAGTAATGGCTTTTATCCGCTGGAGATCGAAGGTGACTCCCTTCTCCTCATCAATATGGCCAATCAATTACTCAATGGGGCTCATGCACACAAAATAGCTAACAGTTGGAGATTAGAAGCAAGATTGACTGCTATTGAATTATGGCTCCACTCCAATCGAGCCGTCTTATTCCAACATGTCAAACGGGAAGGCAACAAAGTCGCGGATCTACTTGCCAACTTAGGGGTGGACAATGGATACACTCTTCTCACTGGGGATCTTGATACAATTCAGAACCATGAACGAAAACAGGAATGCAAAATTCTCATCCAAACAGATGCAACTCCCCCAGATGCAGGTGATCATACAGGCGATTAGAAGGATGGGACAGGGGTGTGGCAAGGTGGGTCGACACCTGCCCACCCAGGACGTGAAGGTAAATTCGCCACTGGTCAACGGATCTAAGCATTTACATCTCGCACAGTTCGAAGGTTTGATGTCTAGGGGTTCGGCCTTTCGCATTATGGCTATCGTGCAGGGTTCTAACCTCGCATGCCTCTGCATGTTGGAGCTCTCACCTCTCTTCAATGCTCCTGTTCGGACGGAGGCTCCTCGCAGCAGGAGCGGGAAGGATAAAGGGCAGTTTGGCGTCAAGATCTCCATGGAGATTAGGCGGTCTCACCAGCCCCTTCTAATTTCAGTCTCTGGTCTCAATCTCGATTACCAGCTGGTGGGTTTTGGCTCTACCTTGCAGATTGTTGCTTGTGACGGGGAGAGGAAAGGTCGTTGGTGGACCAGCTTTGGTTATATCGTGGAGGCGTTGTGGGATGACTCGAGACTGTTCGCAAGCGCCTTGGGCCTCTTGCCGCATTTGGACAACCTGACCTTCGTGACTACCCCTCCTCCTCCTGGTTCCCTCATGCCTCGGCTGAGACACAGGAAGAGGAGCCGCAGAGGTGGCACCAGGGGTCGCCCTTCCAACCGGCCTTCCAGCCCATCCTCTGACTCGCCTGCTCACTCAAGAGGTCGTGTGGACGGCCACTATCCCCGTACGTGCAATGGGAGATGGAGCTCTTTGGATTCTCGTCATTGGGGCTCCCACACTCCCCGTCCTCCTGCTTCCATGCCCCCTCCCACCACTGGTTCGGCTCGTTTCATCTTCAACAGTGCTCTGAATTTCCCAAGAATCACGGCCATCTTCATAGTGGTTTTTCATGAGGTCGCCCAGTTGGAGGAGACCACTATTCATGCGACGGGAGCAGGCGCAGAATTTGCCTAGACTTCACTCCTTCATGAAGGGGTCGACAGCGTGGCAAGGCAGCCTTTGGAGGCTCAAGCTCGAAGCGTCCCGGAGGTGGAGATGGCGCCGGCTGACCTTGGCCCTTCTATCTCCGAAGAAGCTTTGGCCACGGACCTGCGTGCTTATGGTTGGTGCCGCATCGTGGAAGAAAATCTTGATGAATAGTCAGCATTTTGTGATGATTTTTTCTGTCTCTGCAGCTCATACTATTGGGTTGGTGTTTGTTCATTCGGTTAAGTGGAATTCCGGCTTGTTTTGTTCATTTTTGACTTTATGCTCCCCTGCGTGGGTTTTGGAAAACTATCAGACTAGTTTCCCTGTCATAGGGCAGTCTCCTCTTATGTTTTTCCTTCTATCTCTGATTCTTTCCAAAGCAGCGGTTTTGACTGAAGTCACATTGTAATTTTACTCCTTTGTTAATAGAATTAAGCTTACTTAGAAAAAAAAAATACAATCTGCTTACCTTACATAAATCTACATAATATTACGCTTGCATAATAACTTAACGCTCGAGTGATATCAAAGCATTCTATTAATATGGTTCAGGTGATGCACTGCATTTCATCTTTCATCGCTCCATAATTTGTCATCACTTTCTGCCCTTTTCGTTGTCCCTTGTCCAACCGCTTCCCAAATCCATCCAAACACCAAACATCCAACCCGAACATTACCATCCAAACTCCATGGTGTCGTTGTGCAATCTGCATCTAAAATCCAAGGTGTGGTTGTGCAATCCGCATCCAAAATCCATGGGCCGCTGACATATTGGACAGTGCAGGCTCATATCGATCCGCTGAAAGTGAGTAAACATGTCTCTACACATCCGAACTGACGTGGTTAGTGGACGGGATGATTAATGTTTAAAAAGCAGACAGGTTATGTTTTTACGGGTGGACCAATAATTATAAAGCATAAGTTATATAAACGGAGAAGGGTCTTGTTGGTTTTTAAAAAAGGACGGGTTTTTTTATAAGGGATAGATAATCATATAATATATATATGTTATATAGTTTACAACTAATATATATATATATATATATATATATAAAATTTATAATTTATATAATAATTATTATACAAATTAAATCTATAAATTATAAATTATAATTTATATATTATAAATTAACTATTACAATTATTATAATTATTCATTATTAATTATTATAATAATTAATTTATAATATATAAATTATAATTTATAATTTATAGATTTAATTTGTATAATAATTATTATATAAATTATATATATATATATATATATATATATATATATATATATATATATATATAATTTATAATTTATATAATAATTATTATACAAATTAAACGTATAATTATAAATTATAATTTATATATTGTAAAATTAATTATTATAATTATTATAATAATTAATTTATAATATATAAATCTTATAATTTATAATTTATAGATTTAATTTGTATAATAATTATTATATAAATTATATATATATATATATATATATATATATATATATATATATAATTTATATAATAATTATTATACAAATTAAATCTATAAATTATAAATTATAATTTATATATTATAAATTAATTATTATAATAATTATAATAATTAATTTATAATATATAAATTATAATTTATAATTTATAGATTTAATTTGTATAATAATTATTATATATATATATATATATATATATATATATATATTGGGTCTTTTAAGAAGAAAAGGAATAAAATGACGAACACCAATAATAACGATAATATAAAAAAATTTGATAAGAGCTCACTAATATTAATGACCGCATCAACAATGTCGAAAAGCTAGTAAATGATCAAGACAAAATGGCCACGGATATTGCATACTTAAAAGACACAATGAGCCAAAATTTTGGGAAAGCTAATCCACCATCACCGACACCAAGCCCTAAGACCCCAGAAGATGAAAATTATCGAGATGACAACTTCCTAAAAATTCTACAGACACGAATACCACAAGTGCACTTTGAAGGTACTCAATACTATACTAGGTCTCCAGAAAGGAACCTCTTTAAAATTAAAAATGAATTACCTAAATATGATGGTAAGGATCATAAGGGCGTTGTCATTTGGGTAAACAAAATGGACACCATTTTTTCCGCAAACCCACCATTAGGTTCGCAAGAAAAAGTCATAACAACATCCAACTACCTAGAAGGAGAATAATACAACTAGTTTATGTGGTGGTCCTCTAAATGTAATTGTCTTTCGTTCAACTAGGAAAATTTTAAGAATTCTCTATTGAAAAGGTTTCATGACGAGGAAGAGGATTGTGTATATGAAAGATTTGTTCACCTCAAATAGAAAGGACCGGTTAGTGAATATAGTCACGAATGGGAAGTGTTAGCAGTAAGGAAAAGAGGGTTTTCACACGAAGATTTATTAAAAATGTATCGTTGTGGCTTTAAATATTACATTAGGGAAGAATTAAAATTATGTAAACCCCAAACCATTGAAGATGCCACACATGCAACATTAATTATTGAAAGAAAACATAAGCTGAGAACTACCTCGTTCAAAGAATATAGAGACCAACAAATAATTTCAAGAAGAAAAGAAACTAACAAATTTAGGTATTGTGGAATTGATTGGACAACAGGACACAAATGCCTTAACAAGAAACTGTATAATTATGAAGTAGAGAGGGAATTAAATGTTTCAAGTAACGAACCAGAAAAGAATATTAAAAAGTAAAATAGTTGTTTCAAATGCAAAGAGCATTGTTCTTCATGACATAAATGTTAAAATGCATCGTCGTGTTACTATAAAATAGGAGGGAGACAAGTTGAAGTTCGGGCATGTGATGAAGAAATAATTGTCACACACAGTGAAGAGTCGAATTCTGAAGAACCTTCATTAGTGGAAATCTCATGTGATTGGAAAATACATGATGAAAACTCCCCCAAAAATCATAAAGACTAAGCAATTACAAAATACATTCCACCACCTCTTTGAAAGAAGAGAGATCAATCCTTAAGGAGCATTAGGCCTACTAATCCGCAAACTAATATGAGGAAAAACCATGTCCTAAAACCCTAAAGCTCAAAGGGGTCTTCAAAGGCAGAGATGTTGATATACTTATAGATTCTGGTAGTACTCACAATGTTATAAACATTGATCTTGTTAAACAGATTGATCTTTTTATATGCCCAGTTAAGGACCTCACCGTATCTGTCGCTACTAAAAAAAGTTTGAGGAAGTAAGATAATGTTGTAATGTTTCAATCCAAATACAAGAACTAGAACTACAAACAGATCTATTTTCCCTACCACTCAAAGGAATGGATATATTTATTGGTGCAAAATGGTTAACACAAATAGGGAGCTATACAACAAACCTTGAAGAACAATTCATGGAGTTTAATTGGCAAGGAAGAAATTATAAATTAAAAGGGGTTAACACTTCTAGTTCCAAGGAAGGTACAAGTACTCATGAAGAAGGCACCATTCAATGAAAGAATGCCACTCCAATGCAACCATGTTCGATTAGAGAAAACCTTTCTGGTTGTGCTTTGAGGATAAGTCATCTCTAAAGGGCGTGGCAATGTTATGAATTAAAGTTCATAACCATTAAAAATATTAGAGTATTTTTAAATTAATGTAATTAGTTAGCTAAGTAATTATTTAGTAAAATGAAGAGACATTAGTCCCCAAGTGACATGTCTCTCTAATTGGGCATGGCCAGTCAACTCCTATTTAAGGAGCACTGCCTCAGCCTTGTAATCACCAATCATTCATATCTTATAATACAATTTACTTACCTTACACAAATCTACACAATATTACACTTGTGTAATAACTTAACACTCCAGGGAGTTATAAACACTTCAGGAGGCAATGAACCATTCTAGGTGCTTAACCCATGAGATAACTTATCATTTTGGTAATTTGGACCCTCAACCACTCCCATTACCAGCCATGCATGAGACTAAGGCCTTCCACTCACTCCCACAACAAGGAATGCCAGCGATTGTGGCATTTTTTAGACGGTTTTGAGCCCGTGACCCTAGATTTTGAGCTATTTTTCAGGGGTAGGTCTGAGGCCTCTACCCATAACTTCATGAAACCATCATAAAGCTTACATAACCATGAAACAAGGTTACTAATGAAAACACTTATGCAAGGACTTGACCAAACCTCCAATAGCCATAACATACTTTTCGTCAAACATATCATAAACATGTAATCTACAGGTCATATAAATATATCTAAGCACAGGGATATCATACTTATCTGAGAATCGATGAGGAATAATATCTATTAGGTCATTCATTCATTAAAATTTCACATACTAACCAAAACATTATGAGAGGCATACACCAAGACTATCATAAAATATTCTTATAACGAGCATATAACCAACACAATAACATTTTCTCATAAAATACAAGGGGAAAAGAGCTCTTAATAACATATGAAAAATGTAACTGAGTTTGGGACTTCCACATACCACCCGACCATAGATTGGTATAAACCAAATCTTTCTTTCCTTCAATCACCCTTGCACCATATTCCAAGCATGAATGTGTGATCTCATGGAATAAACCAAGAAATAAAAACCAGAGCTTCTAAAGGCCAAACAACCTCAACCCTCAACGAGTGATTCCACCTCACAGTTGGAAATCACCAACCATCACCATATCTGTCTACGTCCAAGTTTTCCATTGCTCTAGAGTGTTTTTTCCAACCTGGATTCCATGACTAGTAACTCAACCCACAACTACCACCAAGCTCCATAGCATTTTTCCAACCAAGGCTTCCAGGACTAGTAACTCAACCCACAGTTGTTGTGGAGCTCTAGAGCATTTGTCCAACAAAGGCTTGCAAGACTAGTAACTCAACCCACCAATGGCTCCAGAGTGTTTTTCCAACCAAGGCTTCTAGGACTAGTAACTCAACCTAAGTTGTTATAGGGCTTCTTGAGCGTTTGTCCAACCAAGGCTTCTAAGACTATTAACTCAACCCAAGCTATTAGAGGGATTCCTGAGTGTTTGTCCAACCAACTCTCCATGAACTAGTAACTCAACCCACATCCATAAGGAACATCGAGACCAACCCGAAAAAAAGGTAAACCCACAACACCATGGCTATCTAGGTAATTGCAAGGATAGGAAAACTATTGTCAATCTAGGCAATCCTCCATGCCAATGACAAATCATAACTGAGAAACCACATGCATGTACCATGCATGCCAAAACTAGCAACGGAATCATACATGCAACTCGTTACCTGCAAAGAAAATATTTTGTATTTGTTGATATGTTTGTTCCCTTGCACTTTGCTGCTTTTCCTTTGCCTTGTTTCTCCAAATCCCAAGTATGCCACACTCCTCCAATAGTTCTCCAAGAAAAATATAAGTGTCCAACAATATAAGAGAGAGAATAGTGAGAGAATAAAACTGTCAAAATCTAAGGTGAAATTACATTATTTATAATAACAACCACTTATACTCATGCACATTTGCGTCAACTGGAAAATAATAATACTATATATGGAGCTTTATAACCATAGCTCGATACTATATTTACAATAATATACACATATACACATACGCATTTTCTTAACCAGAAAATAAAAGGATAAAATGATTTTGTCAATCAACAAGGGAATCTAGAGGCTCACACCTTTGCCCTCAAAGTAGTACCGGGATTCATTTCCTTCCCAGGAAGTCCAAAATCATTTTTTAGATCCAAATTCTACATCAATTGTCCAACACTACAATCTTGTGCCACTTGTCCTCTCCGTGAACACTTACCATCTCATTATTCGAGGGAACACTCCTAATGTGCATTTAATTCCATCTAGAAATGCTAATGACAAAAAAATCCATCCCTGACCTTCCCTTCTCTACTATGCAGTCGCTCGAGAAATCCGATCACCCCCTTCCATGCATTCATACACCTTCCAAGTTCCACGGGAATCCCTTTCTCTGCTACACATTCCCTCAGGCGACCCTTAAAGCTTTCCTTGCATCAAAAGTCCAAAAATCAAGGCATATCCCTGCCTCAAAACTATAATACAGGTACCATAGAATTCTCATGGAAATCAATCGAAACTATTGGGTACCAATGTCCGACAATGGCCCTGTTCTCGAAGTGATTCACCAACCTACTTCTACATGTTTCAATTCCTTTTTTTGTTGCTACTAATTCTTGCAATCAGTTCCAATCATCCCAAACTGAGAATTTTCATGCTTTCCTATACCAAGAACATAATCACCATTAGATTCAAAATAAATTGAAATAAATTCACATCATACCTCATCGATGGTCTGTCAATAAGATACAATTTCACTTATGTTCACCTCTTGTCACAACAAGTCAAACTAGTTGTTTGATCAAATCATCATGTATAAACATATCACATCCAATTAGCTCAAAATACAACCATTCATAATAAAAATATTAGATCACATGTAACCATCATTAACCAGAATCATTGATCACATGAATAATTAAAACTAAAATAAAATATTGATACTTATCCTTTAATCGACCTGTCACTTCTGCGTTTATTATTTTCGTATTCATATCATATCAGTTGCCACATCCGGCAAGCATGTAGTTCCTTCTCTTCAACCATGTACACATACACATAGTGTGTATCACACACATACAACCACACATGACATACAACACCATAAAATACATGCACCTACACTTGACATACAACACATACACCTACACCTACCATACAACACATACACCTACACCTGACACAAAACACAACACGTATACCTACATCCGGTGTATGAAAAAACACATACACTTACACCTGGTGTAAAAAACAACAAAATGCATACATCTACATCTAATGTACAACACGAGTAGCCTCTCATCATATGTTTACCCCATTATACCAATTAGCTTGGGTGAATGTGGGAGGAGGGTGATTACATTTTAGTTCTACATATGAAATTAATTATATAAAACACTTGATGGATAATGCTTCTATTGATTAAATTATCTGATATATTACTTAAGTGATAGATGATTCATCTAATGTATGGCTTATCTAGTTATGATTTTTCTAGTGTATGAATTATCGGAATTATGATTTATCTAAAGTATGATTTAATTCTAACATTATGATGTTAAAAATAGCTGGGTACATGGATACTAGACCGAATAATATGATGATTATGATCACTTATCTATAGATGTGTTTTTTTGTTATGTATATGGATGGATGAGAACTCACGTGCAAATTGGAAGTGACTGTGTGATAGCCAAAGATCTATTTCGGTGACTAGAAAATGTAGAGATATTCAACGAGGAATGTTATTATTTACATTTTTCTATTGTATTTTGAATATAATTGATATGTGTTATTATGACATGAGGTAAGGTGAAAATTGCAGGTAACATGACTACACAACTAAATAATTTAATGACAAAAATTCAAACCAATGTCATAGTGTTTTCCATTTTTTTTTTTTTACGACAGTCCTTGAGGAAGGATCAAGATATTTCCTACCATGCAAACTATAAGCCTAGAATTGTGGGAGGATGGTGACGGACAAACACACCTAGGCATGTGAAGACGATTTCGAGTTTCTTATTAGGGAGTTTAGGTTAGTATAGTCAACACTTTAGCCATCTTGGTTCTATTAGTGGTTATATCACTATGGTCAATACCATAGTATGTTGCATTAGAGGATAGATAGGTTGGGAGAAAGAGTAGATTAGGAAGGACACAAGCTTATATGTTAGTTGGGGAATATATATGGAAAGTGGTATCCTTTCTCAATTTACTTAATATGGCTACTACATCTCCTTCATGTTTTTTCATGCCTTATCATCATACTACTTCTTGAATGGCTATATCCTTTTGACTCTAATGTCTTGAAAATGTTTTCTAAAGAAGGGGTGTCAGTAGTGCTTGTGTCCTAATCTTATTACCTTATATTAAGTTATTAACATACCTTCTAAAGTATTATCTTCTATGAATATCTCTTTTAAGTGTTATTATGCCTTGGGTTCTAGAAAAATCTCACAAGTTGACCATTTGTTAATTAAATTGAAGGAAAAACCATGGACAAATTCTAAGCTAATCAAAATAAAAATAAAAAATGATTGTTATATAAAATGCCCTTGTGATTATTAGAGAAGGATAACAAGAATACATTTTTTTATTGTTCAATATTGAGTTGCAAAGTAGGAGAGCAGGAGCTCTAGATGTTTGATTTTTCAATAAAAGTAATTAAACCCCACAAATATAAAAAAAAATGTTGAGGGTGATCATTGGAGCAAGGTCCCCTGAGGTACAAGTTTTAAAGCTCCGTTTTGTGTAATATTGCATTATAGGAAATTTCAACCTAAAAGTGCCCATGAAATTTTCATGTAATTTTTTATTATTTTTTAATTGTATTTTTTACTTATCTCCTTATAGGTTTAATCAAATTTCAAGTGTAGACACTCATGGATGCAAAATTAAATTCCCAATCCAACGAATACCCATTATGCATACTTTTGAGAAGACCCACCTTGATAAAAATTGCAAATACATTAAAAAAACGTGTTTTGAAAATTTCAAGTTTAGACACTAATTAGATGCAGAATTAAATTCCACATCCAACGAGCACCCATTGTGCATACTTTAGAGAAGACCCACCTTGATAAAAATTGCAGATACATTAAAAAAACATGTTTCAACACATTTTTTAATGCATCTGCAATTTTTATCAATGTGGGTCTTCTCAAAAGTATGCACAATGGGTACTTGTTAGGTGTGGAATTTAATTCCACATCTAATTAGTGTAAAAACTTGAAATTTTAGTAAGCCTATAAGGATATAAGCCAAAAATACAATTAAAAAAAGTAGTTTTCTTTGTTTCCCTCCAAACTGCATAACCCGTATTTTATTATTTTAACTATTATTCTATTATTTTTCCTTAGGAGGGAAATTTTAAGCTGAAATTCCTTCTAATGTATGTGCACGCCACGCAAAGGGAGTCAAAGGGCTTTGGGGTAGTCAAAGTCCCCTATTTTGGTGTAAATGAACTTAAATGTAAACTATGGGCCTCAAACTATTGTTTGAAACCATAGTATCTATGTGCTAGGTGCATATAAATAGATAGAAGATGCCTAAGCTAAGTAGCCAATGATTGTGGAAGATAGCTTATGCTTTTCTTGCAAATATTCTATAAGAGTCTCATCGATTTATGGTTGGGTAAAAGGCTCTTGCTGGTTGTGTGCGCGAAGACCTAGTCCTAGTTGTGTGCAAACTTTGTTGGTTGTGTGCACGAAAGGGTTTTTGTAAGGATTTAGTAAGGGCTGTTGTGTATGGAATATTAATGTACTGAATGGTATAACTAGAGATAATATAAGGAATTTTTTTGGCAAACTTATTGCGTTATGCATATGTTCTATTTACTGTTATTCTTTGATGATATTGCACTATTTGTTTGCTTACTGTTGAATGCAGGAAGCTATTTAATATGTTTATCCATGAATATTGAATTATGTTAAGTAAGAGCGAGGTCTGGTTCTGATATGTTGTTTGTGCTAAGCGAACCCTATTTCTGTGATACTATCTATGTGCTCTGTTATAAGTTGTTGCGCAAGATCTTTGGATAACTTATTTGTTGATAAATATGTTAAGTATTTTATGAGTTGTGATTTGGATCGACTTCTGTTCTGGTTGTCTATGCAAAAGTGATAGAGATTACGTGGTATTTCTGATAGATAATTGCACAGAAAAAGGACCACCAATGGTAGAAAAGCACGTCGTCAATAAAATTTACAAAAACAAGAAAAGAACGAGTATAGAGATGCACCTAACTGTGTAGATAGGAGCTTATGAGATGGACCAGGTAATTCCTGATCTAGGGTCAGATGTGAATGTTCTACCAAAATAGACATGCTAGTGCATGGGCAAACCCAAGCTGGAATGGTCCATGATCCAACTATGCATGGCCAATCAACAGAGGATCATTCCTCTTGGGTGGTTGCCTCAAGTCGTAGTTAGTATTAAGGGTGTTAACGTGAAATCCGACTTTGAAGTGATAAAGATCATGGATGATACGGATCCATATCCTGCACTATTGGGATTGGATTGGGCTTTTGACATGGATGGTGTCATAGACTTGAAGAAAAAAAGGATGGATTTTGAGTATAATGGGGTCCAAGTTATCATCCCTCTAGACCTCGTCGATGGACACCAATATACGGAGCCTATGCGCATTGAGGATGGCACTACCAAAATATATAACCTGAGCTTGCGAGAAGAGGATTGGCTTAATCCAAGAGCAGATGGAAGTCTTAAATGGGAGAAGGACAACGTTTTTTCTTCAGATTCTGATGAGGAGCTCGAGAATTGGCAGAACCGATTGCATGATGTGTATGCATTGCACTGTAATCGTGTGAATAGATACCCGTGATGTATAACATCTAAGGTACGTAACCTACCACACTATGATGGTTCATCTAATATAAACAGCTTTATCATGAAAATGGAGGCATCTGTGGCCGAAGAACAAATATTTCATGCTTTGAATCTGGGGTTGCGCCCTACTCCCGCCCATTGGTGGGAGACCCATAAGAACAATATGTGCACTGGGATGAATGCATCAAAATAATGTGGTTGCGCTTTGAGAAACCCACTGCCCGACCAACTGGGGTTTTTGGTGGTTGGGGAAATCCGCAAACACCTAGCTACGATGATGGAGGTATGGGATAAGAAGCCCAGATCCAAATGGGTTCACATGTTTCTCCATATATTGGGGCTAATCTCTACTGCTTTATATTTAGAGACGGAGCTGCGTCGAGGAACTCTTTATTGGGTTACAATGATTGAAAACTTTTTTCTAACCTTCATCCTCGCCAATGAATCAGAGGGACTAGGCGAAGCCTTGTAGGATATTGAGGTAGTTGTCTTTAATGAATCCAGACCAAAAATAGAATGTGTTGCACTAACATGGGATGCATAGATGTAGGACATTGTAAAATTCCAAAATCTGACCATGGAAGAACATGACGAGAACCCTAGGAATATCTTGATCTCTGAATATGTGGGCCAATGCACAGTGGTCAGTACCTCCCTCACTACGCCTGACGTAACAAAGCCATTACAGATTAGGGAGGTGAATATTGGCTCTGAAGATCAACCTAAATTGGCGAATATTGGAGATTACTAGGATCATTATACTGTAGGTAAAGTTTCCAAGTTACTGACATAATACCAAGATTTATTCCCCGCAAAGTTTTCTAAACTGAAGGCCATCATCAGCGACCTTGGGGTTATGAATATCACCTTGAAGTTGGATGCGTGACCAATCAGAAAATTCCCATACAGGTTGAATCCTCGGTATAATCATAAGGTGAAAGAAGAATTGGACAAAATGGTTGCGACAAGCATCATTGAGACAATAGAAGAATCATAATGGGTCATCCCTATGGCACTGCAAGATAAGAATACTAAGGGTTAAATCTGTATATGTGTCGATCTATGTAAACTAAATGATTCTTGTGTGCATACTCCATTCCCTACCCCGTTTTCTAATGAAATCTTGGATAATGTTGGTGGGCAAGAGGCATATTCCTTTACCGATGGGTTTTCGGGGTATCATCAAATCCGGTTTGAGCCAGAAGATCACAGTAAATCTACCTTTTCTATGGAATGGGGGTCTTTCCAATATATGGTAATGACATTTGGATTGAAGAATTATCATGTTATTTTCTCGCACGTAGTTGTAGCTTCCTTCAAATAATTTATCCACAAGTTCCTAGAAGTATATTTTGATGACTGGACTATATTTGGACTTTTGAAGAACCATGTATCGAACTTGCACCTCATGTTGGACACTTGTAGTAAATACCAGATATCCCTGAACTTGAAAAAATGTATCTTCTGTGTACCATTTTGGATACTTATAGGACATATTGTGTGTCAACAAGGGTTGATGGTTGACCATGTAAATATCGCAGTAATAATAAATCTCGAGGTGCCCGCGAACTTGAAGCAGCTGTGCTCTTTCTTGGGGCACACTGGGTATTACCCGAAATTTATTCAGTGTTATGCAATGGTCATTGCGCCTTTGGAAAATCTACTAAAAAAGGATGAGACATTTTGCTGGGATGACGAGTGTGAGAAGAGCTCCGAATTTCTAAAATAAAAGATGGTTACTACACCCATCCTAGTCTTCCCAGACTAGTCGAAGGAATTCCATGTACATGTCGATGCATCATGCATTATGCTCGGACCCGTGTTAGCGCAGCCAAGCACAGGATAAATAGATCACCCTGTTGCCTAAGCCAGTTGAAAACTCTCTAGTGCAGAAAGGAACTATTCAACCATAGAACAATAAGGGTTATCTCTAGCGTATGCATTGTATAAGTACCACCACTACATGTTAGGGGGGCACTTTAAAATGTTCACTGACCATTCTTCTTTGAAATACCTGGTCAACAGTCCTGTGTTTGGGGAGAGGATTTTCCGATGGTTGTTATTGTTTCAAGAATATGATTTTGAGATTGTGGTAAAGCCTAGAAGCCTAATTTCCAGTCCAGATCACCCATTGCACATTGAAACTAGTGAAGCCCTGACCAACCTAGAGGATGGATTGCTCGATGTGCAATTGTTTGCAATAAAGGTGGTTGATGTGCATTTCTTAGATATAATTCAATTCTTGACTACTCGACACGCACCTGACGAATATACGGTCAAGCAGAAGAAAGAACTCACAGCATGCACAGCTGACTTCACCATCATCACCAGGAAATTATACAAACTGGGTGCAAATGAAGTGTTGTGTAGGTATTTCCTTGAGCATGAGAGATGCACAATTCTAGATGAAGCCCATGGAAGAATCATTGGGGTCACTACGTTGGTAAGGAAATGGCACAAAAAATTTTACGAGCTGGCTTCTGGTGGCCCACACTTCAAAGTGAAGTTGTTGCACATTGTTGCACATGCGATATTTTCCAAAGGACAAGAAAGCCCTCGCACTGAGAATAAATGCCCCTGCACCCCCAAATGGTCGTGCAGGCTTTTGAAAAATGGGTTATTGATCTTTTTGGCCTTATTAATCCCCTTGGAAGGCACAGTGGCATGCACTACATCATCACAAAAACATATTATGTCACCAAATGGGCTGAAGCCAAACCTGTAAGGGACTACGCTGCCGATACCACCACACAATTCATCTTCGAAAACATCGTGACGTGGTTTGGGTGACTATTACATATGGTCAACTTTCCGACACTTTAGTTCTGAAAGTTCCCCAATTTTTCTCAATATTTTTAATCCCTCCATGTGGTGTCGCTCTTGCAACCCCGATGGCGACATTTTCACCCTTGCAACATTATGAAAAAGCGTCGCTATTACGACCCACCTAGCTCGGGTATCACAATAGTCGCAATAATAGAATACAACGTTGCTATAGCGATGGAAGATGTTTTATTAAAAGAGTTTTTATGGTGCCAAAAAAAAGGTAGAGAGCCCTTTGTTCATTTTTTCCCAATCATTCCCTTGTAAGGGGTATTCTATCCTTTCCTTCATTCTGTGTGATGAACTAATGGAGGGTTTGTATGGCAGGAGAAGCTAGGTTTTTATGCCATTTTCGACCCATCATATACAAGCCCTAAGGTTAAGAAAGAACTTGAGCCCTAAGGATTTCATGAGATTCTTCTCTACATATAGTAAATATGTAGAATTTCAATGTTGTAGACAGTCCATGCCCCTCCAAGTACACAAACCTCTATATTATAAGAACCTGAGATTCTCCAATAGAAGGAATTCGAGCCCATTATTTTATTGGGATGCCACAGCTTCACTAGCATAGATATCAGAATCAGAGTGAAAGGAGGGAACACTTGTAGATCTATGCCATTAGGTAGAGCATTGCGTTGGTATGGAACTTAGAATCAGAGTGAAAGGACGCACACTTGCAAATATACACCATTAGGTAGAGAATTAAGAAGGCCCTAGTTTCCTTCAACCAAAAATTTGTGGACGAGCAGTCGAAGAAGGATATAAATAATATCCTCGTTAGGTATCAGAGGACTCTTTTGGTGGCTAATCCAAGGCACTATGAGCCCAAGAAGTTTAGAGGTCATAGTGCTTATGCTCATTTCCAAAACTCCTATCATTGAAGTCCTACATGTCATGGTATTTTTGTTAGGTTTGTTGAGTTATTTTTTATATTATGGAATTCAGCTTGATTATTTTCATTTAAGTTCATCAAAAATTTTAAGGTTTTGTATATTTTCATTTTTGTTGAAACTTTATAAGCATACTAGGTTTTGAACTTACGAAAGACGAAATAAATGCTTAGTTTGTTTGAAAAAAAAATTGATGCCATTTTCATGACCTAGAAAGGGATTCGTGGATGTGGAAGAAAAGTGGGAGATAGATGGGTTCTGCTTAATGGCTCATATTCGATGAACTTTTAGGCAATTCTGTTATTAAAATTTACATTACGAAAGTACTCCGCATATTACAATTAAGTGTAACACTGTAGCAATGTAACATCTAAGATGCATCCTCTGGTAGGAACTCTCTCGACTTATTATTATCTATAAAAGATATGTTATTTCTCCTATTTCATGATTCTTTTCCCTAGCTTATTATTCAAGTTAGCCAACCTGTGTTCTTACCATTATTTTTTAGCTACAAGTCACAGAATCATGGTTTATCATAATACTAATTTTTGGTCAATCAAAACATAACATAGTTCTGAGTTGTGTTAACAAGGTTTTTGCATGGATGATGTCATGCTATTATAGTTACTAGAATTGGGAAAAAATGAGAGAAAATCCAACAAAAAATCTAGTTTATGAAAGTGGCATGATTACAATGAAGCTATCATATATATTTTTTCTCTATAATCTACGTTGATGTTTTTGAATCCACATTTGATTTCCTTTGAAGGATTTCCCTTTTAACATTCCATGATAATCAAACACACAGATACATACATAGATAACCAGTGTGGCTTGCCTTTCACTGGATTCTCTCAAGAATACTGGTATGATGAATAAAACAGATGGAAATAGACAAAGAGCTTCTAGCATATCGTGATTAGCTATATTTGTATATCATCCTTTTAATTAAGATCTATTTTCTCTTTTAACACATTGATGGATTGAATTTGGTTGAGACTGAATCGAAACTTCTTGATATGATCCCATCTATCAAGGAATTAAAATGTTCGATCATCTACTATTTCATTACCTTTCAATACAACCTTACAAACTGGGCCATATTTATTTTCCATGACCTTAGTACACTTTTTCCATAATAGCTATTAGAGACAAAGTATAACTTCTATTTCTAAGTTAGCAGCATTATGAACTATAACAACATGAATTTACCATTTGGCTAGCCTAGGACAGTTCATTTTCGGGGCTTTGGGAACTCATATTTCAGAGTTGGTTTAATGATTTCTCATATTTTACTTTTAGCGTATGTTTGGGATCTCTATAACATTATTTGATTGCGAAGTTTTAGATCCAACTTTTCAAGTAAATTATGCTGATGGGAATGATATTATTTCCAGTTTGTTGTAAAAATATTAAAAATTTGTAGTATCAAAGTTGAAATAGAGCTTAAGGTGGAAATCGATATTCTAGGCAGGGGTATGTTGATTGTCAATGGAGAACAATGTAAGGAAATGTTTTGGCATAATGTTGCAACCATGTATCCAGACTGTTTCACTCATAAAAATTCCCATGAAAGTGAAAAATATCACTATAGGTACCCCTAGAAGAGGGGTAACCAATCCCATAAGCATCCATGATCTTGTTGTAGACTTCAGTAGGAACCATAAACATTAAAACTATGAAACGTTTTTTACGTCCTTTGCACTCTCCACTTCTTTGATCCTACCACTAAAATTGTATTGCTTTACTGTGTGTTGATCATCGTGAAACTATGTGGAAAATAATGCACATCATTCAATTTATTTGATTTTCAGGAGCATGCTCATGAGCTAAAAATTTAAATAAATTTGTATAATTTAAATTTTGAAGCAACAAACAGTTTTACCCTAGAATGTTTCTCATTATAAACTACTATTTTATGTTTATTTATGGAATTCACCTAAAACATTGTTTCTTAAGATCGTTTGAATAGTGATTTTGTAGAAAATAAAACTGAATAAGCATTTTCAAAGGCTTATGATTAAATTTTCATCCCGTATTTCCTGTTATAGATTTGAATATCATGCTTACATGTGCAGCTAGGTTGTTTCCTTCATTTGATATCTTAGATCTATACTAGAAGCTGCATCCAAATTGTACATTCTATTCATTTCTGGTACGCTCAGTTATAAAACATTACTTATAAAAATGTACATGTACACATGGTGTTCCCTTGGAAGTAAATTGCAAAAGTTGAAGTTGGTTTAATAGATCTTGTTTAGTTAGATGCATTATAGACATCATAACCTATGGAATGGATCTTAACAAGCATCAGTTAACACACCAGGAGACATAACATAGATGTAATAGACCATAAAAAATCACTTGGAAACCTAAAGTACTTAAACAAGTGATTTTTAAGGTGTCAATTGGAATTCAACAAAAGTACACAAACCAGGGCTTCTAGATTGGAAAATAATGACACAAGTTGGCATCAACTGTTGGCATGAGAACGCTTCTAACTGTTATAACTCATGTTTTCTCCATGAAAAAAATCTCAAAGACAGCCATAGCATGCAACTTTCATGTAGGTATACTAAATCCCATATAACTACATGCAAGATTCTAAGTCATATACCAATAATTAGAACTAGGTTATTCCTTAGAACTAAAAGAAATCTTTACATGCCTGCATTTTGTGAAGATTTGATACTGACATGGTTTGTTGAAAAACAAATTGTCCCTAATGATATACCTATGTTTTCATTGAGAACAAGATATTGTTTTTTGAAGGCCCCACAAGGCTTGCTACCTAATTTTCATTGTAATTATCCATTATTTCCCATTTGACATAATTTTCATAAATATATTATGTTGACAATTAGGTGATGTCTGTCCTAGTAATACATACATTTTCCCAGTGTATTTAGTTCATCCTACCATACTCCATCATTGTATATTTAGGGTTAGGTTCCATGATTCCATGCACATTTTGTTTCCCAAGATGTGTTTCCAATAAAGTCCACATTCACGTTGTGACTAGTTTGGCAATACATGTGACCATGTTGCTCAACCTTGCCAAGTTCCTTACACCAATATGTTGGCATCATTGCCGTTTATTCAATGAATTGTTGAATCACAACAATATCATCAATTCATAGGATTTCCAAGGTTAATTGAATGCACATCCAGCCTCGTTATTTGGCTGGAAATTCTAGTGACTATTTCATTATTCACTGAGAGTCAACATTCCCACAAATCATTGGTGTAATTGTGTCTAAATTTCAAACCATTTTGTGTATTTGTGGGTTTCCTCTTGATATTTTCAAGAGTATTCAAATTTTACTTATTAGAACAGGACAAACTACAGCATATAGAAGGTATTTTTGGTCAGATAAAATACATCATATCGATTTTGATATTCCAAATTGCAGGGGAATGACTTATAATAATGAGGAAAAATTATTCACAATTTTTGAATTGAAAGAGTACAAAAAGTTGTTTACCATTCCAGATGAAAGTGGCACTCCTGGGAGAAATTTAATTTTAGGTTTTTTTCTCCTTGTAATAGGGATTTGGGGATGTATAACTATAATAATACTTCTTCTAGTAAAATCTCATTCAAAATTTATTCCAAGTTCAATGGAAGACTCCGCAAACAAATTTCCCTCAGTTTTCATCCTCAATATCAGATTGCATTCATTGAAATGTGTGGTACAACAAGAGGAAATGAAAATGCAAATCATTAATATAGCATCTGAAAGCCCTTAAGTTATTGCGCTGAGAGGCACATTCTATAGCCCAGTATGACCCTGATGTGTAAGTATGTCAGAAGCCAAAATAACAAAACCTAAAGAAAATTTTAAAAATAAAATCTCAATAATGTCGGCTTAAACAACAATTTAGAAAACCATATAAATAAACAATTAAAAATTCATTAAAAAATAAATTTATCAAAATATGAAGAGGTTTACGAACACTAAAAAAATATATGGTAAATAAATATAGATATAAATAAACTAGAGGTATGTTATATAAAATAAAGTTATGGTAAATAAATAGATATAAAAGAGGTATAAATAGGTAAGGTAGATAAAAAAAAATATATCAAATAGGATTATAAATCAACATCTAATTATATATGAAGTCTATGGCCCAAATACCATGGAATAAATTATTATTAATAGCATGCCAAAAAAACATTACTAACCCTACAGCCCATTATGACCCCGAAGTGTAAGTATGTCGAAGCCAAAATAAAAAACTAAAAATAAAATCTAAATAATATCGACTTAAATAATAACTTACAAAACCATATAAATAAACAATTTAAAATAAATTTAAACAGTATAAATTTAAAAGATGAAGAGTTTTAAGAAAACTCAAAAAAGAGATATGGTAAAGAAATAAAAATATAAATAAATGAGAGGTATGGTAAATAAATAAATCCTCTTTTTATATTTACTCCATAAATCTCTTTGTATTTACAAAAACTCAAAAAAGAGGTTTTATTTAGGTGAATCCTATGGGCCAAATACATTATTAACCCTGACATTAATATTAAAATATTAATATTATTATTAAATCTAATATTCATATTAATATTATTAAATTTAATAACTTTATATTAATACTATATATATATATATATATATAAACTCTAGAAATATATGGGAGGGAAGAAAAAAGACAAGATAGAGCTGGAGAAATAGTGGGAATGGCAAAAGAGAGATGGAGATAAACTAAAGGAGAGGGGAGTGAAGAGAGACAGAGAGGGAGAGGAGTGAGTGAGACAGAGAAGGGTAAGAGAGGGAGAGGGAGAGGGAGACATAAAGATGGAGGTGGGAGAGAGAGAGTGTGAGAGAGGGAGGGAGAAGGAGGGAATATTGGACGGGAGAGAGAGAGAGAGAGAGAGAGAGAGAGAAGAAGAAAGACATAGAGAGTGAGAAGTGGAGAGAGATGGAGTGACAAGGGAGATATGGAGGGAGAGTATGTATGTTAAGGGGTGAGATAAAGAGACGTAGAAGGAGTGATGGAAACAAAGGGGGAGAGAAAGAGAGAGAAGAAAAAAGGGAGTGATATAGTAACATAGTTGGAGAGAGAGAGAGAGATTGATGGGGGAAGAGAGAGGATTTGAGAGAGAGAGAGAGAGAGAGAGAGAGAGAGAGAGAATATGGGAAAGAGGGGGAGGGAGACACACATACACACACACACACACATAGGGGTGAAGGACGAGAGAGAGGACTTGAGAGAGAGGAACAGAGTGAGGGGGAAGTGAGAGGATTGTAAGGGAATGAGAGAGAGAGAGAGAGAGAGGTATGAGAGAAAGGGAGAGAGAGGAAGGAAAAGAGAGGCGACTTGAGGGAGAGAATGAGAGAGGGAGGAATATAGGAGGAGAGAGGGCGGTAAGAATAAATACATAGAGTGACAAGTGGAAAGGGAGAGGGAGTGACAAGGGAGAGATGGAGAGAGAGTGTGTATGTTTTGGGGTGAGATAAAGAGATAAAAAAGGAGAGATAGAGAGAAGGGAGGAGAGAAGGAGAGAGAGAGAGAAAGGCATATATTAACAAAGTTGGAAGGTGAAGATAGAGAGAAATAGAGAGGTGGGAGAGAAAGGATGAGAGAGAGTGGAGAGAGGTAGGGAAAGAGAGATGGAGATGGAGGGGGAGAGAGTGGGAGGTAAGAAGAAATACATAGAGAGTGAAAACTGGAGAGAGAGAGAGAGAGAGAGAGAGAGAGAAGGAAGATGGAGAGAGAGGGAGAGATGATAGCAAGAAGGAAGAGAGATATAAGCGGGGGAGAGGGAGGGAGAGGAGGAGGGAGTGATAAATAGATAGATTGGAGAAAGAGAGTGTATGTTTTGGGGTTGATATAGAGAGACAAAGGGAGATAGAGATATAGATGGAAGGTGAAGAGAAGGACGAGATAGATAGAGACGGGGATGGAGGGACAAAGAGATTGATAAATATGGAGTGAGAGAGAGTGTGTGTTTGTGGGGGTGAGATAAAGAGACAAAGAAGGATATATGGAGGGACATATAGATATATATGGAGGGGGGAGAGAGGGAAGAATATTTATTGCAATAGTTGCATTGATTGCAATGTGGATGGTGATTTCTAATCCTATTTTATTGCTTGAACTAGATGCATTGGTTTTAGTGTAGATTTTGATTTATAATGATATTTGATTACTTGCACTAGATGCATTGACTTTAATGTATATAATTTCTAACCCTATTTGATTACTAATACTAAATGCATTGATTTCGGTGTAGATGGTGATTTCTAATCTTATTTGATTGCTTGCACTAGATGCATTAATTTCTATGTAGATGTTAATTTCTAATTATATTTTATTTCTTACACTAGATGCATTGATTTCAATGTATATGATGTATAATCCTATTTGGTTGCTTGCACTAAATGCATTGATTTCAGTGTAGATGGTGGTTTATAATCCTATTTTATTACTTGCACTAGATGCATTTATTTTAGTGTATATGTTGGTTTCTAATCCTATTTTCTTACTTGCACTAGAAGCATTGATTTGAGGGTAGATGTTGATTTATAATCCTATTTGATTACTTGCATGAGATGCATTGATTTTAGTGTAGATGTTGTTTTCTAATATTATTTTATTTTTTTCATTAGATGCATTGATTTTAGTGTATATGCTGATTTTTTATTTGATGTAATTAGATGTATGACAATGTAGATTTATTTTTGTGTTATAACTTAATTAAACCTAATAATATTGGAGAGCAAGAGAGACAAGGTATGATGTTTAATACAACTAGAGCTAAATATTTATGATTTCACCTATCTTTTTCAAGATGACAAAACTAACAAGAATGACAATAAGAATAATAGAAGAAAATAGTTGGAGATTGATCACAATGAAGGCTATTTGTAATTTAAATCTCAGAAATATTTAGCAT
This sequence comes from Pinus albicaulis, assembly GCA_034641835.2. Lineage (NCBI taxonomy): Eukaryota > Viridiplantae > Streptophyta > Pinopsida > Pinales > Pinaceae > Pinus > Pinus albicaulis. Next base: position 1,979,803,713 of record CM076575.1, on the reverse strand, counting down.
ATTTAAAATGGTTATATTAATATTAGATGTATTTAAATATTAATGATAAACTTAATCATATGCTCATATTATTGATAGATTTCCTTGGCCGCACAGGACTGAAACCAGCCTAGTTCCATGTTAACTCCGGATCTATCAAGGGTCAGAGGGATCAAATCTCTCTAGGTGCAAACCTTTCCTCAATTTTTGTACTCAAAAAAGAGGTTTGCACCTAGAGAGATTTGATCCCTCTAGGCGCTTGATAGATCCGGAGTTAAGATAGATCTAAGCTGGTGAAAACAATAGAGGTTCAAAGACACCGTTAGCCATACTATTTTAATAATAATAAAACTGTTTATGTGTTGTACTATGACTAACCTTCACATTTGTAATCTACAAGGGGATATTTTGTTCACATTCCCAGAAATCCATATATTAAAAAATACTTTGTTTTATGGTCCTTACATTACCATGGCACAAGATATTTTGATTTGTAAGTCTGATAAGTATATAGGTTAAGAAATATGACTGCATTGGCATATGATGAAAGCACTAGTCAAATTTTGAATGGCAATATATTTGAAATTTGTTGCCGTGGTCGAATAGAATTTTAGAAGATATTGGAGACCAATCAAAGTACTCACCCCACTGATTGTATCAAACATTTTATTTAATTTTAAAACGTGGATTATTTTTTATCCTAGAAATTCAGCAATGAAATTCCATTATTCTATTTATTTACTGAAGTTGGGGATAAACTAAAATTCCATTATTACATCGTAAGACGTTCTTATTTGAAAACAACTCCCCTAGGTGTCAGTGTGTCAATGTTTGAGCCATTGGATCAAATGTTAGATGATTGAAATGTTTTAGGCCATTAGATTCACAAATAAAAGTTTTATATATGTTTTTTATAATGTTAGTTTTTTTTTAATAGGTGATTGAATTTAAGTTTTGGTGACCTTGTCAAATTAGACAAAAATAAAAATAAAAAGTAAATTAAATAAAAATATTGACATATTGTAATGAACATTTTAACTAGGTCAAATAAAAAATAAAAATAATACTAAACTACAAAAACAACCCATGGTATTGACTCATGGTATTCATGTGGAATGTGGTTTATGTAAAGGGGGGAATTAAGATGGCCTAACTCTGGATCTACCAAGCGCCAAGAGGGATCAAATGTCTTGATATGCAAACCTAATTGATCCCTCTCATCAATAATATAGATCTAAACTAATTATTTAACAAAATTATTTACTAAACTATAAAAACAACCCATGGTATTGACTCATGGTATTCACGTGGAATGTCCTTTATCTAAAGGGAGAAATTAAGATGGCCTAACTTTGGATCTACCAAGAGTCAAGAGGGATCAAATGTATTAATATGCAAACTTCATTGATCCAACTAATTATTTAATAAAATTATTTTTAAATGTTTATAACCATTATTCTTTTAAAATTTCACTTAATAAAATGTATCTAAATTTTCATACATCCAAATATACATAGTTTTTCTTGTTCTATATTACTTTTGTTACAACTATTTTATTATTCCAAAAATACATGGTTTTTTTTGTTATATATTATTTATGTTACAATTGTTTTATTATTCATGAGTAGTATTTCTATTCTCATTTCTTAAATAACACTAAATTTACCTTTAATTACTTAATTGTAATAGTTTGTAACTACATAACAGTTTGTAACTACAGAGATACTCTTTCTTCCGTTAAAAAAAATCTATATACATATAAAATCTTACATGTTTTTTACTTTATAATCATAAACAATTTTCATATTATATGATGTCAAACTTACTTAACTTTTAAGTTTGAAATTTTAAACAATGTTTCCCACTACATAATTTAAGATTTTATAATTTATTTATTTATTTTTCAATTCCAAACAAAACTTACAAAAGAAAAAGCCCACTCAGTCCTTATTGCAAATTATAGTTTTACAAAATTGACACTATGATTAACAATAAAGTAAGTTGAGACAACCTTAAGGGTTTTTTTGTACAATTTTTATCATAACCTTTCCCTCCATCCAATATATAATGTAGAATATTTTAGTTTATAACTTGATCCACAATCAAATAAAATGGCTAGGGATTTCACAAGTTATTAGTTTATAACTTGATCCATAATAAAATAAAATGGCTAGGGATGTCACAAGTTATCATTCGCACAATGATGTATTGACGTTCTTAGTTGAAATGGATCCTATTAGATGCATGATGGCCAATTCTATTAGATGCATGGTGGCCAGAGACACTAAAAAATTCAAAAAATATATATGTTATGACATCCATATTGTCTACAAACCATCCAAATTTCCCATCTTATACAACAATTTCTAACAATAACCACTCAATTTACTCTCCAATTTTTGAAAACCCCACCCATGCTGGGGAGATCAAAATGCAAAATCTAATGTTCCTCTAGTTTTTTTAAGGGGTTCATAAACAAAACAGACATCAAGAAAGTCAATATTGTCGTATTATAATTGATTTTTGAATCATTGTGACAAAAAAAACATCACATTAGCTCACATAGTATATATAATGCTATAAGGATCTAATATGATAACAAATTTTGAATCATGATAACTAGGTGAAAACCAAAACTAAGTTGTAGCCACAAGAAAAAAATCTCAACAACTCATAGAATATATCCAAGGTTGCAATGAACCCCATATATTGTGATGGACCTCATGGGAATTTTAGTGCACATAGAACACCACCCTAATAATTCTATACTCTTGATCAATTTAGAATAACTTAGGATGTGTAAAATATTTTAATAAGATAAACAAAACAGACAACAAGAAAGTCAATATTGTGGTATAATAACTGATTTTTGAATCATTGTGACAAACAAAACATCACATTAACTCACATAATATATATAATATTATAAGGATCTAAGATGATAACAAAGTTTTGAATCATGATAACTAGGTGAAAATCAAAACTAAGTTGTAGCCACAAGCAAAAAATTACAACAATTCACAAAATATATCCAAGGTTGCAATGAACCCCATACATTGTGATGGACCTCATGGGAATTTTAGTGCACATAGAACGCCACCCTAATAATTCTATACTTTTGATCAATTTAGAATAACCTAGGATGTGTAAAATATTTTAATAAGAAACTAGATTTGTAATTATGAAATATAAAACTATAACCTAAATTTGTGAATTTACTTTGTATTTTTTTCTTATGTATATAGAGAAAGAATAAACCAAGTTTGGAGTTACGAAAATTAACCAAAACATAAAGAACAATATCTCCTTCCAAAAATGTCTCCATATTAAAATGACATTCACTTTCTTGTATACCAAGACTATTGTTCTTCATATACAATTTCGGATAAGCATGCAAATGGCTCTCAGATATGTAGATGAACTTGAAGTAAACTCTATTTTTGTTAATTAAAAATCTCTTTATTTACATCTATCCTAGATAGATTGTACTTGAATGTATTTGAAATATCTTATTTGAGTTACGTGCTGGATTATTAATCACCAAAGGATTTTCACCCCCAATTTCCTATTTCAATATCTATAACAAAATTTGTATATATGTGAACATATTCTGCTGGTTTACATATATGTTTTCACCGCTAATTGCCTATTTCAAAATCTATAATAAAAAAATTTAGTTGATAACTCTTATCATCAATAACTTTGAAACTTCCACGACTTGCTTCTATGGAAGAAAAATTTTCGTTTCATTCCTTCATGATGACTTGTTCTCTGCAACTTATCATTTCTTCTAGGCTACTCTTTCCTATGCTATTGCCTTCTTATTTCTTATAGGCTACTCTTTCCTATACTATTTCCTTATGATGTTTCTTTTGCAACATATGGTGCAATTGCTAGTTATATTTATTCCACATGAAATGTTTATAAGTGCACTTTTATAAAAAAAAAAAATTATCAAAATTTTTATATAATATGTGTTGTTATGTAAATTTGAATTTATACTTTATTTTAATATCAAATAAATATTAATTTAAAGATTACATTATAGATGGCTTAAATGGCAAGTTTTTTTATTTAATTTTAAATTAAATTTAAATTTATTGAATAAAAGATTTATGTAATTGCAAATAATTATAAATATTAAAATATAAATAAATAGAAATATCTAAGGATAAATATTTTTTTTTGGAATATGAAATTAAAAGTCACTTATCCATTCTACTAAAACTCTAAGCTTAATTGTGGATGAAGTGATGAACTATACATTAAATTGTTTTCACTACAAAAAGTTAAAAGAGTTATGTAAATCAAAATTAGAATTGGAGTTTGTGTAATTTTTTAGAAGTGGGATAGCATTTCCAAGTTGATGATCTCATTATGTATTAATTATTGGATGTAGTGCATGCAGATTTCCATGTTCTTTGTTAATTGTCATTGTAGTGGATCTTTATTGCTTTTTACAACCTCTCCCAGCAAAATTGGGATGGAAGATGATATTCCCCAAAAGTACATTATCCATTTATCATTGTTGATCATGAACCTAGAGGTTTATTCCTCATGGTGGCGCCAGTTGTGGAAGTTCAAATTTTTGATAAAATCAAAGCTTTTAATGTGGTTTCTTTTGAAAAAAAAACGTCCGGACTTGGTACAATTTGAAGCACAAAAAAATTTAGGGACTGTCATGGTGTGTGATGTGCCAGGACAACGAAGAGTTGGTAAACCACTTATTCTTCATTGGTATTTCTCTGCACAAATTTAGAACTTGTTATAATGTAAGAATTGATAATTTAGCAATCAAATTCCATTATTCCATTACGAAGTTAGATATTATATCTTTTTCTATAAATATGATTTATTGCATAAATATGATAAAAGTATCAATTGTTTACAACTGTTTTTATTCTCAAATATGAATGTTTACAAGCATTTTTATTCTCAAATATGATTGTTGGTTCCCTTTCATCTATTAAATATTTCTTATATATGTATATATTATCTACAATAAATATTTTTATTATATATAAAGAGTTTTATTTAAAAATAATTCAATATTAAATTAGTAAAAAAAAATATGAATTGCTTGAATTGAAATAGTCTTATTCTAATTTGTTGGATATATAATTCCAAAGGATCCCTGAGTGAGTGCCTCCAGGGTTGGTGAGTCAAATCCAGAGTGCTTTGATCCCCCTCTGAGAGTCTGGGTGGCAAAAGAGAGGCCGCTAGTTGCGAGACAAAGTTGTGTTTTCTATACAACTATTGTATGAGAAAGGGCGTTGATCTATTTATTTAGCACAAGTCCAAGAGGAAAAAAAGCATCGATATGATCAGAGAGGCAGAAGGACGTCGATCTACTGATCAACACTGATTTGAAAGGTGGAAGTGAGCCGATATTGCCGACACTTCTGAAATCATATTCTTATTCATGTCAGCACTAATTTGTTGATCGGAAGCTCGTTGGAATTTTGTGGCACTATGGAGCTGCGTGGAGGATGAGGAGGTCGATCTTCATGAGCTTGTGTTCATTGTTGGAAGTTGCATCCATTGCAAATAATATTGTTTACTTTGTCAAAGTCCTATGGTTGAGATGTGTGTGAGAATAATCTAGAATAATGTAGAAATAGGAATGGTTATGGTTTGTTGAACGAGAGTTTTATAATTAGAGTTTAGTTCCACCAATTCAAGATTGTTGCCCCAAACTTAGGAAGATTAGGTGAGTGCCTATGCTATAAATATGTAATGTTGTCATTGAGCTAATGACAAGTTGTGTGAGCTCTGTCTCACGTTGTGTGTGTTGAATTTTCTTTCTTTAATTTGGTATCAAAGATAATGATGCTTGGCTATGTAACGTTTTTGCATCCAGCGTACGTTGCCATCCTGATTTCCAAGTTGTTGATCTGCGTGACCAAGAATCCATTGTCAACAACGTTGCCCATAAGACGTTGGCTATTGGATTGCGTGATGCTGGAGCAAGCTCCATGAGGAAGTGAAAGGTCGTTAATGCTGTCGAGAGGTGCAGCAGGAGCAGCGTTCGGATTTGTTGACGCATTGCAGGCGTTATGGACCATAGCCATATTGTGAGGGCTGAAAAATATGTTGGCGATGAGTCAAAGAGAAATATGACCACTTTGATGAGGTAGATTTGGGCATGAAGTGTTTTTTTGGTCACACTGAACATCAAACTCAAATCCGAGGGAACACGCTAAAGGGTAACATGGACGTAGCTGCATGGATCGTGCCGAATCCCTGAGTGATCGAGCCAGATCCAATATGAGTTCCTAAACCTCAAATTGGATCTGTTGCTTTCAAGTTGAAACAAGCTCCTGTCGAGAATTACAAAGACTGCACAACTTTGGAATTGCGTGTTAGATGTTGTGTCGAGTAGTTGAGCCGACGTTGTCATTCTTTTGAGTTGAAGAAGAGTATAGATTGAATTTGGTGCAGGATCATTGCAGTGAATTAATTTATCGCAATTGACTCTGCTCATTGTTGTTGAAAACAATGGCTAATCCTCTTTTCGATTCATTTTTAAATGAATCCACCAAACTTGATGGTGAAAAATACGTCAATTGGAAGTTTAAGCTGGTCACCGTTCTCGAGGCATACAACCTTTGGAAGATTGTCAAAGGTGATGAGCCCAAGCCTATTGTTGTCACCGCGATTCTAGATTGGGATAAGCGAGAAATGAAAGCGAAAGTGTTGTTGTGCATGTCTGTAAAGGACAACATCATTCCTCACATTCGGGACTGTACATCTTTAACGCACACGTGGGAAACTCTCAAAGGTTTGTACGAAACTACTAATGCAAACGGCATTTTATTTTTAAAAACAAAGCTACTATCTATAAAAATGGAAGCCAATGAAAGCATCAACAACTTTTTTTCTAGAATTAAAGACTTAAGTGATAAGCTTGGTGACATTGGTGAAAAAGTGTCTTGTAGCAATTTAGTAACTGTTGCTTTGAAGGGTTTAGTCCAAGACTATAAAGTCTTTATTTCATCACTCTTAGCTAGAAAAACGCCTCCTACATTTGATGAATTGGCTGGAATTCTTCTTCAATAAGAAGAGAGAAGGAAAAATTTTGAACTGGATTCAAATGATTCTGATTTAGCATTGATTGCAAGAGTTAAAAGATCATTCCGAGGGAGACCATGGGACAGGAACAGAGGTCGTTTTCAAGCAAAGCAGAAAGGTATGACACATATTGATTCTTATGTTAAGAGAAATATTGAATGTGATTATTGTGGAAAACTTGGACATCTAGCTAAAAATTTCTATAGAAGAAAGAATCATGAATCAAATCAAACACATAGAAGGCATAATGGAAATTTCATGAACAAAGACACTTCAGTTACTGATGGATTTAAAAATCTTAAATTGTTTCTTTCTGATGTTGCATTGTCTGCTAAAACTGATGATGAGACTACTTGGTTCATAGATTCTGGTGCATCAGCTCATATGACTTGTAATAAAGAATGGTATGATAAATATTACAAGAAAACTAATGGCACACACATTTACCTAGGAGATAACAGGTCACATAAAGTCCAAGGCTATGGCTTAATAAGTGTGTACTTACCTAATGGAAAAATGAGACAGATTCATGATGTGATGTATGTTCCTCGTATTAAAAATAATTTGATATATGTTTCAACTGTCACTGATAATAATTTAAAAGTGGAATTTGGTAAATTGGGGTGCATTGTGAAAGATGTTCAGGATCGCTACAAGGTTGTTTCCACAGGTACCAGGGTTGGTGGATTGTATAAATTGGATGTGACAATGAAGCATCATGTTGCATTGACATCCATAGCAACATCAACAGCAGAGTTATGGCATCACAGGTATGGGCACCTAAATTACAATGATTTATTATTGTTGCAAAGAAAAACAATGGTTGAAGGTCTTGCTGTTATGAAGTGTGAACATTTACCATGTGAAGCTTATGCACTTGGTAAGCAGCATAGAGAGGATTTTCCCGTTCATACAGAGAAAAGACAATATGATATACTTGAATTAATTCACACAGATGTATGTGGACCTATGCAAGCTAGGTCACTTGGTGGTGCTTCCTACTTTCTTATTTCTGTTGATGATAGATCTAGATATACATGGGTCTATTTCATATGAAGAAAAAGTGATGTCTTTGAGTATTTTAAATAATTCAGAACTTTGATTGAAAATAAAACGTGCAAATACATTAAAATTCTCAGATCAGATCGGGGTGGTGAATATAAATCATTTGCGCTTAACAGGTATTGTAAATTTCATTGGATCCAACAACAATTCATAGTACCTCATACTCCTCAGCAAAATGGTGTTGTTGAGAGATGGAATAGAACATTGGTGGAGTGTGCTCGCAATATTATTCAAGGTAAAAACATTTCTAATGGTTTTTGGGCAAAATACATTAATACTGTTGTTTATTTGAAGAATCAAAGTCCCACTAAGAAATTAGATTTTCAAACTCCTTTTGAGATTCTTTATGGTCGTAAATGTGATGTCAGTCATTTAAGAGTATTTGGATGTACTGCCTTTGCACATATTCCTAAGGATAACAGAAGAAAGCTTGATGCAAAGTCAATCAAGTGTGTTTTTATTGGGTATTGTACAGATCATAAAGCATATAAACTATTTGATCCTAGTTCACATAAACTATTTACAAGTTGAGATGTGGTGTTTCATGAGAATGCTGATAAAATTGATACAATGAATGATGCTTGGCATATATCTAATGATGATCATGTCAAAATTGATACTTTGGTTAAACAGGAACAAGAACAGGTACAGGCATAGGTTCAAGATCAGAATGAAAGCAGCATGAGAACATCCAGCAGCAATGATTCATCACAAGAGGAAGATTAACCTCAAAGCAGGAGAATCATGGATGGAACTCCAATAGGTATTGTAGAACCAAGAAGGTCAACCTAACAGACCCAGCTTCCTGCAAGGTATAGATATTCTTCCTTTATGTCTAATATCATGAATGTTGTAGAACCATTTGATTATGAACAAGCTAAAGAACATGAACAATGGATAAATGCTATGAATAATGAATATGACTCTCTTATGAAAAATCAAACATGGGAATTAGTTGAACTCCCTGAAAACAATGTTCCAATTGGAAGCAAATGTTTTTATAAATCTAAATTTAAAGCAGATGGTAGCTTTATAAATTTAAGACAAGATTAGCTGCAAAAGGATATGCTCAACAGGAGGGAATTGATTATGAAGATACTTTTGCACCAGTAGCTAAATTGAATACAATTAGAGTACTAATTGCCTTAGCTACAAAACATAATTGGAATGTACATCAATTGGATGCCAAATCTACTTTTATGAATGGTGATTTAAAGGAAGAATTTTATCTGGTTCAACCTGAAGGGTTTGTCAAACAAGGACAGGAGCATCTAGTTTGCAGGTTAAGAAAATCCTTATATGGTTTGAAACAGGCGCCGAGATCATGGTATGTAAAGATTGATACCTTCTTTTATCATAATGGGTTTGTGAAAATAAAAAATGATGCTTTAATATCTTCATATGTGGATGATCTCATTATCATAGGAAGTTCTTACAAGTTAATTGAAGAAATTAAAATTCAGTTGTCTTAGGAATTTGAAATGAGAGATCTGGGTGAATTGCATTACTGTTTAGGAATTGAGGTATGGAGAGAGCTTGGTAAAACATTGATCACTCAAAGTAAATACACAAAGGAAATTCTTAAAAATTTCAATATGAGTGATTGCAAAGCTGTGTCAACTCCCTTAGAACATAATGCAAAGTTGTACAAAGAAGATGGAACTAAAGAGGCAAATGGAACTTTATATCATCATTTTGTGGGAAGTCTGAACTATCTCACCACTACCAGACCAAAAATTTCATACTCAATCAATATCCTTAGCCATTTTATGTCTAAACCTTCATGAAATCACTAGAACACTGCAAAGAAAGTTCTCTCATACTTAAAAGGAACAATCAATTTAGGTATTATGTATACTGATGAATCTGATGTTGCACTGACAAGTTTTTCTGATTTAGATTGGGCAGGAAATCCCGATGATAGACGATCTACCTCTGGCTATGCATTTCATATAGGATTAGGGGTTTTGTCATGAAGTAGTAAGAAACAACCAATTGTTTCTTTATCATCAACAGAATCTGAGTACAAAGCTTTGACCAATGCCACCTGTGAAGCTGTTTGGTTGTGGAGAATTCTTACAGATCTCGAAGAGGAGAAAAGTGGTTCAACATGCATAAATTGTGATAATCAAAGTGCTATCAAATTAGCACACAATCCAATATATCATGCCAGATCAAAACACATTGAGCTGCAATACCACTTTTTACGAGAGAAGATTGAATCAAATGAAATTGATTTAGTATTTTGTAATACCAAGGATAATATGGTTGATATATTTACCAAGCCTCTTGGTAACTCAAGTTTGAAGTTTTTAGAAGTATATTAGGTGTTTTAGAAAATCCATTTCTCCATTAAGGGAGGACGTGAGAATAATCTAGAATAATGTAGAAATAGGAATGGTTATGGTTTGTTGAACGAGAGTTTTATAATTAGAGTTTAGTTCCACCAGTTCAGGATTGTTGCCCAAAACTTAGGAAGATTAGGTGAGTGCCTATGTTATAAATATGTAATGTTGTCGTTGAGCTAATGAAAATTTGTGTGAGCTCTGTATCACGTTGTGTGTGTTGCATTTTCTTTCTTTAATTCTGTGGAGGAACTGTCCCTCACTGCACGGAGGCACTGTTGCTCGTTTGAGAGAGGAGCTACTGCGTGAAGTGGAGTAGGCCGTCGGCTGATGACTATTGAGGCAGTGGTGGCTGAGCCTCCATGCAGGCACCATGAGAATCGTTCCCGATGGTTTGTGGATTGGATGTTGCAGCATATCCAATTAATTGAACGCATGAATTGTTCATGGTTGGGATCAAGGGAGCTTTGAATTTCTCATCCATCCACCGAACTGAAGTTGTTGCTCATTGATAAGGAGGAGACCGTGTGGATCTGTGTGGAGGAAATGGAGCCTTGAAGACAATGGTCCTTCCTTTGGGACATCATGCTGTGAATTTGATTAGCACAATTAAGATCCAAAGATAGGGATCCATAATGTTGGTGTGAATCCACTTTTGGATTAAAGGCAAGTAAAAAAAATTCTTATCCTCCATTTTTTTTAAAGGTTGTTCAGAAAGGAATGTGGTTTGAAAGAAAAATTTTGAAAGGATTTTTTGTTTAAGGTATTGGCTACAGAAGAAAAGTGTTTGGGCGCATTTTTTTTAAGGGGTTATTTTTTGAAAGAGGATCTCTAGTTTCCTTAGATTTTCTCTTTTTGGATCTCGAATAGATCCGTTTTTTTTAATTTTTGAAGGTCAAATTTTTTTTTTAAGTGTCAAGATGAATAACCAAATGGTTAAGGCATAGTTTAACAAGAGCAATAAGCTCAACGGTCCCAATTATTCTAATTGGAAATTCAATTTGCAAACTTTTCTAGAGGGGAAAAGTGCATGGGGGGTCGTGAATGGTGATGAAATGAAATCTATAGTTGCAAGAGGTAGATCAGCTACAAAAATTCAGGATTGGGACATGACAGGTAACAGAAAGTGGTTTGAAAACTTCAAAAAAACCACCAGTGGTGAAAAAATCTACCTTGGTGATGACAGAGCATACCAAATCAAAGGGTATGGTAATGTTCCAGTCATATTTCCTAATGGAAATATAATGGAAATATTAGGCATATCCAAAATGTGATGTATGTACATGGAATAAAAAAGAATCTGATCTATGTTTAAATGATAACAAATCAGAATATTAAGGTAGAGTTTCTTAAGTCTTCTTGTGTTATCAACGATCAGCTGGATTATATGAAGACAATTGCAAGAGGGATTCGAATGGGAGGTCTTTACAAGCCGAATGTGAGCATTGTGCCACACCAAGCATTGACATCGTCAAGTATCACTATAGAAGATTTATGGCATCACATATTTGGCCATATTAATTTCAATGATTTGTTGATACTTCAAAAAATAGGTATGGTCAATGGTCTTCGTGTTTTAAAGCATGTTCATGTTGACTGTGAAGCATGTGCTCTTAGGAATATGCACAGAGATGAGTTTCCTATAAATGTAGATAGAAAATGGAGAGATATACTAGAGTTAGTACAGATTGATTTGCATGAGCCAAATGCAGAAAAGGTCATTGGGAGGTGCTTATTATTTCTTATTATTTTTTGATGATTGTACAAGATAAATGTGGGTATATTTTCTCAGTAAAAAGAGTCATATTTTTTAATATTTCAAACAGTTCAGAAGCATGATTGAGAAGCAGACATGTAAATTCATCAAGATTCTCCGCTCGGACCAACGGGGAGAATACAGGAAGGTTTATTTCATCAAATATTGCAAATACCATGGAATAATGTAGTAGTTTACAGTACCTCACACTCCTCAATAGAAGGGGTTTGCAGAGAGGGACAACAAAACACTTGTGGAGTGTTCTCGCAACATGTTAAAAGGTAAGAATCTGTCTAATGGTTTTTCGTTGGAAGCAATAAATACTGCAACTTATTTAAAGAACATGTGTCCAACAAAAATTCTTGAGTTTAAAACTCCATTTGAATCTTTATTAGGTTTTAAGCCTATAGTTAAACATTTAAGAGTTTTTGGCTCCAAAGCTTTTTCTCATGTTCCAAAGGAGGAGAGGAAGAAACTGGATTCAAAGGCCATTAAACGCACTTTTGTTGGGTATTGAACTGAATTTAAAGCTTATAAATTGTTTGATCCCTATAATAATAAATTATTTGCAAGTAGAGATGGATTTTTTCATGAGCAGGTTCATGATGGAAACTATGATCATAACAATGAAGAATGGGACATTCCTTTGTTGATGGAATAAGGGAGTGATGAAACAGAGGACATCCATGAGCAGTAAAAACATAAAAAGGAAGAAGCAGATGATACATATGCAATATCCAAACCAAGTCCGCAAAGGGACGATCATTAGAGGTGTGAAGCCACTCCACTACTTAGGAGATCAGGTAGGAAAACTCAATTTCCAGGAAGATATAGGGAAAATTCTTTTATAACTAGCATATTAAATGTTGTTTACCCCTCTAGTTATAAAGAAGCCAGTCAGCATAATTAATGGAGGGTAGCCATGGAAGAGGAATATGAATCAATACATAAAAATAAAACTTGGGATTTAGTTGAATTACCTGAAGGAAAACAAACCAAAGGTTTTGAATGGTTATAAAAGCCTAAATTTAAAGCAGATGGGAGTATAGATCAATGTAAAGCTAGGGTGGTGGCAAAGGGGTACTCATAGAAAGAAGGTATAGAATATGAGGAAACCTTCACCCCTGTAGCTAAACTCAACACAATCAAAATTTTAATTGCTTTATCTAGATGATACACCAGTTAGATGTGAAATCTACATTTTTAAATGGGGAGTTGAAAGAAGAAGTGTACTTAGAGCAACCTGAGGGGTTTGTTAAACAGGGGAAAGAACATTTAGTCTGTAGATTGAAAAAAGAATTGTATGGACTAAAACAAGCACCCAGGTCATGGTATGATAAAAGTGATTCATTTTTCCTGCATCACAGTTATAAATGAAGCAAGAATGATCCTAATATGTATACCGTGTTTGAAAAAGAGGGGAGAATTGTTTTGATTTATTTATATGTATATGACCTTATCATTACAGAAAATTTTGATGAACTAATTAAAGAAATAAAAGACCATATGTCATAGGTTTTTAAGATGAAATACCTTGGTGAGCTATGCTACTATTTGGGTCTTGAATTCTAGAGAGATTCAGGCCAGAATTTTCTGTCACAGGGTAAGTATGTTAGGATTTTATTGAATATTTCCAGGATGGATCAATGCAAAGTTGTAGCAGTGCCTTTACAATAGAATACCAAACTTCAGAATGATGACGGTTCTAAGGAGGCAAATGAAACATTTTATAAACAATCGGTTGGGAGTCTAATTTACTTCGATTTGTCTTATGCAATAAGTGCATTGAGAAAATTCATGTCAAAGCCCTTGAGAGTCATTGGGTTGAAGTGAAAGGTGTCTTAAGGTATCTTCAAGGAACCTTAGACTGTGGTATTATATATACTGATTCATTTGATGTTATATTGATAGGTTTTTCAGACTCTGATTAGGTTGGAAATCTAGATGATAGATGATTCATAACAAGTTATGCATTCAACATTGGATCCAAGGCCATTGCATGGAGCAGCAAGAAGTAGAAAATTGTACCCTTGTCTTCAACAGAAGCTGAGTATTAAGCCATGTGTGCAACAACATGTGAGGCATTTTGGTTGAGGAGACTTCTCACGATGTCAGAGAAGAGAAAAAAGATGCAACAGTTATCAGATGTGATAACCATAGCTCCATCAAACTTGCAGATAATCTGGTGTTTCACAAAAACACAAAGAGTTTTGATACATGGTTTCATTGTGTTAGGGAGAAGGTTCGCTCAATGGAAATTCATATTGAATATTGTAATCCTTGTGATAATGTTTCTCACATTTTTACTAAGCCTCTTGGAAGAGTTAAGTTTGAGTCATTTAGGGAGATGTTAGGAGTTTTAATGAACCATTTCTCCATTAAGGGGGATTGTTGAAGATAATGGAGAACGTAATTTAGGAGACAGTCGGTTCACCAACACCTTAGATTAGAAATTAGTTCCTATTCTTTAGGTAAGTTGTTCTAACTTCCTTATATGCATGAAGACTATATATTCATGGTTCTCATGTGATTGACATAGAGCGTTCTGCAGTGGCAGTCTCCATGTGGAGTCTCTCATATGAAAGCTGCCCAATTTCATTAATAAAGTCAACTCTTGTATTTTTTATCATTGTTAAGGTTGTCCAAAATAAGCAATAATAAGATTTAGCTAAGTATATCCTACTATTTTTATTCCTTTTGGGTGCATTTTCCAATATAAGATTGATCAAGGAGTGGATTCAAGATAAAAATATCAACAAGGCCTTAAAGGATACAAGCATAAAAATGTTTCAGTGTGACATTTTCTCATTCCCTCATGCCTCTAGATGGTAAACCCACTAGGATATAGAATGTCAACTATATCAATATATTGGTGTTTCACAAAACTCAAAGAAAACTTTGATCGGGTCATAATTTGATATGATGGTAGTCTACTGACCAAAATACTTTTACCTAACCCAATGTTAATTTTCCAGGTATTTAATATTGAAATAATAGATTTAAATTACTAAATTTCAACAGTTTATTTTTAATATGTTGAATTGATTTAATTATACTATTTTACAAATAATTCTTATTTTAAGTTGATTTAAGTTAATAGTATTTAATTTGATATATTCAATCCTTGTGATTATCATTTTTTACAGTTGTACCCTTAATTCTAGTCATAAATAACATTTTTTTGTAGGTAGAAGAGAATGAAAGTTGTAAATAACATCCATAATAGAAAGTGTAGTTGTGATAGAAGAAGAGGAAGCATGCAAAGCTCTCAAGAGAATAAATTGTGACAGAGCCCAATAGTAAAATGAATTGTTGACGATGAACAGGACAAGAGAAATTTCTCATTAAGTAAGGTAAATGCAACAACCAAGAGAGCAAGGAGTGCTTATAATGAAGGTTCAAGTGAAGTGATGTGTTGGCTAGATTGCAACTAACAAGTATACAAGATAATTTCATGAAAGAAGGAAATTACAATGACTATTTATAGTCATTTCAAGGGTTCAGTGAGAAGTCACAATCAGATGAAAGAAAATGTCAAAGCAGTTGGCATGAGGAATATGAAGGATGAATAATTTGAGGAAGAGATGGTTAAGGTGAAGGTATGGTTAGATGTTCTTATGGATTTAGTACAACAAGATGTTGAGGAATAAAGGTGTGGATGGGTGCTGGAGAAAAAGGTGAAGTGGCACAGGTTGGAGGTGAAGCTAAAACATGCGTTAGGCATTTAACAAAGGAAAAGAGAACTCAAGGTGTGGGAGATGGAGGTTTTCATTTTTGTGAACTAGAACAAGGACGAGTCATTAGTGAAGAAAAGGTTGAGAATGTGTAGAGAAGAGAGAGTGGGCTTCGAAACACTTCAACCAATGAAGTACAAGGAACTGTGAAAGAGACTGTAAAACACTGCAACAGCATAAACATGGGAAATGTTGTAGCATAATTGGAGTTTTAGAAGATTATTTGAATAAATCAAAGCCATATAATGAAAAAAATGAAACAATGACAAGTTCTCATAGGTTTAAGGAAGAACTCAGGGTAGCTCAATATGAGGAAGAAATTCACATATGTGAACCTAAGCAAGGTGAAATCCTTAGTGAGGATGGTCATGATGTCAATTGAGGAATGATGCCTGAAGCATCAAATAAGGCCACAAGGCCTAATTATTTGAAAATAATAAATTATGTGTCTTTGCAAGTTACACAAACAATGAAGGTGCACAATCATTAAAATTGTCACAAAGATCGAAAAGAAACGTTTAGAAAGATATGTGAATGATAAAGACTTAGGTGGAGAGAAGAAGCAGATTAAAGTGTCACACAATAGTGACATAGAAGAGGAAAGAATGCAACAAATATTAGAAAAAAATAGTAGTAATTTTCAACAAAGTAAGAGTTGGTTGGACATAGAAATTGAGAAATTGAGAAGTTTAATGATGAAAGTGCCCATGAAAAGGTACACTAATGTGAATAAGGAATTCAACAACAGAGGGAAATTGACTATACAAGTAATGACCAACAAGGTAAATGGAAGACTATAGTATAAGATTTGTAGGCTAGGAGAAAGAAGGGTTACAAAAGGTAAAGCAATTCAACAACAACATGTTGAGATGGTTGACCAACTATAATGCAAAATGTGGGATCGACGAGGATTCAAAAATTAATGACACATGATTAGGAGGTCATGAATTCTTTCTACATTGGAAATCCTGCATAAGAGCTTCCTAAGTGAGTAATTCATCGATGAGAAAAAATTAGTGAAAGTGCCCATGAAAAGGTACACTAATGTGAAGAAGGAATTCAACAACAGAGGGAAACTGACTATACAAGTAATGACCAGCAAGGTAAATGGAAGACTATAGTATAAGATTTGGAGGCTAGGAGAAAGAAGGGTTACAAACGGTAAAGCAATTCAACAACAACATGTTGATATGGTTGACCAACTATAACGTAAAATGTGGGATCGACGAGGATTCAAAAATTAATGACACATGATTAGGAGGTCATGAATTCTTTCTACATTGGAAATCCTACATAAGAGCTTCCTAAGTGAGTAATTCATCGATGAGAAAAAATTAGTGAAAATTTTTACGTTGGAAATTTATCATAAATAATAGAAACCTTAGTGAATATTATTAATCCATAATATGAAAACTATAAAATTTTTGGTGATATTTTCGTTAAAGTATTAAATTTTTGGTGATTTTTAAGGTAAAATATTTGTTTCTTATAAAATTTGGGCAAATCATTTTTAGGAAAAAATGGGAATTGGTGAATTTTTTTATTTTTATTTTTGTAAAAAGAATAAAAAATTATCACATATACGAATATTAGTTGTTGTTTGACACCTAATACTTCTAGGGTCAGTGTGGAAGATGAAGATTTTTAGGGAGTCCAAGAGACCCTGGAATATGGAATCCAAGGGTCACTCCATTGTATGATAAATATGTATCATTGTGAGTAATAGAGCATCCAATTTTTATCTTTCAAGACTTGTGTGCTTACCATGCATATGTTTAACATGGTATGAGAGTGGGTGATCTCATGTTTTGCTCCAATTTAAGTGCCTAGTTTTGTGGCTAGTTCTACCGTCAGTCCGGCCTCCCTGGACTTTGCACCTGAGTGCTCTGTCATCCCTCTATCATGAGAAGAAATTGACAATTTATGTTAGCAATGAATAAAATCTCTCTTTAGGGTAAATTACGCTATCTTGGTAGTAATTTTATTAATGCTCTGTGTATGAAATGTATTAGCCTGACCATCTCTGCTCTGCCCTATTGTCGGAAATTTTTCTACTTTGCGCCTGCATCTATGTCTATTACTCCTGTGCATGACCTTCTGCATGCCTCTTCAACTTGTCACAAAGCATTTGCAAAACTATATTCTATGTTTTACTAAAACTAAAATAATTGTGATTGGATTGCGCATTACGCCTATTTCCATGGACCCTGTAAAGAATATTCGTAGGGGGGAAGTGGAAGTATTGGTGGAGAAACAAATGTATTCTTAGTGGTGATAGGAAACAGTGGTAATGGGAAGTATAGTTTGATTATTTTTGTAGTCCTTGATTCATTTCCAGGGAGATTTCCTCCACTTTTTCTCCCAACAAGACTCCCTCCAGATTTCTATCCTAATCTTGTTCCAATTACCATAATTGATACATCATCTAAACGTGAGGACTGGAACAACCTAGAAGAATATTCAGGTTGTACAAGTATTTTACTATGCTCAAAAGGCATTTCTTCATCCAACAACGCCTTTATTTGATCAAGAAACCCAAACACTAAAGCCTCACTATGTAAGGGCATTGAAGAGGATCTTCATTCTATGCAACCATGACAAAGATGGATCTCTTAGTGATGATTTTAGGTTAAATTATTTAATGCTCCTCTACAACCTTCAGAAATTGTTGGCGTTAAGAAGGTGGTGTCAAAAAAATTCTAGAAGGCTTCAATGAACATGGCCTCACATTGATCATATTTATTTTTCTCTATGCACATTTTATTTAAAAAGGACGTTTTGAAACCACCTCGACAGTTTTGTGAAATTTTGGTTATCATGAATGGAATAAGCTTAGAGATGACCTCCTCCACCTTATACACTTCCCATTGCTCGACCTGCGTTTGAACTCCTTCAACTTCCCACAGCCAATTCTACACCCTCTGGTGCCTATTTTCTCTCCTTTGCATATGTAGCGGAATCAAAACAATTAATACATTGTGGCACACTTGGTTTCATACGACTTCGCCATTCCTCCCGTGTTAGCCTCCTCCTCACAATCACCAATAGGTTTCTCTCCATACACAGTTGCTCACACCTCTGCGTCCTCCATCAGGATTTATCGTCATGTATGTGTCATCTCCTCGACCCTCTCGACCCTTCCCTTCGCACCTCCCCATGGCATCACTCCTCCATAGCATCACTCCTCGCTTGGTAATGATATATATATATATATATAGTCTCAAATGTGTAGAAAATGTTAGAAGGATTGGAAGGAGTTTGAGATAATATTGTCTCAAACCTCCATGGAAAGGAAACTCCATATGCAATGTGGAAGGCCTTAACAGAAATTTTTTAGAAAAATAGTGACAAAAGGAAGCTGGAACCGAAGGAAAATATCAGGAAAATCAAGATGGACAAGGGAAACAAAATATGAAATTACTTGACCAAGTTCACCCAGTGTAGGGATGATATTGGAAGTGTTGGTGTTATAGCTTTCGAAGATGATCTAGTCAACCTAGCACTTATAGGCCTTCCCAAGATTTTTCACAACTACTAGGCTTCAGTAAATGGAAGTGAGAAGCTACCAAAGTAGGAGTGTTTCTGGTTCGACTTGGTGCAAAAATATACTCGGCGGAACACTAGAGATGGATCCTCATCCAAGCATAATGATGAGGAGAATTTTTCCTTGGTTGGAAAGGAAAATAAATGGAAATGGAAGCCATCCCATTCCAAATCAGATTATTGCTAGGCAGGAAATAAGAAGGGCTTGTCGAATATTAAATGTTTTCACTGCCACGAGTAGGGACACTATGCCATGAAGTGTGCGCACAAGAAGTCCAACAAGAATCCCTTAGGAGGAGTGGAAGATGAAGCTCTTTCTTAAAAATTCGAGTTGGATTTCACCCTCATCGTATTCATGGTGTCATCAGTGATGGGTAGTGTGTGGTACCTAGGTAGTGGACCCTAATTCCATATTACTGGAAACAAAGAGTTCTTCAGCCACTTGGAGGAGAAGGACCTATATATACACATCGATATAGGAGATTTTGGGAGGTATAGTGCAACAGGCATTGGTATTGTTACTTTTCAGAGGGAGTCTTGTTTTCCTCTCACATTGAAAGATGTCATTTATGTTTCGAGTTTGAAGAATAATTTAGTTTCATTTTATATGTTGGATGACATTGGCTACGATGTGAATTTCAGCAAAGGAAAGGTGTTCCTTCATCACATATCCACAAGATAGGTGAAGAATATTAGGGTTCAGGTAAAGAACCTCTACTAATAGGATGTAGAAGATTGTGTTTCCTTGAGCACGAAATCATGAAAGGTGAAAAGACGAGACATCAGTGAGTTATTCCATAGAATTTTGGGCCATCTACACTACAAAGATTTGAAGATCATGAAATAGATTTATACATTACTTACCAAGGGTGCTCTTAAGCAGTGTGATTCATGCAAAGGGTGTACATTGGGGAAGTACAAAAAATACATATTTCATGACAAGGACACTTGAGCGCAAGTGATCCTTCAAATATTTCACTCAGAGGTGTGTGGACCGTTCTCGACAACCTCTATGGCCAAGCACGTGTATTATGTGATTTTTGTAGATGATTTCACATGCAAGTGTTGGATATTCTTCATGCAGAAGAAATACTAGACGTTCTAAAAAATTTGTGAGTTCAAAGCACAGTGGATAATATGTGTTGAATGAGTTCAAGAACTTATGTGCTTCAGAAGGAATTCAACAGGAGTTAATAACACCCCATAACCCACAACAGAATGAGTTTGCAAAAATAAAGAACAAAAGCATTGTGGGAGTTGAACTAGTGATGTTACATGATCAGGGCCTACCACTGAACCTGTGGGTTGAAGAATGAAAAAAAATGGTATATGTGCAGAACAAGAGTCCTCATTGGGTTATGGGGATGAGTACACCATAACAATATTTTTCAGGTAATAAAAAATATGTGGTGCACTTAATAATATTTGGTTCATCAGTTTACTTTCATGTCTCCAAGGATGCATGGAAAAATATAGAACCAACAACTAAGTTGGGCATATTTGTGGGTTACATTAATACACCTCACAACTATCGAGTGTACTTTCCATCTCACATGATGACGTTTTTTCGTAGAGATGTGAAATTCGATGAAGAGAAGGCCATGTAAATTTCCCTTGAGAGGGAGCTTTAGTTGCATGCAGATCAAGATCTTTTAGCTCCAAAGGAAGAACCTCAGGATGATGTGGAGAAGTCACATGTATAGGAGTAGAGAGTGGAAGCACCCACTCATGAAGATACATCCAAATATGGAAGGAAGCGCACTAGGGAGGTTGATAGGTTGATTCATGATGCTAGAGAGAATGTGGTAGAACCCACATTAGAGTGCAGGCAAAGGAGGACCCAGATCAATACACTAGCTACATGGCTCTAATGAGTGAGAGTGTAGAGACTGACATTTACATTCGAGGAATTAGTGCAGCAACCAATATGGTTTGATTACATGGTAGAGGACTATGACTCCGTTATCAAGAATAGTGTATGGGAATTTTTCCCAAGACCAAAGGAAAAGTCAATTGTAGAATCCAGGTGGGTCTACAAGGTGAAGGAAGAAGCAAATGGGAGTTTCAAGAAACACAAGGCCATATTTTTGGCCAAGGGGTTCTCTCAAGTGGAGGGAATGTATTACGAGGATACCTTTCCTCCAGTAGTAAGGTACTCTTCAATCAGATCTATTCTACCATTTTGGGCGCATATGGGCTAGAAGATATGACATATGGATGTGAAGACGATTTCCTCAACGAAGCAATTGAGGAAGAGGTATAAATAGAGAATACCGAAGGATTTGGGACCTTTAATAGATATTTGCATGTGTGCAAACTCAAGTGTGTGTTGTATAGATTGAAACAAGAACCTCGTGCTTGGTTCACCAGGGAAAACAACTATTTCACGGGGTTGGGCTTCACCAAAAGTGAAGCAAATGCAAAGTTTTACCATATTGTGGTTGAAGATAAATTATTGATTATAGTATCATATATCGATGATTTAATTCTAACAGGTGATGAGAAGATGATAAAATCTTTCAAAGAATAATTGGCAAGAGAATTTGAGATGAAAGACATGGGGCTCTTGAATTATTTCATTGGTTTGGAAATTTGGCAAAGAGATCGGTAATTGTCTGTCTCTCTGAGAAAATATTTCAACAAGATACTAATAATTCTCACATAGAGAGCAGGAAACCCATGAAGATTCCTCTAGTAGGTAATTGTAGGAAGGAAGATGCTACTTCAGGTGAAGTCGTAGAAGCTATCATTTACAGGAAGATTGTTAGTTCACTTATGTACTTGGTGAACACATGACTGGACATGTGTTATTCAATTAAATAGCTTTGTCAAGCAATGGCTAAGCCAACCAAGCTCTATTGAAAGACATCCAAACCTGTGTTGATATACCTCAAAGGCACCACTCAGGTTGGTATTTGGTACAAATGGACAAAAGGAGTTAGGCTGCAAGGCTTCACAGATGCAGATTTGGTAGGAATTCCATATGACAAGAAGAACTCTTCAATAGGAATCTTCAGTATGGTATTTTCTTAGTACAGTAGGAAGCAAAGATCAATTTCACTCAGTTCAACAGAAGCAAAGTACATGGCTACTAGCAAAGAAACTTTTGAGGCTATCTGAATGAGGAAGACCATTGTTGGGTTGTTTGGTCAACATATGTATCCTACAGTGATTTAATATGACAACCATAGCTGCATCAAACTCTCGATGAATCTCATTTTTCATGATAGGTCCAAGCATATTGACATCTGGTACCACCATCTCAGAGATTGTGTGCAAAGGAGGATCATGCTGCTAGAGTACATTCCTACAGAGGAATAAGATAAAAATATTGATGAAGGCACTATCAAGAAGAAAATTATAGTTCCAAAGGGGCATAATTGAGGTATCAAATAATCCCTTACTTGCAGAGAGGGAGTGTTGAAAATGGCACCAATAAATATTCTAATTTAATTTTACCTTCAATTAAATTAGAAGAAAATTGTAATTCCACATCACTTGAAAACTTGTACGAGATAACCAAGTTATTTTGACTTAGTTGGTTCAATTAACTCGAGTTTAGGGTCTAACTTTAGTCACATAGAGTGGTTCCTAATTTTTAAGATCCCTTGTATGATTTCGAGATTTTGCGATCATTTAAATTGGTTTCCGCAATTGGTAAAGTAGATTCAAGTATATTGTTTTAGCAAATTAAAATTAATAGTTTGAATCTACAAGGAATTTCCACAAAGGGTCAGAAGATTATTTACATCATCCTCAGGAAGGGTGTGGGGGAATTTTTCAACCCAAAAGGCATCACCAGCCAATCAAAAAATCCCTCCTTGTATTTGAAGGCAGTCTTCCATACATTGGAGGGCTCAATTGGTACCTGGTAATAACCAGACTTCAAGTCAATCTTGCTGAAATATTTGGCCCTCTTGAGCTGGTCCAGAAGGTCATAAATCTGTGGGATTGGATAACTATTGTGTAAAGTGATCTTATTCAATGCCCGATAGTCAATACAGAGTCTCCAGATCTCGTCCTTCTTCTGTACCAACACGATCGGTCTCCCACAAGGTGATGAACTTGGCTTGATGTGCCCTTTCTGCAAAAAATATTGAATTTTCCTCTTTATCTCATCGTTCTCCAAAACATAGCCTTGATATATCAATTCATTTAGTAGCGGCACACCCGTGGTCAAATCGATGGTGCGGTTGACCTGACAGTGAAGGGGTACCCCTATGGTTGAGGTGAAAATCTACCTGTAATCCTCTATGACCTTGTCCATCTGTTGTTGTTGCGTAGAAGAGCCATGGACGTGGCCACAATATTATTCTTTACTTAAGGGAATATCATAAGGAAGAAAAATTTCTTGGTTTGGGAAATGATCTTACTGCATTACTTTGTATATATCAAAGATATGGTGGTAGGCAATGCTACCTATGGTATCATGTATAACTTATTTCCCAAAGTAATAATAACAGTGTGAGGCCTACACTCATACATAGAATGAGGCTTCCACAAGTATGGTTGACCTAATAATACATAACAAACTTCAAGAGGAGCAAAATCATATAGTACCTCATCTGTGAAGGGCTTGATGTTGTAGGGAATGCAACACTATTGGCTGAAGTTGAGATCTCATCCTTCGTGAAGCCACCTGATGGTGTATGGTCGTGGGTGTGTTGTGGTCGATAGGCCCATCCGCTTCACGACCTCTACTAAAATGAGACTCTTTTGGCTCTCTTTGTAGACAATGAACTACATCGGAGAACCATTCACCCACATCTATGAGTTAAAGAGGTGCTCCCCATCCTATGGATATTTGGGCTCAATATTTTGGATCTTAGTGGTATCGACGGTGGCACTGAGCACTATGTCATTAATCTACTTTCCCTTGTCATTCCCCTTGTCAGGTTCTCACTCAGAGTCAAAACATGCATCTGATTCAGAAGCTTTCATCTCAACCACCAGTGACTGCTTGACCCTACACTCACTTATGTTGTGACTGGGGCTCTTATCTAACTCACACCATTTTCACATGTCCTTATTTGTCTTATTGGTGTTTTTCTTTTCTTGCGGCTTTGTCAGGTTTTCCTAGTTCAACCATCCTTGGCTTTGTCTTTTGTTCTACAGTTTGGGGGTGCCTTTACCTTTCTTAAGATTTTCAGATCCAAAGTATCACTCCTTCTGTTTAAATTTTTGCTCGATCTTGACAGCGTGTCGATATGCGGTGCAAAACGAGGACATGTTCAATAAATCCATCTCATCCTGCATGTACTTGTGTAGAAAATTGTGGTAATTGAGTACCAGATTCCACTCAGAATCCTTGATACCCTACTCAGTGCAAAGGATATGAAAAATATTTGTAAACTCTGGCACGTCTTGGTCCCTTCCCTACCACAATGTGGTCCACTTTGTGAATTTATCTTGATAGCTCACGACATGGTAATACTGCTCCTTTATAGCATCTCCGAAAGAATTCCATGTGGGTACAGATGAAAATAATCAAGGTTCCCTCTTGTACCTCTTCTCACAGTAGTTTTCCCACCAATCCTTGACATGGGGGGCAACTTTGAAGATTGCAAAAGTAATATTTTCCTGACTGGAAAAATCATGAAACGAAAAAATATCCTTCTAACAGATTTAACCATTTATCTACCACATGAGAATATATATGGACTTAAAATATGGTGATATCGAATTTTACTTGTGCCTTGATGAGAGTGGTTCCTCCACAATGGTTGTTGGATGAATATGTGTTGCCTGTGGGTAGTTGCTAAAGGATCTAGGAAAATTTGTCCATCATTGTGTTCCTCTATCACTCGAGGGATTCTTCGAGCAATATTTTGAAAGGATCTACTGAAAACTCATATTTATTTTCTTCAACAATGGGAGTTCATCGAGGTTTATGGGGCTAGTATCTGAAAGGTTCAACCAATTCAGACCCTAACCCCTTATACCCTGACCTCATTGGGGAAATGCAAATAAAAACAATGAAAGAGAAGAATGCTCAGATACCACTGATTCAGACGTATACAGGAACACAACATAATACAAACATAATCATAAACACAGAGATGAAGTAGAAATAAAAGTTTATTTAATTAATATCAAAGAGTTGAAATATGCTTAAATACAGAATATAAATAAACTAGCTCGGGCGATGGTAAATTATGTTTAAGAAGAGATGTGGTGGCTACATGCTTATGAATGTGTTATAATGAGGATAAAGGCCCTATTTATTATTTCGAAACAATGGAAAACTCTAAACATCCAAAAACCTAATACTAGAAGATGAAGCGCCAAAACTCTCGACCCCTTTGGGGTAAATTGATACATCAACTTCCTAGGGTCATAACTTTGGCATATGATCTCCATTTGACGCATACAATACCTCATTAGAAATATCTATCCAAGGAAAACAAATTTCGACACCAAATTTCTTTCATAAGTTTTTGGTTTTCTCATTTTCCAAAAAAGTGTCATTTAGGGCCTCAAAACGGCTCTAAAAGTTCACAACCTAAAAAACTTCCAAAAATAATAAATTGTGCTACAATTAAGGAAACTGAAAAATTAAAATAAACAATGATGTCAGTCCAAGTGGAATAAGTGGGTGGCCACCAATATCCACCTAGATAAATAGGTTTCCTTGTCACACTTGATACAACAAGTATGTGGTCTAGATGATTAATGTCTTGGAGATTGAGAATGTCTGCCTTGCTTATGATCAAGAAAGGGCCAGAATTGCGGTGTTGGGGAAGTCCATTTGTCTACCTGTATGATGAACCAAATGGCTACTAAAAGTATTTGTCCAAGAAAGTTACTTTAGCTTTTGAGGAAGAATACTTGAGGTTATAGAAGTAAGCCAATTTTTGGTCTAGCTCCCCTTGTTAAATGGTGATTGATGAGACTCATGTCTCTTCACCATCTAATCCAAGACATCCAAAAATAATGCATGGGCCCCCCATATTTAATGTAATTTTTTCTCTCAATCAAGAAATCTATTCCCCCCCTCTTCGTTGGAAATTATATGAGGAGGCCCATGCACAATCCATATAATTTTTCCATCCATTTTGTTCATCATCGTCCCAGAATATCAAGGTTTTGTTGACGAAGATGTTTGGTTTCGTGTAAGACCACGAAAACACAGTGAGTGTGCAATTCAGGGGATTAGTTTTGCATGCAATTGCACATTGACAGTGAGTTTTAGAGATTGGCTCCTACATAGTTTAGTTCAATAGTCCAAGGGGTGTTGCAGCACAAAGGAAAATTGTGAGTAACAGAGTGTTCGAAGAAGATCATGGCTCGTTGCATAAAATATTATATAATATTATATGATATCATATGATGTTAAATGTAATATTATATTTTTTTTTCTTTTCAGTGATTAGAGGAATCAATAACTGGGCTAGTTTTGATTCCAATAGCATATAATTCCCACAGGGTCTTCACTAGGGGAGCAATACCATACCACGTGAGTTCATATTGGGGCATATATATTGACGAAAAATTGACTTAATATATTGGGGGATATATAGGGGGTAAAGCGTTTTTATATTGGCAGGTATAAAAAATGGAGCTCAAAGTTAATGGAAAAATATAAATGGGTATAAGAAATGTTAATGAAAAATTGGATACCTAAAATATCTAGTGAAAGTAGAGGTTTTTTTAAATGAGGGAGGTGTATTGGGTTCATATTGGTAGGGGGTTAAATAGTTGTGATTTTTAGAGGTATTTTTCAATATGTAGTCAAATTAGGGGTGTTGTTTAGTATGCCATGAATGCAGGCGATATGTCAGAGGTTCACTGAGTGAAGCCCATGTGATAATTCCTAGGTGCCTACTTATTCCCCTTTTGCAAATATGGGTAAGTCAATAGTATTTGAAGCTTGAATCTCTTGGTACATAACACTTCATTTTCACAACGCATACCAATTGAGCTATCCGAGTAAGCTTATATAGTATTATGTTAAATATTATATAATATTTTATTTTTAGACATTATAATATTATATTTAAACTAGATATTATTATAATATTATGACTAACATAATATAATATTTAATAATATTAATATTTTGTATTTTTACATTATATTAAAGTTATCTAATGCTTTAATTTATATTATAATATATCAAACCTAAAAATATTAATATAACTATATATGTAATACCCCTCATTTATAACTTTTATGTTGTGTGAATAAACCCAAGGTTTAGGTGGAACTATGAAACAATTATGTATGAACATATTTATTTTTTTGAATTAATAAATCATTATGAATTAAATATTAATGTGTTAAAGATAGAGTAATGGAGACCAGGAAATTCTTATCCATGAGGATGGAGTAGAATTCCAATCTTTCCCAAAACTCTCCAGAAAATCCTTGGAGAAAATTAATAAACAATTTTATTGGATGGGAGAAAAAGATCTAATAAAATCCTCAGTAAAGCGGAAAGTTACTGAGAAGAGGTAAGAAAAACTATGCTGAGAGAAAAGCAAGTTTTAAAGAAAGATTTTGTGGAAAAAACAAAAGAAAATCCTAGGATATGGGAAAGAGCATCCCATAATAACAGGACACCGTTATGGAAATAGGCTGAGGGAATGAAGGCTTAAAAGTGCCATCACTAGTGTGACAAAGGTTTTGTCTACACTGGGTAAATATTGGTCTCTGCTCGGGGGAGAGCCGAGGACAAGCTCGTGGTTGGCAAGAAATTTAGTCTTTACACATTGGTATGTGCTTACTTTGATTTTCTAAATATGTTCTAATATTATAGAATTTTTGTAAGTATTAGAACTAGTCTGACATCTTAGTGAGAATTTTATTTGGAAGACATGGGTTGATATGTAGGTATCTGTCAAGTTCTATTTTCAATTACACAGACTCAAATAACTGATAGTAAATAAACAATCAGAAATTATAAACCCACGGAAGGGTCCTATTCTAATGATTATTACTAAGTGTAATTGTATGAAAGATTATGTAAAATACTAATGTTAGGAAATAATAAGGAATACTAAGGCCTGTAGAAGTTAAGCATAGACTTATATATACACTAGTATGAGTATCTGTAAAGGTAAAATATGTACATAAGTGTGGAAACTATGCAAAGTTGATATCAATTACATCTTGCAAAAAAGCTAGGCAAAACTAATATAAATTACATCTCCCAGAAAAAAACTATGCAAACCTGATGTAAATTACATTATGCAGAAAATACTTGCTAAACTGATATAAATCACAGCTGGAAATAAGTATATGCCAAACATATATATATATATATATATATATATATATATATATATATATATAGCAGAAATAGTATATGAAATAGAAAATGTGCTAGTTTAGAAGTTCATGTACATAAATTTTCAAAGGACAAGTCCTCTTAAATATTTTGCAGGCATTTCTGTCACAGAGACCTATAACTTTAGAAATATAAATGGAAACCAGAAAATAATTAAATCCAAATAAGTTTGGTCATATAACAAGTATGGCCTTGACACCTAATTCCTAAAATACTGAACTAAGTTAAGTGCCATAGAATCCTAAATGGTACAAAAAACGACCTGAGAAGGAAAGAATCCATATGTCAGTTTGAGCTTGAAAGGTGACATATATGACTTGTAAATCAATTAAAGGACTTGAAGGCAAGCCTGCAAAAAGAAAGCCTAGAATTAGAGAATAAATTGAAAATTTAAATAAATAAATAAAAGTATACGGTCAAGAGTACAGGTAGTGAGAGTTGTGTTACCTCAGTATACTCTTTCTGATTATGTTATTTCCCTGTACCTATAATTAGGGAATTCTTTAAGTAAGGATGATTTGATACATAAATAGAAATTTTAAATAAGATGTAAAGTGATTTCATGGACTAACCTGGATAGGGAAGCATATATGCATGCTGGAATGTTGGTCCACATTCGAGAAAGCGGAGTAACCTGGGAAGTGGATACCCATATTAAAACTTAGAAATTATATTAAATATAAATATAGAACATGGAAATAAGTACACTAATATTTTATGATTAGCATAACAAAGAAAGTATTGATAAATAGAAAAAAAAAGGTATTATGCCAAACCTCCGTCCAGGAAAAGGCCTGCGTTAGCAGCTTGCGTAACCCCATTGTAGGTACACATTATTCTAAGAAATGGAATTCATAAGAAGAAAACACAGAATGACTAATGCATAAATATGAACACTATTCACAAATGCAAGAAATTAACAAAGTATAGAGGTTAAAGGCATATGACTCAACTTTATGAACATAGAGGAATTAAAACAAGTATACAACTCATATGTGAAACTAAAACCTGAAGATTTTAAAATGAGTTATATACCTTGACACATGATACAAATAAATAGGAAGATTATCATTATAATCTGTAAGCTACGTAATATTGAATAAATACAAACAGATAATTTTTCTATAGCCATTTGTATACCAATAATGTTACAGGAATTGAAATAAGAAATTTTGTAAAGCATAATATGCAGAGGTAAATATTTAATGATAAATGCTCATATAGCTCATGCAAAAACCAAACTCAGTATATTTGAGTTGTTTTTTAACATTCATGCAAACCAAACATCAAACATTATAGGAAATTTCAGCCTAAAACTGACCTCCTAAGGAAAAATAATATTTTAATAGTTAAAATAATAAAATAAGAGTTATGATTTTTGTTGGGAAAAGAAGAAAACTATTTTTTTAACTGTATTTTTGGCTTATCGCCTTATAGGTTTACTTAAATTTCAATTTTATACACTCATTAGATGTAGAATTAAATTCCACATTCAACGAGTACCCATTATACATACTTTTGAGAAGATCGACATTGATAAAAATTGCAGCTGCATTAAAAAATGTGTTGAAACACGTTTTTAATGTATCTATAATTTTTATTAAGGTAGGTCTTCTCAAACGTATACATAATGACTAATTATTAGATGTGGCATTTAATTTTTCATCGAACGAGTGTCTACACTTGAAATTTGAGTAAACCTATAAGGAGATAAGTGAAAAATACAATTAAAAAAAAGTAGTTTTTCTTCTTTTCACTCCAAAATATTTACATGTACCTCTTTTTAAATTTAAAGCATTTTTATTGGTTTACATATTATGACATGGAAATTACATAAAAATTTCAAGTGCACTTTCAGGCTGAAATTTCCACTAATGTGAAATATCCATAATATTTTAAAAGTTGTGGCTAAATAAACCATGAATACATAGCAGAGATGAGACAACTATAATGGGTATTGTACATTGGAAACAATAAGCACAACATGACTAAAATATGAAATGAAATTAAATAAAAATGAAACCTACAGCGAGGAGAACTAAAGGGGGATTGTGGCCAAATGGTGGTGTATGTAAGTAACAGAAAAACAATAACATCCAAAAAAAAATTTAAACTAAAATTCTACTCCATGGGAGACTCTCTGCAATTAGACAGGTAATATATGGAAATACATACGGTTGTTACAACAATTATGAAGATATGCATAGAAGTCGCGCTAACAGAAATTATCATAGCCAAGCGAATTTAAGATTCATGTAGACTAAATACTCTAAATCCCAGGCAGGGGTTAAGTTCAGATATTGGCCAAATGTAAAGCCAACAAAAAAACAAATATTAATGCGTCACGCAGAGGAGAAATCGAGAGACGGAAATTGCTTAAAGAATTGGGCAACTACCAATAGAGCCATATCAATATTATTCAGAAAACAAATATAGCATGAAAACTGTAAACAAGAGTTCTAGAAATGGAAGTGCTCATCGTGAAAATCAATTGTTCAAAGGGAGGTATATGAAAAAATTTAGAGAAAGGGAAAACAAGGTTCATGAACCATACATATATAAATTCGATAATACCATTACAAACGTAGATTTAGTAGCTGTCCTCAGAAGGGCAATGCCATGGAAAAAAAAACCTAGAACAACTTTCATGATGAAACAAAGCCACCAAAGTTAAATTTAAGATGGTTTAGTTGTGGCTTACCTCTCCACGCAATGGAGCACAACCCAAGCTAGATGTTGTAGCAGCACCGTTGCAAGGGGAGGTTTCTCTAGAATTTCATGCACCATGCAGAATACATTCTCTGTGGAAAAAACCAACATAGTTTTGAGTAAAGGGCTCGAAAACTTAAATTAAAAATACACTGATAAATGTAAATTTGGGGGAGAAATGAGTACGTGAAGGGTGACAAGGGATAAAGTCGAATCCCTGTGAAATTTCTCCCACATCACGCAATCCTCTTTGCAAAAAAATCATATTCAAATCAATATAAACCCACCAAAAAATGGAAAAACATGAAAGAAATCAATTAAAATATGAAATCACTTACCATTCAGGGCTTGGAAGAAAAACCCTCTGTTGGGTACAATAAAGCCTCAATATTCAAATAAATAGAGGAGAAATGTATGCAAAATGGTGATGAGGAGTTAAAGATGTTGTTTAAGCTTGAATGTAGCACTCTAGCCACAGTCATGGCATAGGATTCAAACAAAAATCGACAAGAAAAATAGTTTCATGTTTTTCATGGAGGTAGAACTCCAAAGCTCGGGACGACCGAGGCCAAACATCGAAATGACGAAATGAAACTACAGTTGGGTAGTTCGAGACCCTTAAGGTTTCTCCATTGGATCCTGACCTTCAATTTCACCAACTGATCCCAAGTGTACATGTGGCACCTCGAAAGAGGAAAGAGGGCCATGTGAATGCCATGTGAATTGCAACTTTGAGATCGGTGAATGGGCAAGGACAAAAAGTGGGGTTATGTTGATTTAATGTTAACATAAAACTATAGCCATCACCGTATCTTTTAAAATTCCATGTATTTAAGAAATCCAAAGAAGGCTAGGATTTATAAGTTTTCATTTCTGTTTTATAACGAATGTCATTCTCTATGATATTTCTTCTCACACCTTGATTCAAGAGAAAATTTTACAAGACAATATGTTCAGTGATTACTCACCATCCTCCAGTGTTTTCAACAATTTGAAAGCTTGATAGTTGAATGGGAAAACTAAGGCTATGGCTATGCTCCCAAATACATTTCTAGAATATCATCTACAAGTATTTAATAGCATCTACAGGCATCGAATAACCGACATGGTGATAGCGGGTGACATGATATTTTTTCTCTATTACCAATATTGTCTTATTCCATATCTAGGACATGCACATGGAGAACAAATCTCACCTCTTACTCACGATAATGGGAGCCTTGTAATAATACGTTTTCCAAATAAATTTGACTTTGTATGCTACAATAATCACAATGATTCATTGTTAATCATTGGAAGGTTTCCTTTTAAAATTATAACGAGTATTCCAATTGCATTGACTAAAGCAAGACAGACTACATCACATACAAGGTATTTTTAGATACAATAAATCATTGCAATTTTGATATTCCAAATTGCAGGGGAATGATTTATAGTGAAAAGGAAATATTGTTCACAATTTTTGAATTGAAAGAGTACAGGACATTGTTTACCATACCAGATGAAAATGGCGCTCCTATGGGGCATTTACATTCTAATTTTTTATCTCCTTGTAATACGGAAATGGTGATGTATAACTACAATGATTCTTCGGGTGAAAGTTTCTTGAAAATTTATTCCAAATTAAATGGAAAACTATGCAAGCAAATTTCTCTCAGTTTGCATCCTCAACATCACATTGAGTTCATTGCGTTGTGTGCTAGGGATACTATATTTATAAAACAAATGGAAATGAAAAATATAAATCATCAGTATATTACGAATGCCTTGCAAATATTGCATCGAATATTTCACACAGTGCTGAAATCAGGAGAATGCTTGGCAAAGATTGCATTGAATATTTCACATAGTGCTGAAATCAGAAAAAGGGCAGTAAGCTGTATAACTACATTAGCATATAATGAAAGGAGTTGTAAAATTTTCACAGGTACTAGCTTTGGAACTTGTTGCCTATGGTCGAACAAAATTTCTGACAATACTGGCCAGGCATATCTTTAATGAATGAAATCCTTATAATTTAAATCATTCAATTTTTTTTTAAATTTAGCAGTGCCTTTCCATTTTTCTATTTATCAAAAAATAAGTAGGTTATAACATATCAAAATGCGATAGCCTCAACCTGCCACAAGGAAACCAGGTCTATTGGCCATCTTAACGAGTTAAAATCCATCCAGTATTGATATTGTTTTTTCCTCCTATAAACTATTAACTCCATTCTATTGTATCTACCAAAGTTTGACAGAAAACCGTAAATATAAATGCAAACCGCTAAAAACATGAAACATCAAAAGTGAGAAATAGTAATTCAGTCATCCGAGGACTCAACCGGTGCAGGGTCTTTGACATTGGAGCCCATCATGTCCACTTGGTGCATTGTTTGAAATTGCCTCTCAATTCTTCCCAGTCGTGCTATTCCATGATGGTGAGAAATTTGTATGTCTTGAAGTTCCTTTTTAATATCCTGCAGAACTAAAACCACATGTGGGTCTCCTCCCATTTCTTGAAGGTTCATGATAGCCTTTTCTAGAACACATTTAAATTTCCAGTAAGTCTAAATAGACTGGTGGAAAAGGGACAGTCGTCCTCTAGTATTCTCTGGATCAATAATGAAGTCCATTTCACCTTCTTGTATTTATATCTCTTCCACTCTGTGCCCACATTCTCTCTCTCATCCCTGAATGAGATTGCAGACTTGAGGGGGATTACCTATAGTGTAGGCTTCGAAAAGGTTCTCTATAACCTCTTTTTTATATTTCCTGCCTCGCTTGTTGGAGTTTGCAATGGGTTTGACATGCTCCTGTTTTCATTTTTCCCTACTCTACTTCTTTTCAAACTTTTTTTTTGTCATTTTTGTATGTCCTCATACAAGTAGGAATCGAATTTGCAATGGATTCTTAGATAGAGAATTGAAAGGACATGTTTTTACTTTTGCGAAGCCTGTGTAAGGAAAAATAAAGTCAATAACAGTTTTGATGTTACTGCAGGTAGGGTCCACAGCATTGTTGTTCCTTTGGAGGATAGCAGACATGATATTCCTAATACGACGTAAATCCATAAACCCATAGAGACTCAATTGCAGCGTAGACCGACTTAATTGCAGAATAGAATGCCATGACAAGAACCACAAATGGATGGGTTCATTACCCCCCAGAAAATGCGACAACAAGGTTCTGCCTTGTAAACCCT
Source organism: Pinus albicaulis (assembly GCA_034641835.2). NCBI lineage: Eukaryota > Viridiplantae > Streptophyta > Pinopsida > Pinales > Pinaceae > Pinus > Pinus albicaulis. The sequence continues at coordinate 1,979,769,036 of CM076575.1, read as the reverse complement.
ACAGGCCTACAAAAAAACTAGATGGTGAATAGTAAAATGAACCTGAGAGCGTGGGATATAACCACCTCCTGCATTATTGCTAGGATGGTCATACTTATCCATACTTGCAAGATTATATGCTTGAGAAGCAAAAACCCTTTGAACGACAGACCTACCCAATGCCCTTCCTCTCATTGAAAAATGAAAACCCTTACCCAACATAGAAACATAAGGAGAAGAGACATTACAGGGGATTCGAAAGCAAGGAATGACCACAGGGGCCGGGAAAATCAGTATGACCATTACATTCTTCAACCAACATAAAAAAACTGCAGGCTGTAAAATCCTGGAACCATTGACCTTGCAATTGAAAAAGCCAGACTGCAAACTATCCGAATAATCGAAAATGACAAAATAACCATAGGGAAGGGTCGCATGCACACATTGAAACATTCGGTATCCGACTTCCAGGTTTGGGCAAGGGTCTGGAACACAAGAATTACCTCTAGCTGAAGGAATTCTGGGGAGACTCGTCGAATTGACATCTACAATCATGGTTAATATCAAGTTTAGGAGACGCAGAACATACCAGGTAACCTGTTGTCGATGCCAACCTTCTGCCTTTGCCTCTACTCTTTCTTCCAGTTGTCGTTTGAGGTCAATGCTTCCTCTTCGGCCTGCCTCATGCCTTAACTCTCAATCTCGATAGCGCTATTTCTGAAAATTATTTGACATTCCCTGGCGATTTTAAACTACTCCTACAATGGGTATTATGATTCGGCGTGTGGTCATTCCCATTCCTTTCATTCAATGTACTATGTCACCGATGTGGTGTGTGCACAGCATCGCATGCCACCGCCAACCCTCTCCTTTCAACCTCCTCGTGGCACCCCGATCAAGGGTCTCGGTCTTGAGAACTTTCCTTATCTCTAATGATAATGATTTTTAATGGGTATAGTTAAATATCCCATGCCCTGTCAGATACATTGATGTCCAGTTGGTGTCCTTTGTGGTTGCATCCCCTATTGGCTAGGTAGTATGTTGCCCCATTCCTAGCTCTTCGCACATGCAATGGTATGAGATATACAATAGCTTGCACTATCAAACTAATCTCATGGATAAGTCTAGAAGTCCTATATCTTTGGCGTATCTTCTCCCATGGGGTTCCTTGCTGCAATTTCTGTAGTATACCTGTTACCATAGCCGAATCACCTTCAACAACAAGTCTTTGATACTTTTCTCGAATGGAAATTGTGAGCCCTTGTTTGACCGCCATTAATTCAGCATCATTGTTTGTGGCAAACCCCAACTCCATCATATAAACTCTACAAACAAAACCTTGTGAGTTTCGGAATATTCCACCTGCTCCCGCCTGTCTTGGGTTGCCTTTGGAGGCCCTATCGTAATTTAGCTTCAAGAACCCTCGTTGCAGTGCCTGGAACCTGTCTGAAGGGTTTTTCCTAATCTGATTAATTTTCTATAGGTTTTGAGCTAGACTTTGTGGTTTTAAATTCAGCATAGCAAGAATGCAGGCTTCATTTCCGTTTGTCGTCCAGTCTTCCTCATTCCATTTTTTCGCTAGGATGGTCTCCTGGATTTTCTCGAGGATTACCTGCCAGATTTGATCACGTTGTCTTGTGTCCTCCCTAAAGATTCTACAGTTCTGTTCTTTCTAGATGACCCAAACGATAAATCCTATGGATAATCTCCATGCTCTATTGAGGACTACATAGGTTTATCCCCCTTTCCTCTAGTTAATGATGGTTTGAGTGATGCTAGTATTATCTTTGTCAGTTTGTTGAAAGACCATAATTATGTTTTGCCATATTTCTTCTACAATGGCACAATTATTGAGTAAATTTTCTAGAGTTTACTCCTGCTTTTTACATATTATGCATAACGAAGGCCCTTGCATTCCTCTATTTTGCAGCTAATCCCAGGTAAGTATTTTCCGGTGACTTATTAGCTAGAGGAAATGTTCTATTTTTGGCCAATGTTTGGTTGCCGATATTTTCTGCCAGAGTGGCACTGTAATGCTATTGAAATTTTTCAATTTAATGTAGTACCCTTCTTTAATGGTGAACATGCCTTTATTACAGTATCCCCATCTCAGAATTTCATCTCCATTAGCATAGGCCAGTTTCCTATTTTTCATTTCTTTTTCGTAATTATTCCATTGCAATGTTTGTGGGGAATTCGACCATTGATCTTTACTTCTCCATTTCCTCCAATGTCCTTCGTTTTCCCCATTCCAGTAATGAGACAGAAATCTTGTGTGAGGCATATTAGTAAACAAGAAGATCTAACCTAAGTCTAAATGGCTAAATAATTTTTCCCTTTGTTTCCACGAGTCTTCCCAAAATAAAGCTCTATGACCACCTCGAACTTCCCAGAAGCTATGCTGTCGAATCAAATCCATGTTTATTGCTGCTAGGTTCCAAATGTTAGATCCTTTAAGGGTCACATCAACTTTCAATTTACCTACAGTTGTGCTTTTCATCTCATATTTTCTTTCCCAAATGATTTTCCATGGGTCTCTCCCTCATTGAATCCACCTCCACCATAGTTTAGCACCCATTACTTGATCAAGAACAAAAGGATCATGTGAGCCCAATCCACCTAGTTTTTTAGTTTAGTAAGCTTATCCCAGGAGAGAAGGGCCCATTTTCTTGATATGTACCTTGCAACAGAAACTTTTTGAATATGTTGACCATATTATTGCAGACAGTTTTAGGAATAGTCCATCCTGATAGCTAATAAATAGTAATTAATTGGAGAACAGAGCGCAATGGGACCACCCTGTTTGGCGCATCGAGGGTACAGAAAGCCCAATTTTGTAACCCTTTCTGGATGCATTTTAGAATGTCTTTCCAATCAAAGATCCTATGGGAATTGAGGTTAAGAGGTATTCCTAAATACTTCATAGGGAAAGAGCCCAGATTGGAACCGAGAGTTCAGGAAAGGAACCTCTAAGAGACATAATTGGAGTTAAAAATGTAGACATTGGATTTTTCATAATTAATTACAGTTCCATAGGCTGCCATGAAATATTTAAGAACTGATAAGATGGCTTTGGCTTCCTAACATAATAATGTCATCAACAACCTGTTGGTGTGAAAGAGTAAGTCTGGCCCCCATAGGTTCATACCCCTTAATTGTCCCTCTTGGAGTTTGGATTTAATTAGGCACCCTAAACCTTCAGCTGCTATGATAAAAAGAAAAGGGGATAAGGGATCCCCTTGCCAAAGACCCCTCGAGACATTGAAAGGGCTAGAAAGAATACCATTTATAAATATTGAGAAGTTGGGAGAGGAGATAAAATACATTAACCATTGGATCCATCTTCCATCAAATCCAAAAGATAGAAGGACTATTTTTAAATATGACCAACTTAAACAATCATAAGCTTTAGAAAAATCGAGTTTAATAAGCATACCTTTTTTTTTAAGACTACATAGTGAATGGATTGCCTCTTGTGTCATTATAATTCCATCCAATATTTTTATGCCTTTCACAAACTCTATTTTTCTGGAGAGATTAGACTCGAAAGAATAGACTTTTTTATGTTGACCATGATCATAGAAAGAATATTGTAGACAACATTACATAAGGAAATGGGGCCGAATCCTTCTGGGATATCAGTATTCTCCTGTTTGGGTATTAGTGAGATGAAGGTTGATTTTAAGGCTGGATAAACCTCTCGAGAGCGCTTGGATTCTTCTACCAATTCCCATATATCATTTCCCATGAATGGCCATGTGGCTTGCTAAAATTCTGTTGTGAAGCCATTGGGACATGGGGCTTTATTCTTGGGCCAATTCCTGACCACCTCCTCCACCTCTTGAAAAGTGATTTGCCTGATTAGAGCCAAGTTTTGATATCTATTTACTATTGTGGGGATGTGTCTAGTGATTTGGGCTATAGCTGTTGATATATCATGCTCTACCTCCGTTAATAGGTCACTGAAGTGAGTTACTAACAGATTCTCCATGTCATCATGTTGAAAAACATGATTTCCATTGGAGTATTTTAATGAAAATATTTGGTTATGTTGTCTTCTCTGTATCATAGCTTTATGAAATAAGTTTGTGTTTTTCTCCCCTTCTCTTAGCCATTGCACTCTGGATATTTGTTTCCAAAGTAGTTCTTCTTGCTTCCTTCGTTCTTCCAGTTGGCTTAGGATATTTCCTTCTTCTAGTGCAAGATCCTTTGTTATCCCATGGTTGATCATGTGTTGCTAAACACGCTTCATTTCTCCTTGCAATCTTTCCTTATCTTGTTGAATATTACCAAATTATGTTTTATTACATTTCTTAAGTTCCTGCTTTAGGTTTTTCAATATGAGTTGAAACGAATGCATTATATTCCTGCCTTGAATATGGTTATTTTCCCACCATCCTTTTTCTTTTTCCACAAAGGTCATATCCCTTAGCCAAAAAGATTCAAATCTAAATGGTCGGTTCTTTTTGCATTCTTTCATGTCTATTTCCATTCTTATCGTTCAATGATCTAACCCTAACGTTGGGAGCATGGCCACTTCATAAAACACATCCACACTGACTAAATCTTCTGAAGCAAGGAACCTATCCAATCTAGAAGCGACTTGATTCGATACCCCTCTTCTTTTATTCCATGTGAATTTTCCATTCACTGTAGGTATATCTACCAACTTAAGGTCTGTGATTAAGTCTCAAAAGAGTTCCATTTCCAAGTCCTCTCTCCTTATGCCTCCTTTATTTTCTGTTAGGTCCTTAATCATGTTAAAGTCTCCTCCCAGCAGCCAGTATTTCTCTGTATGCATGTTACTGAGATTCCTTATACTATTCAAAAACTCATGTCTTTCTCCTAGAATATGAGGCCTGTACACTAAGGTTATAAGTAGATTTTATTTCACTCCTATTTGCCTAAACAATTCTGTGAGAAGGTGAGGCAGTCCAATCCATCTGTCTTCTATTACTTCTACAGGGTTCCAGAGTATGGCTATTCCTCCTGCACTTCCCTGTGAATCAATCAGCATTGCCTCATAATGAGGCTTATATAATTTAAGAATGTATTCTAGTTTTTGGCTAGATACTTTCGTTTCTTTTAGCAACAGCAATTGAGGATTTTCATATTTTAATTTTTCTTTTAATTATCGTTGTTTACCTTTATTGTTTAGGCCTCTAATATTCCAGGAGATTACTTTCATGGTTTAACTATAGGGATTTGTTGGAATATCGTTGTTAACGGTATTATCTTTCTAGAATTAACTAACATCTCCCCTAAAAGTTGAATTGAGTCATGCAGGGTTCGTCTTCATTTCTTTTTTCCTCCTTTTGATTGAGTACTTACTTCTTTAGAAGGAAGATTGTCAGTATTACTTACTTTTTACTAAGATTCGACTTTCAGATATTGCTCGAAAGTCTCTTTATACAATTTATTTTGGTCTTCTGGAATGAATCGGTCATCTAGGTTTCGCCATTCATGCAAGAGTCGTTATAAAACTACATCCTCTGAACTTAATTCCTCTTTTTTCTCTTTTATATCCATTGGCGATTGTTCCACCAGATTTTCTTCTTCTTCTTCTATTGATTCTTGCAGAGCCTTTCGTTTTGCATTTTGATTTTTCTGTGGTGTTTATCCTTGTCCTGCACTTGGGCTTTCCTCCCCCGCCTTTGAATTTTCCCCCTGTTCTTGCAATATTTCATAATGGTTCTGAGTATTCTTCTGTTTAGGAGTATTATTTTGGTTGACCTGCTACTTATTATGCTTCTTTTTATTTGTCACTGTTGTGAATCCGTTATCTTTTTTAGGTGACCCTTCATCTACCTTTGGAGATTTTCCTTGCATTGGAGCAGGATTATTCAGAGGGAAGGTTTTATAAATATGCCCATACTCATGACATCTGCGACAGCAGAATGGGATATGTTCGTAGTCAAGCAGTTGATGCCATATTTTTCCTTCATATTCAGGCTCAATGGATTCTGGAAGTGGCTCAGAAATGTTCATGTACACACATAAACGGGAAAAATAAGTGTATCGACCTTGGCGCGTTGTTTTAGCAATCTTTACAAAATTGCCAAGGGAATTACCTATACCTTCCATAATTTCTGGGTCCCATAAATCCATTGGTAATGCAAAGAGTCAGACCCAGACTGGTGCAGCCAAGAAACTTTATTGATCTGGGTTATAGCATTCCTCCCATTGGCATAATAATAGACCCGCATTGTAATAAAAGTAAGGACCTCCCTCAAATATCATTTCTTTATCAAGAATATTTGTAAAGATGATTGTAAAAAATCCTCTGGGTCTAAACATAAAATCAATCCCTTGGGCTCCCATTTTTCTTGTATCCATTTCAAAAGAACTTTTTCTGTTGGCCAAACGCTAATGAACTTGCAGATTAATGCATGATCCTTCATATAACTTATGTACTCATCTAGTTTATTAGCAAGAATAATAAATCTTGGTTTCTTCTGAGCTTGTGGAAAATATTTCCCTCGTGTCTTGGCTTGCCATTCCGCTCCTAATACCATCCCGATGTTCGAAGTAGAGTCTACTTGCGGCCCTGCTTGTCTGTTGCTTTGTTCTCTGGCAATGGCGTTTCTGTAGGAGGGGATCGGGCCCCCCCCTGAAGTTGCAGACATTCTGCCCCCCAGCCACTGTGCAAGCTTGATACCCCTCCGCTAATATCCCTTCTGGCTCGATTAAACCCTAGCATTAGTTCCCAGGTCTTGGTTCCTTCGTTCCTCCCTTATTGTTAATTTAAATTATTTTATTAATTGTATTGAACATTTCATTTTATTTTTAGATATATTTTATTTTTTTAATAACTATAAAAATTCATAATTTAGCAATCAAATTATATTATTAAAATTAAGTATTATATTTATTTCTAGAAATATGACTTACTTCATAAATATGATAAAAGTCTTAAAGGTTTACAATTGTCTTTATTCTCAAATATGATTATTGGTTCTCTTTGATCTATTAAATATTATCTAATATATGTATTATCTACCATAAATATTTTTATTATATATCAAGACTTTAAACATAAATTAAAGTATAAATATGATTATGATGTTTGATTTTTTTTTCAATGTATCATATATATAGTTATTTAGTGTTTTTTATTTTTATTAAATTTACAATTATTTAGAATTTTAATTTAGAATTTATTTATAAGTAGATTTAAACGAATTTGATGGTTTTGGTTTTAATATTTTTTTATTAAAAAAATGAAATTTTTTTATTATATAAGTAATGTTGTGTTATGATTTGTATTAATAAATATATTAGCTTTATCTAAAAATAACTCACTGTTAAATTAGTAAAAAAATAATATATGAATTGCTTGAATTGAAATAGCCTTTTATTTTCAATCAAATTCTAATTCGTTGGATATAAAATTTCAAAAGATTTTTGTAATAGTAAATATTAAGAATATGAATAGATATAAATATTAAGAAATAAATAAACCCATTTTAAAATGAAGCTAAAAGTCACTCATATTATATTAACTGTAATTAGAAGTTTAATAGAAGTTATCCAACATTAAGATTATATCTAATTTTACTATAAAACCTTGTGACATTAAGGATTTTATACTTATTTATAGTTTTAGCAATATTTCTTATTCAATCATGTCATGCGTAAATAATCTCATATGTCACAAATTCACAATTCATGTGAAGTACTTGTAATCTTTCAAGGTAGTGCAAGTATTCAAGTAAGAAGCCTATTTTCTTATTTTTTTATTAATTTCAGCTTACACTTCAAGACATTGTGGGATTATATTGGACTATTGACTTATTTTGATAACCTCATTTTTAAATTTAATTACATCTTATATTCTTGAGGTAGCCCAAATGAAGCAATAATAGGATTTAACTAAGTATAGCCTATTATTTGTATTCTTTTTGGGTGCATTTTCCAGTATAATATTGATCAAGGAATGGATTCAAAATACAAACATAAACCTGTTTCAGTGTGACATTTTCTCATTCCTTCATGTCTCTAGATGGGAAACTCACTAGGATACAGAATGGGATACAGAATGTCAAAGATATCAATATATTGGTTTTCACAAAAACACAAATAAATCTTTGATATGGTCATAGTTCGATATAGTGGTAGTCTATTGAAGAAAATACTTTTACCTAACCTAATCTTATTAATTTGTCAGGTATTTAATATTGAAATAACAAATTTAATCAACAGATTATTTTTAAGATATTGAATTCATTTAATTAGACTATTTTACAAATCATTCTTATTTTAAGTTGATTTAAGTTAATAATCTTTAATTTGATAGCTTTAATGTTGTGATTATTATGTTTTACAATCGTAACCTTATAAATTATTAGGTTAAATAATAAGTGGTTGAGAAATTAATATCCCATGATAAGGTGACAAATTAATAGTTCATAATAATTAATAAGACTAGAAAGAAGTAGGTTAAATAATAAGTGGTTGAGAAATTAATATCCCATGATAAGATGAGAAATTAATAGTTCATAATAATTAATAAAACTAAAAAGAAGTGATGTAGGAGCATTAGAGCTTCCTAACTCACTAAGTCATCAATGAAAAAAAAATATTTCAAAGAGGGGTCTTGACTTTTAAGAAGAATTTTATTCTTCTATGCAAATATATTGCATTTTCCAAGTTGGTATGTTTTATTAGTTTTATAATTAGATGATTCATATTTATAGAAAGGCTATGGATAGGTGAAATTTTGTCCATAAAGGAAAATCAAATTTATCTTGAAAATCATGAGAGATCTTAGGGATAGATTGAGTGATTTTAGAATTTAGAAACATATGATTTAGGCACTAATTTATGGAGTGCTTTTAGGATTTAAAAAAAATAGTGCATTTCTTAATTCTACATATTGTAAGCCTATGGGCAATGAGAACTAATGGCCAAATGCATATAGAATGAGATCAAGAGAGAGGAATCAGTGTTTTTTAATATTTATATATACATAATTTGTTGAATGAAAGGATTTTAAAGCCTCTTTAAGCTCATGATTGTCTATGTGTATGAATGAAATAATGAATGCAAAGCTCTTAAGAGAAGAAATTGTGAAAGATCCCAGTAGTAAGATGATTTGTTGAAGATGAACAAGAGAAGAAGAATTTATCAATAAGTAAGGTAAATTCAACAACAAAGAGAGCAAGGAGTGCTTAGAATGAAGGTTCAAGTGAAGTGAACCATTGGCCAAGTTTAGAGGAGATACCTTGGTGATGTGTTGTCTAGATTACAACTCACAAGTGGACAAACAAACTTCATGAAAGAAGTGACAATGACTATTTATAGTCGTGTCAAGGGTTCAGTGAGAAGTCACAATCAGATGAAAAAAATGTCAAACCAGTTGGCATGACGAAGATGAAGGATGAATAATTTGAGAAAGAGATGGTTGAGGTGAAGGTATGGTTAGATTTTATTATGGAGTTAATACAACAATATGTTAAAGAATAAAGGTGTGGATGGGTGATGGAGAAAAAGGTGAAGTTTCACAGGTTGCAGGTGAAGCTAAAACACACGTTAAGAATTTAACAAAGGGAAAGAGAGCTCAAGGTGTAGGGGATGGAGGTTTTCATTTGGTAACTGGAACAAGGACGAGTCCTTGGTGAAGAAAAGGATGAGAATATGTAGAGAAGAGAGATTTGGCTCGGAAACACTTCAGCCAATGAAGTACAAGGAACTGTGAAAGAGACTATAAAAGGTTGCAAAGGAGTAAAAATGGGAAATGTTGTAGAAGAATTGGAGTTTTTAGAATATTGGTTGAATAACCCAAAGCAATATAATGAAAAAAATGAAACAATGACAAGTTCTCATAGGTTGAAGGAAGAACTCAGGGTATCTGAGTATGAGGGAAAAATTCACATGTGTGAACCTGAGCATGGAGAAATCCTTAGTGAGGATGGTGATGATGTCGATTGAGGAATGATGCTTGAAGCATCAAATGAAGCCACAAGGCCTTATTATTTTCAAACTAATAAATTATGTGTCTTTGCAAGTTACACAAACAATGAAGGCGCAAAATCATTAAAAAATTTCACAAAGATCGAAGAGAATGGATATAACCTTATTTTTTGCTCTAAAGGAAGATGAAATGAGGTTTTCATAAAAATGTTTAGAAATAGATGTGAATGATAAAGAATTACGTGAAGATAAGAAGTAGATTAAAGTGTCACGGAACAGTGACATAGAAGAGTAAAGAATTCAGCAAATAGTGGACAAAAATAGTAGTAATTTCCAACAAAGTAAGAACCGATTGGACATAGAAGCTCAGAAATTGAGAAGGTTACTAATGAAAGTGCCCATGAAAAGGTACACTAATGTGAAGAAGGAATTCAAAAATATAGGGAAATTGACTATACAATAAATGATCAACAAGCTAAATGGAAGACTACAATATAAAATTTGGAGGCTAGGAGAAATAAGGGTGACAAAAACTAAAGCAATTGAACAACAACATGTTGAGATAGTTGACTAGCTATAATGCAAAATGTGGGATTGAGGAGGATTCGAAAATTAATGACACATGACCAGGAGGTCATGAATTTTTCTACCTTGGTAGCCCTGCATAAGAGCTTCCTAAGTTAGTAATTCATCGATAAGAAAAAACCAGTGAAAATTTTTAGGATCGAAATTTATCTTAAATAATAGAAACCTTAGTGAATCTTATTAATCCCTAATATGAAAATTATAAAATGATTGGTGATATTTTTGTAAAAATATTCAAACTTCTAATGATTTTATATAGTATCTATAAATTTTTGGCGATTTTTAAGGTAAAATAATTATTTCTTATAAAATTTGGGTGAATCATTTTTAGGAAAAATTGGGAATTGACGATTTTTTTTTTTTTTTAAAAGCATAAAAAATTAGCCCATATACGAATATTAGCCCCTGTTGGACACCTAATCCTTCTAGGGTTAGTGTGGAAGATGAAGATTTTTAGGGAGTCCAACAGATTCTGAAATATGGAATCCAAGGGTCTCTCCATTGTATGATAAATATGTATCATTGTGAGTAATATAGCATCCAATGTTTATCTTTCATGTCTTTTGTTCTTACCATGTCTGTGCTTAACAACCCCTAAAATTTTCCCTCGAAAAAGTTCAAAGGGGTCTTGATTTTCTAGAAGAATTTATATTTTTTATGTAAATAAATTGTATTTTCGAAGTTGGTATATTTGATGAGTTTTAGAACTAGATGATTCATAGTTTTAAAAAATTTATGGATAGGTGAGATTTTGTCCATAAGGAAAAATAAAATATACCTTTAGAATTTAGAAAAATATGATTTGTGGAGTGATGTATGGATGATTTATGGAGTAATTTTAGGATTTAGGAAACGTTTATTTATGGAGTGATTTATGGGTGATTTATGGAGTTATTTTAATATTTATAAAAGATATTTCATTTCTTAGTTCTACTTATTGTAAGCCTATAAGCAATGAAAACTTATGGCCAAATGCATGTAGAATCATATCAAGAGAGAGGAATGAGTTTTTTTTAATATTTGCATGTAAAAAAATTGTTGAATGAAAGGATTTGAAAGCGTCTTTATGCTCATGATTGTATCTCTATATGAATGAACGAAGAATTTCAGCATCTCTATGTATTTTAGAATTAAGGGAGAAGAAAATTTTTTGTGCATGTGTCTTTGTTTTACAAGGCATATATGAGAAATATATGTGTAAACAACAATGGAATTTAATTTAAGTCAATGAATTCAAGGAAATATTTCTATATGATTAAATCTTGTAATACAAGTATCAAATTTTGTTGACGACTAACTCTAAAAAATGAATTTTTCTGTATCAAGAAGTTGAATAAAAATAACACTTTTTATGTAAAAACTATATTATAAGTTTTAATATTACACGCCTATAGGATTTTATTTTTGTCATATAAATAACTAATTCTCTATCATTTATTTTTTCCCTAAGCCTCATGCCACCCAAAGATCCACATTACACAATAAATTAGAAATTAGAATTATAACGTCATGTAAAAATTAGCATGTCCAATATTTATACCATATGCCAACTCTCTATCCATATCAACCACCCTATAACGAACTACTTTTTCTACTTGCACTTTCACATTCATTCTTATTTCTATTTTTATTTTAATTTTATATTTTAAATAATATACAATAATCTCCATTCAATCCATAGCAATTATATAAAGAAGGTATAATGATTAAGAACATGGACCATTGTAATAGCTTCAAATCCAGAAGGTAGTAGAGCATATGTGTACACTTTTAATATTAAGTATCATGGAATATTAAATTATGGTCCTATACACCAATTTTGCCTTGCCTTGACAATAAAATTAAATTATTACTATTATAGTTATTTTTATTATTATATTAAATTATTACTATTATAGTTATTTTTATTATTATGTTACACTACGATATGGTAATTTAGATTATTGTTTGATACAGTAATTTGGATTAGATATAACATGAAAATTAAATCATTATTATTGTTATTTATTATTTTATTATATTTATTATATGGTGGGTTATAAATTCCATTTGGAAAAATAGTGCTTCTTGCATATTGTATTTTTTGCTTAAGATTCATTTAAAAAAACCTACAACAACCAATAAGATCAAATTAGCTAATGTGTATGCTTTTTTAATATGAAAAAATAATACATGACATGGAGTTAGTGGTAGGTTCTCAAATACACGGATACATCAATTTACCTTAGTTGTGACACTAAAATTAAATTATTGCTATTTTGATCTTTTTAAAGGATTAAGTATATGAAACTTTAAATTATGGTGTCATACATCAATTTAGCTTTTTTTTGGCATTAAAATTAAATTATTATTATTATTATTTTAATCTATTGAGTAAAATAGTGTTTCGTATATGTTGTATCTTTGCATACAAGATCCATTTAAAAAATCCTGAAACCCTTTTAAACCCATGTCCATTAAACACATAATAGATCAAGTTGTTAATATGTAAAGTTTTTTAATATGGAAAATTTAATACATGATATGTAATTAATGGTAAGTTATAAACTAGAGTTGTTCTTATACGTTGGACTTTCACATACAAAAAAATCCATTCAATACAATCTAGATCCATCTTAAACCCAAACCTAGAAGCTCTTAATATAATCAAATTTATTAATGTGTATATTTTTTAATACGGAAAAACTTACATATTAAAAATATTTGATAAATCCAAATTTGTAATAAATATTACTTTTTAAATTTCAATTACTTACCATATTCTACATCAAATATCTTAATACCTCATCAAATATTGTAAGTCAACTAATATATTGAACATGTAAACCACAACAATGAACCCAATAAATATGAAATCAAATTAACTGGGCTAATAATAAATCAAAATCAACATAAAACCTCTTTGAAACCCACTTCAAGTTTTAAAATATAACACATCACGACTGCACTTTTGCAGCCTGAAGATATGTCATATCAAAAGTTACTTGTATCTTTTAAAATAGAAATTTCTCCTATAGGTGCAAAAGAACTCCGATAGGAGGAATTGGGGAATGTGAAAGACAATAAACAAGTGAAATATATTGAAAATGAAATACAATTGAAATTTGAGTTTTTATATTTGCTAAAGAATGTAGCAGGGGGTTAAATTTAAAAAGAAAGTTAGACTAACATAAATGTCCGAGAACAATGGAAATCCTTGTAGTCACAAGGTACATGCCACAGGAGTTCAATTTATTTGGGTTTTTAAAAAATAGAAAGAAATAAATTCGGGGGAAAAAATAAAACACATAGCAGAACAGTCACACCTTCTAGCTAGGTATTTCCTCTTGACGGTTTCTTAGGAAAATTTTGCGTCTATTGTGGATGGTGTGTGTGTGTGTGTGTGTTCTATTTTATATTTCTCCCAATTAATTAAGTATAAAATCAACTAACTAAAGAACCTGGAATAGTAAAAATAAACAATAAATATTTCAGTTGTTTTTTTCAAATCTAACAAACAATTCCAAAACGAGTCAGATTTAACATGACATAAAGTTAATCAAGCTTTTTTAGCAAAGAGTTTCAAGGCAAATCAAGAGGAATGACAAGTGTATCTACGTGCTATGCTCACCATAAATTTTGCAAGCTAAGATAACCAAGAGCTGGTAGGCCCTCGTAAGAGACTTTGTCTTGTATGAATAGGTAGGCGTCTATCTAAAATTCAATTGATCTTTCACCCAAAATTTAAAAATATCTCTTACTCTCCCATAGCTGCTAGTGGCATAGAAGTATGATTCCATGAGTTTTACTGGATCAGGAAAATGATACATAGGATAATAATATTCCGCAAAAAAAGTAGCAAGGTTCTATCCACTAGCACTGCTCAATGTCATGGTGTTTTCATCAATATGTGAAACAATCTAGCTGATGACATCTACACATGGGAAGGTTGGATATCTGCATGCAACCCTGTATAGTCCTGACTAATGAATACTGAGATACACCTGTTATTCCTCTAGATCTACCTTAAATTTATTTCCTGAAAAAGCTTCATTAACTTTCTGCTATGTTAAATCTTACTCGTTTTCCACAAATAGTTGAGTGTCCACATACACTGGAAATTCTACTGGATTTTGCTTGAATACTTCCTCGATACTTCTTTCAGTGGTATATTTTGAATCAAATCTCTTCGGTGCCATGGTAACAATGACTGTAAGAGAGAAGTGCTCAACAACTGTGGTACCTGTGGGATAGAAAATGAACTCATGGTAAGAAAATATTAGCTTTTGCAAATCTACCTTCAAAGAAAGCTCAGGTAGCAAACCGATGAACTAGTAATAAACATTACGTAATTTTCATGAGAAAGTGAGGGAGAGTAGCTATGGGAACTTTTCATTATGTAGTACCAATAGCCAAGGGTGAAACCTGAGGCTTGAGACTACGCAATGTGCAGCCATCTTCGATAGTGACTGGGAGAGACTACGCATTCTGAAGTTTTAGTGGCTAAGGTGGAAGACTGAGCCCTGGAATTGAAAAATGCCCAGTTGGGCCAACATGTACTATTCATTGCACAGTATCAGAATCCAATCTCTTGGCTTGAGCCTCGGACTTGAACAATTCCCAGTTGAGAAAGGTTTAACTAGCCAAGGGAAAGTGCAGATCTACCTGGTGAAAGTGTGGGAAATAAGCAGATCTAAGTGATGATGTGAGTTTGAGTGAAGATATAAGTAATTATGTATGGATCAATGTGAATCAAGTGAAAAAACTCAACAAACAGAAGGAAAATCCAATATGTGAGGAGAGTCACTAAAACAACGACCATCGGTGCAAAAACAAGAAAACCTATGTGACACTTGTGAAAGGAAACTGAAAAACTAGAACAACACTTCTATAAGATAATATCAGCTAAATTTCTAGCAACCATAAATAGAAACAAGCAAAACAACCCTCACAAAAGTGAAACGACAAAAAGCGATAGAGAAAGCAACAAAAGACGAAAAAATCGAAACTCACTGGGAAAAGAAATGACAACTCCACTGAAGGTTCCTTGATATCCTTGGAAATGCTAGAGATCTAAGATCAAATATACAAATGAGCTCTAGAGGCATCAATTAAATGGATTTGAGCAAATTAGGGTTTATGACATGCATGCCTAAAATCAAGGAAAAAACAACTCTTGGTAGAAATTTCTAAAAATAGAAAATGTTCCTCCTTCGAGAAGCTAATAATGAATCTCTATTTTCTAGTGATGATTTTTATTTTTTTAGCTTTTTTCTTTTTTCTTTTTCGGGAAACTTTCCATGAACGTTGCTGGGAAAGATTATGCAATTCTAGGGAACTGGGAAAATTTCCAGCTCAGTGCATTTTGCAATTTCTGAGCTCAAGGTATGGATTGTGAAGTTTCTGGGCTACCATCCACGAATGCATAGTTTCTAAGCTAAAGGAAAAAATGTCATTCTGGATGGCAAAATTCCAATCATCAAGGCTGGCTTGCTCTCATGGATTGCGCAGTTTTTGGAGGCAAGCCTAGAATTGCTATAATCCTAAGTCAGAGGTTATCTTGTGACCTAAAAATATCAGATAAGTGTGGAAACAATAAAACACAAGCATCGATGAAAAGAATAAGTCTTGATCAAATCATGAATACTTGACAACAACACAATATAATCCCCTGTGGGAAGAAGCAAGGTTCCAAAATCAAAGCATAGAAAAAATTTTGGAGGGTGGTTGTAGCCGCTACAACACAACTACTGCAACCACAACCATAAATTGATTAACATTAAAAACAAGAAATATAATATTTAGCATTGTAGCAAAAGCTCAACAAATGACTAAATATGAAAAGATAGATAAAAACAAAAAAATAATTGGATGTAATTTGAAAATAAGATGTCATCAGACTATTGTACTTTCAAACTCATACAAATTGTATCATTATAACTTCAATAAGAGAGAAAAAAAATTAAATATTTCCAAAGGATTGGCATCACACTCCACTTAGCAATGCCAATT
Organism: Pinus albicaulis; assembly: GCA_034641835.2. NCBI lineage: Eukaryota > Viridiplantae > Streptophyta > Pinopsida > Pinales > Pinaceae > Pinus > Pinus albicaulis. The sequence goes on along the minus strand of CM076575.1, from coordinate 1,979,752,569 downwards.
ACAATTTGCATGAAAAAATATCAAAAATAACATAAAAAACCTAAACGAGTCACAAGAATAATCCTTATCAATCAAAAACTTAAAATTTGAAACCCTAAAATCCATTACAGTTGGAGGAATAGCAAGAATAATAGCATGATCAAAATCTCAAATCACACTTCCTAAGTTCAAAAAATTATCAATACTATGCAATGAGGTGATAAAAGCTAACTCAAGCTAGAGACAATTTTCTTCAAAAACTTTCGAAGGATTCGTATAATACTCTATCTTTAAACCCAAACTATAATTTTTACTCAAAAACCTCCAAATTAATGCAATTACGAATAAATTTCCTTATATTTCTACTATTTTTGGCCAAATCTAAAAACCTCCTACCACAAATATCAAACACCAGAACATACAGAATCATACATACAAAACAAGTGTAAAATTTTTGTTTAAAAAACCAACAAATACAACATTTTGAAAAAAAATCTCAAATCCAAACATTCAAATAACAAATGTTTTTCTTTTAACCTAGACCAAAAAATGTCATCAAATAATTCAAATTCTACGAGAAAAATATGAAACACCCTACAACTTTCACATAAAGGTTTTTAAAAATAAATAATGCACCCACGCAATACCCGACATTCTGAGACATTCGACCTAATTTAACAACATTCTATGAACCATAACAAAATGTGTGTGCATACTAGATCAAGTATCAAAGTTTCATTGGCCATTAGAGACTTTCTAAAATTAAAATCCAAATATCTAGTGACTAAATATTTTGTTCTGTTAACCGATCAATACAAATATTCTAGACAAGCCTAAGGGAAATTATGGGTTTTGAAATGAAAACCTATAGATCCAGAAAAAAACCACAACATACCGAGGAAAACTTTCAAAAAACAATGTCTGGAAATCACCGAACGAAAGAAAGCCAATTATCCTTTATATTTCGACGATTGAATTGAAAGGAAGGAAAATTTAATACTCACCAATTGGGATTATTGGCCAAATCAACTAACAACCCTAATTGGATAAAGGTAGAAAAGAATAATCGAGATGCTTTCAAAGAATTTGTAGCACTCATTAGACACATGTCGGCAAGTTAACGCATCGGGAAGTTAATGTGCCATGTTTTAAGAGTTTTTTGTTTTTTTAAATTATTTATAAACTTATATATATATATATATATATATATATATATATATATATATATATATATATATATATACACACTAGTGTAAAAGTGGTTACCAAAATATTTTAGGTTATTAAAAAAAAAATATTTCATTTGCATCATTATTATTTGCTTATATCTTTAAAACGATGTTACATGCCCTTGATTTTATACTAAACACTATTCTTCAATAAAATATATTTATGTCATCACGTTTATCCTTAAAACACGATCATTTAATGGAATGTTTTTTTTAATGAGTTCATATATATAGTGGTTGGCATGTGAAGATATTGTTCATCTCAACTAGTAAGATCATTTTATTTTTTTTCCCTCCATTAAAACTTGAAAGTTTTAGACTTGTGGGAGTGTAGCTAATTTAGGAAGATTTTTGTAAAATTGGGAATGGAATTGTAGGTAGCAGTTTCCAAGTTTTAAAAGATTGAAACTTCGTATCATAGGATCGTCCAGTGAAAACACAATTCCCTAACTCAAAGATATAGATATATGTGCTTCTCGTGAAACGAAGAGATTGAAAATAGTGAAATTACCTCATTTAAAGAAATTAGGCATCCACTATTGTTGGAACTTTGAAGCACATGAACTTGACAGTGGTGGTCATCCAATGTTGGAGAACTTGAGCCTTCTTTAGCTATACCCTTTTGACACTAAAGCGAGACCCTCTGGTGTGTTAAATGTGTAGAAATTATATGCACTAAGCATTCATATGTCCAAGATCCACCTGATCTCACACTATTTAACTTTATGCAATACACTGAATCTATTCCACTTGTTAATCTTTTGCGGAAAAATTAACTGCACACACATGTGAAGCATAAACAAAAATATTCAATTGCACATAACACAATTTTTAACCAGGAAAGCCTGAAGCTGAAAACCCCAACTATAGATTATGTAACATGGAGATCATATGACAACCTCATACAAACATACAAAGCTTATCACAAGCCCTCAGTACAGTACAATCGTCATACACTAATCAGGCCTAATCTTGCAAATCCATGCACCGATCTATGCCACCTGCTAGCCTGCCTCCACTGCGCAATCTCTACTGAAGAATAGCTCTGAATGAATTTGAATTACTCTTTAATTGACTACGCAATCCTCATTGGCAACTCCAATGTGTGTGTGATGCAATCAATGCATCACTATAGTCACAACAGAAAGTCTATCTTGCCCTTTCACCTATCTCTCTACTAGACTCCACTGAAACTACCATGCACTGTAGTTAACTGCTATATTGTTTAGTTGATTAATGATTTATTATTTGTGAATTAATTAACTAATTAATTCACTCCACTCTCACTAGTGTATCAATTAGTTAGACTAGATACAACTAGCTCAACTGAGTCTAACTGAGTTAAACTAAATACAACTCCATAACTACTTCTTCCAACTGTGTCATAACTCTGCCACTTGAGTTCTAACTGAGTCCTCCATGCAATAACTCCAGTAAACCCTCAAGAATAGCGTAATTCCTTCTCTCAGCTGTTGTGCCACATCTGTGCATTGAACTGAAGTGCTCCAAGAGAATAAGTTGTTGTTTAGAGTCTAATAATAACTGACATGCATCTATTTTTAGATTGACGATCTATAAATAGACTTCGCCCAATATTCTAAAAATAGAATTTCATCTATTTTTCCAACTTGATCAACCATCCACAAATAGCATCATGCAACTTCTAGAATATGATCGACATGTCTAAAAATATACTTGCGCCAAAAAGAGCCTGCGGGCCCACTTAGTGAAGGCAACTCTTTTAATTAAGCTCATCATCTTGTCGAATCTCAACACTCCTTATCAACAAGATATGGATTATCCTTCACCCCGATCCTGCCTCTATGGTATTCGAATTTTCTCCTGGTGAGTGCCTTCGTCAGAATATTTATATCCTGATCCTCCGTAGGAATGTACTAAAGCAACATCATATTCCGCTGCACACAATCTCTAATATGATGATACCGGATATCAATATGTTTAGATCTATCATGAAACACAGGATTAGCCGAGAGTTTAATGCAACTCTAATTATCACAATGAATCGTCGTGGGATCTAAATGTGAGCCGAACAAACCAACCAGAATCTTCCTCATCCAGATAGCCTCACATGCAGCTAAACTTGCTACCATGTATTCTTCTTCCACTGAACTGAGTGCCACGGATCTTTGTTTCCTACTGTACCAAGAAATTGTTGTAGATCCGATATTGAAAATCCCCCCTGATGTGCTCTTTCTGTCTGTTGGGCTTCCTACCCAATCTGCATCCGTGAAGCCATGCAACTTCACCTCATCTATCTGTATGTACCATAAACCATACTCAGATGTGCCCCTAATATATCTCAAGACATACTTGCCTACCTTCCAAAAGAGCTTGGTAGGCTTAACCATCGCTTGTGAAAGCTGGTTCACCGCATAGCATATGTTCGGTCTTGTATTGACTAAATACATGAGCGAACCCACCAACTATTGATAAACAGTGGCATCCACTACCTCTGTCGATGTAGCATCCTCTTTTTTCCAATTTCATAGAAGAGGAGTGTCGATAGGCTTGCAGCCTTACATGTGAAACTTCTCCAATATCTCGCGGGCATACTTACCTTGAGACACAAACAGTTCACCTTCCCGCTACCATATTTCCAATCCAAGGAAATAATAAAGAAGGCCTAAATCCTTCATCTCAAACTCCTTTGCAAGATCATCCTTGCATGAGTGTATTAACTGCTCATCACCTGTTAGTATCAAATCATCAACATAAAGTACAATGATCAAAATCTTACCCTCAACCACAATCTGGTATAGGTTTGCATCCGCCTCACTCTTGTTGAAGCCAAGTCCAATGAAATAGTTTTCCATTCGAGTGCACCAAGCACGGGGTGCTTATTTCAGCCCATACAGCGCTCTTTTGAGTCTGCACACATGCGACTCGCTGCCGAAGATCTCAAATCCTTCAGGCTGCTCAATGTACACCTCTTCCTCAATGATCCCATTAAGGAACGTCACATCCATCTGATGAATGTGCCAACCCATCTGCGCTGAGAGAGCAAGGATGGTCCGTATGGAAGAATACCGTGTGACAGGTGCAAAGGTTTCTTCATAGTCAATCCCCTCAATCTGTGAGAAGCCCCGGGCAACAAATCTTGCCTTATACCTCTCGACACTCCCATAAGCAGCTTGCTTTACCTTGTAGATCCATCTTGATCCTATAACTGATTTTCCCACTGGCATTGGAACAATCTCCCAAGCATTGTTTCTGACAATGGATTCATACTCCTCCACCATGGCATCTACCCATGTGGGGTCCTGCACTGCTTCTTCAAAAGAAGATGGCTCTGTCACAATACATTTTCTCATAAGAGCCATGTATCCAGTATATCGATCAGGTGACCGTCTCTGTCTACGTTGTGATGTAGGAACTCCTACTCTTTACCGCATCCACCTTCAGTGTCTCAGCTTCTGTGGTATGCTTCCTGCCTTGTCTGATGTTTGGTTTTGCATGAGTGGACTCCTCCACTCCATGAATCTCCTCCTGTGGCTGATCCACATCCAGAGGCTCATCTTTGGGAACAAGAAGTTCCTCCTCTGCATGCAAGTGTAGCTCCCTCTTAAGCGACAACTACATGGCTTTCACCTCATTAAATTTTATATCCCGTCGCATAACAGTCATCCGACTGTTTGGAAAATACACACGATAGTGATGGGGTGTTTCTGTGTACCCCGCAAATATCCCAACTTTTGCAGTCAGCTCCAACTTCTTCCTGGCATCCTTTATCACATGAATGTAAACAGGTGAGCCAAAAATCTTCAAATGAGAAATATCAGGCTTCTTAACAGTAAAAGCTTCCTCGGGTGTACTCATGCCAAGTACTCTATGAGGACAACGGTTTTTCACATAAACCACAGTGTTGCATGCTTCCGCCCACAAGTGCATCGGTAGGCCCTAGTCATGCAGCATCTCTCATGCAGCACCCACAATCGTTCTTTTCTTTCTCTCCGCGACCCCATTCTGCTATGGGTTATGAGGTGCTATGAGTTCTCTTTGAATTCCTTCTTTGCTACAGAAGTCTTTGAATTCGCCCAAGATGTATTCACCACCATTATCGCTCCTTAGAGCTTTCACCCGCTTCCTCGACTCCTTCTCCACCAATTCCTTGAACTCATAGAACTTTGAGAATGTTTCACTCTTCTTCTGCATGAAGAAGATCTAGCATCTACGATAAAATTCATCAACAAATATCACACAATACCTTTGTTTTACTATTGAAGTAACCGAGAATGGTCCACACACGTCTGTGTGAATTCTCTCCAGGATCACCGAAGCATGGTTCTCCTTCTCATGAAAGGTGGTCTTCACAAACTTACCCATTGTACATGATCCTTTGCACTGATCTGACTGCGCAAAATTACCCTTGGGAAGTCCAGTAGAAATTTGCTGCAAAATTTTCAAAGCGCCATGGTGAAGATGACCCAATCTGCTGTGCCATAATTCACCCTCATCGCGGCTCACCACTTCTTCTACTTTTCCCACCACTGCAGCGCAGCCATATACCTCCAAATTTTAGAGATTCTTAATTCGAACCCCTATCTTCTTGGTTTGACCCATTGTTTATGTCGAAGGAAAGCTTTTCCCTCACTGAAAACAACATCATAACCCCTGTCTTCTAGCATTGCAACTGAGACCAAGTTCTTCTTCAGACCTGGAACATGCATGACATTCTTCAACAAGAATGGATTACCAGACTCCCTCTCAAAGGTAATGGTCCCAATGCCAGTCGCACTGTATCGACCATCATCGCCCATCTCTATATTCATCTGGAGGTCCGTCTCCTCCAAGTCACTAAACAACTCTTTGTCTCCTGTCATATGGAAAGACACACCACTATCAAGATACCACACTGATCCCATGTAGCTTGAAACCAAGCATTCGATCAAGGAAAAATCCAGCTCAAATTGCAAGGCTAAGGCCTCTCTAGCTGTAGATCCATTAACCTGCTTATTCTTCTTCTTCTATGGACAATTAGTGGCGAAATTTCCATGCTCGTGACAATGAAAACACTTCACCTTGGACAAGTCCTGCTTCTTGCCTTTAGCACTGGATTTTGAAGAAGATTTCTTCCCCTTCCCTTTCCTTGCTTTGGCAGCCAAAGCGCAATTCTCTTCATCTTCATTCTTCAATGAAGATCCATCCCTGGTACGCCGCCTTATCTCCTCTTGCACAAGATTCGACCAAAGTCGCTCCCATCTTGGCAGTTTCTCCCGTCCATTGACTGAATCTTCGTAGCTATGCCAACTCTTCGGAAGCCCAAGGAGAGCTAAGCTCACCAAGTCTTCTTCATCAACAGTAACCCCCACACTTCCCAACTCATCCTTGTAGTGGACAAACTTCGTGAGGTATTTTGAAATACTGTCGCCTTTCTCCATTGTTATTTTTCTGAGCTTCTCTTTAAGCGCCAACTTCCTCTGGTCACTTCTGCTTTGGAACAAATTTGTCAAATCCTTTCACATTAAGAATGGAGTGGCTTTCCCGTGAAGGCTGGACACAATATGGTCCTTCACACCTTCCAACAGAATCCTCCTCGTCTTCACAGTCTTCTTTTGCCATGCATCAAGTAATGCAACATCGCTAGATCCCGACTTAGGAACATTGCTATCGATGAACTCCTTCAGCCGATTATCCTCCAGCACCGCCTCCATCCTGTCCTTCCAGGCTATGTAATTATAGCTCCCATAAAGGGCATACTCCAATCTCAAACCATTGAAAGACATTTCAACGTATACTCGATTTCTGCACCAAGAATCTTCTGTAGCAAATTCGAATTGTCCACCAGCACAAACTCACTTCACAATTGCAATCTTCAATCAACAATGCTCCGATACCATGCAGAAATTATATGCACTAAGCATGCATATGTCCAAGATCCACCTGATCTCACACTATTGAACTTTATGCAAGATACTGAATCTATTCCACTTGTTAATCTTTTGTAGAAAAATTAATTACACACACATGTGAAGCATAAACAAAAATATTCAATCGCACATAACACAGTTTTTAACCGACAAAGCTTGAAGCAGAAAACCCCAACTATATATTATGTAACATGGAGATCATATGAAAATATCATACAAACATACAAAGCTTATCAAAAGCCCTCAGTACAGTACAACCGTCATACACTAATCAGGCCTAATCTTGCAAATCCATGCACCGATCTATGCCACCTGCTAGCCTGCCTCCACTGCGCAATCTCTGCTGAAGAATAGCTCTGAATGAATTTGAATTACTCTTGGATTGACTACGCAATCCTCATTGGAAACTCCAATGTGTGTGTGATGCAATCAATGCATCACTATAGTCACAACATATAGTCTATCTTGCCCTTTCACCTATCTCTCCACTAGTCTCCACTAAAATGGCCATGCACTGTAGTTAACTGATGTATTGTTCAATTGATTAATGAGTTATTATTTGTGAATTAATTAACTAATTAATTCACTCCACTCTCACTAGTGTATCAATCAGTTAGACTAGATACAACTAGCTCAACTGAGTCTAACTGAGTTAAACTAGATACAACTCCATAACTACTTCTTCCAACTGTTTCATAACTTTTCCACTTAATTTCTAACTGAGTCCTCCATGCAATAGCTCCAGTAAACCCTCAGGAATAGCGTAATTCCTTCTCTCAATTGTTGTGCCACATCTGTGCACTGAACTGAAGTGCTCCAAGAGAATAAGTTGTTGTTTAGAGTATGATTATTATTAAGAGCTAATAATAATCGACATGCATCTATTGTTAGATTGAAGTTCTATAAATAGACTTTGCCCAATATTCTAAAAATAGAATTTCATTTATTTTTCCAACTTGGTCAACCATCCACAAATGGCATCCTGCAACTTCTGAAATATGATAGACATGTATAAAAATAGACATAGTCTAAAAATAGACTTGCCCCAAAAATATCCTGCGGGCCCACTTAGTGAAGGCGACTCTTTTCACTAAGCTCATCATCTTGTTGAATCTCAACAAAATGACATAGTAATGCCCAAAATTTAGCATTTTTATATACAAACTTATCCATTATTAAAATATTGGTATTAGAGAAACAATCTAATTTAAGGGACATTAAAATATGGGATGCAATAAGCGAAGGGAGTTAGAGTTCCAGAGTGGAAACTTTCTAATGTTAGAGAGGTTGGAGTTGTTGGAGTGTGAGAAGGTAGAAAATATATTAGTCTCATGATGTAGAATGAGAAGTGGCAAAATTTGATTTAGGGAAAGCACATTATAAATGTTTTTGTTATATATCATATAACTTGTAATATTATTTTTTAAATATATTTTTTCTTTTTGTCATTTAATATATATATATATATATATATATATATATATATATATATATATATATATATATATATATATATATATATATATATATATAGTTAGTTAGTTAGTTAGTTATTTATTTATTTATTTATTTTTCAATATACTTTTTGATATATTATAAATTATGTATAATTTTATTAAATTTGATATTTCATAATTTTTAAAATCTGTTTTTTATTTTGAATTTTTTTAATAATATCATATTTTATTATTTTAATTTTACATTAAATATAAGAATTTCATATATCAATATATAGTGTTTAATATTGAATATTTGTGGTGTTTAGTTTGGAAAGATGGTAATGTAGAAATTATTGTTTTTCATCTTAAACATTTAATCTCTCTCTCTCTCTCTCTCTCTCTATATATATATATATATATATATATATAAGTTAATATTTATATAGATATAGATAATATGCATGTTACTATATGAATGATTCATCAAAATTCAATATCTAAAGAATTAATTTCAAAAAGTCCAAATAACCATTATAATTAATGAAATTAAATTCATCATTTTTATTGAAAAAACATTAAAAAATTCCATAATGATAACAAAATTTGAAGCTTAATAAATTGTTTCAAGAAACACCTCAGAAACATTTGCACATCAAACAGATATAAAAAAATGATGAGTTCATAACTATCCCAATACTCATAGAAACCAAAGAGGCTAGGCTATAATTCCAAAGCTTCATATAATAATTCATGTAACTTTTGATTCAACAGTTGTTGCTATTCTTGAAAGATGATCTCTGAAAAACTATATAAGAATATTTTGAATTTCCTTAGAAAGAAGGGGGTCAATACATACATTATCCTACACAACATTTTTGCATTTCCAATCTATTACCAATTTAGAGTCATACATAACCTCTCTAGGGTATTCCTTTTTCGTAAACAATCTATCCCAGCCCGAAAAAGGGGTAAACGTATACTGGGTAGATGTCATTTCACATCCAATTTAACGAGCTCAAAATGAAGAAAGGTATATAAATCTACATACTCAACCTTTTTTTTTAGCCTTTGCATGAACAATATTGAATATGATCCATAAATTGGTGTGCCTATTACATCAGAATTGTTTGTCAAATTTGAAAAAATAATTTAAATATTATTGTTTATTTTTACTATTCCAAATTCTTTAGTTAGTTGATTTTATACTTAAATAATTGGGAGAAATATAAAATAGAAAAAAAAACACACACACCATCCGTAGACACAAAATTTTCCTAAGAAACCCAAAAGAGGAAATACCTAGCTAGAAGGTGCAATGGTTATCTGTTTTATTTTTTCTCAAGAATTTATTTCATGTTATTTTAAAAAAACCTAAATAAATTGAACTCATACCTTGTGACTACAAATATTTCCATTGTTTTGAGACATTTATTTTAGTCTAACTTTATTTTTAAATTTAACCCCTTGCTACATTTGTTAGCAAATATAGAAACTCAAATTTCAATTGTATTTCATTTTCAATATATTTCACTTATTTATTACCTTTCACATTCCTAGAATCATCGTATAGAAATTTTTTTCACCCATGAGAGATTGCTACTTTAAAAAATAGAAGTAACTTTTTATCTGACATATCTTCATACTGCAAAAGTCCGCTCATGATGTGTGATATTTTAAAACTTGAATTGGGTTTCAAAGAGGTTTTATGTTGATTTTGATTTATTATTAGCTCAGATAATTTCATTTCATATGTCCGCTCATGATGTGTGATATTTTAAAACTTGAATTGGGTTTCAAAGAGGTTTTATGTTGATTTTGATTTATTATTAGCTCAGATAATTTCATTTCATATTTATTGGGTTCATTGTTGTGGTTTACACGTTTAAAATATTAGTTGACTTTAGATATTTGGTGAGGTATTAAGATATTTGATGTAGAATATGGTAAGTAGTTGAAATTTTAAAATTTAATATTTATTACAAATTTATATTTATCAAATATTTTTAATATGTAAGTTTTTTAATATTAAAAATATATATATTAATAAATTTGATTATATTAAGAGCTTTTAGGTTTGGGTTTAAGATGGATTTAGATTGTATTGAGTGGATTTTTTTGTATGTGAAAGTCCAACATATAAGAACAACTCTAGTTTATAACTTATCATTAATTACATGCCATGAATTAAATTTTTCATATTAAAAAACTTTACATATTAACAACTTGATCTATTATGTATTTAATGGACAAGGGTTAAAAGGGTTTCAGGTTGTTTTAAATGGATCTTGTACGCAAAGATACAACATATATGAAACATTATTTTACTCAATATATTTAAATAATAATAATAATTTAATTTTAATGTCAAGAATAAGTTAAATTGATGTATGAGACCATAATTTAAAGTTTTATATACTTAATATTTTAAACTAATAACAAAATAGAAATAATTACGTGGTAGTGTCCCTCTTTGAAAACAACTCCCCTAGCTGCCACTGTGTCCATGTTTGAGCCATTGGATCAAATGTTAGAGGATTGAAACGCTTTAGGCCATTAGATCCACAAGTAAATAGTTTTATGTATTCTTTTTATAATGTTAGTTTTTTTTCTTTTTAATAAGCTAGATTGGATTTAGGTTTTGGTGACTTTTAAGTTAAAATGTTTTTATTAAAAACTTGTTAGTTTTTAACCTAAATTTTTTTCATAAAATTTAAATCAATAACTTAACAAAACTAGATTTTACATAAATTATTTTAATGAATAAAAAAATATGCAAAATACATAAACATTAAATTTTTATTTTTAATAAAATTTATATCATAAAATTAAACTCCACACAAATCAATTAATATATAATACATGGATAAAAAACAATATAAGAAAAGGAAAATAACTATTTATATATTTAAATATTACATTTTTGTGTAAAGTAAATTAAACAAAAATATTGACATAATTTAATGAACATTTTAACTAGGTCAAAATACAATAAAAAATATAATAATAAAATAAAATAATAATACACTATAAATACAGTCCATGGTATTGACCCATGATATTCATGTGGAATGTAGTTTCTTTAAAGTGGAGAATTAAGATGGCCTAAATCAATCTTAACTCTATATCTACCAAGAGCCAAGAGGGATCAAATGTCTTGATATGAAAACCTCTTTTAGAGTGAAAAGAGAATTGATCCTTCTGATAAATAATAATGATTTAAACTAATTATTTAATAAAATTATTTTTAAATGTTTATAACCATTATTCTTTTAAAATTTTACTTAATAAAATGTATCTAAATTTTCATACATCCAAATATACATAGTTTTTCTTGTTCTATATTATTTTTGTTACCACTCTTTTATTATTCCAAAAATACATGGTTTTTTATTATTTATGTTACAATTGTTTTATTATTCATGAGTATTATTTCTTAATATATAAAAAAATAAATTAATAATGAAAATTTTTTAAATATGTGATAATTTTTAAATTTCCAAATTATTTCACATGACATGATCTATCTTGAGCAATAATGATGAATGTTCATAATTCTCATTTCTTAAATAACACTAAATTTACCTTTAATTACTTAATTGTAATAGTTTGTAACTACATACATACCCTTTCAGATTTTTTTTCTTGTTGTAGGTAAGATGTTGTCCCTACATAAAAAAATATATAAATTTTTATTTTTTTAATTGAACTTGACATGTACAATGAAAAGTTTTAAAATATTAAAATGGTGACTTCATTTGTGTGGTCAAAATTCTCATTGACAAGTTCCTCTACATCTCTCATTTCCTCATCATTTCTAGGTACATCCACATCTCTTTCAAGTTGTCTATTTTTCTAGCATTAAGGGATCCCTTGTCAATAATTCTTATGCTTGTTGATGAAAAGAAACATCTGAAACAAAACCCATTAGATATGGAAGAGGTATGGTGGAAACATACAATTGAATATGAAAAATCTATTTTTTCTAGTCAACATGACATAAATAGGGGAAATTTTATTAATTGTGCACATTTAAGGGGGTCAGTGACAATTTTTTGTATCAAAGTCAAGGATACAGAAGAAAGGAGACATGGTGAAGAGAAGTTTCCAACCTTACAACAAGCCCTAAAAAGGCATAATGTTGAATGTATGGAATCCATTTTCCCTGATACACATGAGAAGTGCAATGAAAAATCATGGAATTCGGAAAATGTCACGAAGCTTATCTCAAGTTCCATTCATTTAGATATGGCGTATATGGAATAATAAAAGAAGGACAATGGCGACTTATTAATAATATATGATTCTTTAGAAGGAAATGATGTCGACAAGGCTATGGAGGACAAAATAGAAAAATTAAAAATAGAAGAGAAATCTTCAGAAAATGGGTTAGTCAAGTATTTTGGAATCCAGATGAACTACATTATCACACTAATTCAAGCAAACGCTCAAAAACTGATAGAAAATAGTGATATAGAGACAATTTATTCAGAAACAAGAGAAAGCTATAATTATAACCCGAGATAGAAATATGGGAAGAGAAACATTCCAATTGTAAGGAGGAGTGAAAGTTACATGAGTAGTAGTTCACTCAACATAATTCTCCACTCTTATTCTTGAGGAGTTGGAGTTGAGAAAGTTCCTACTACATCATCAGTTGACGAAGGCCCACATGAGAAAATCAGAAGAGATTCCTCAATGTTATTTTCATTTGACATGCAGTCACTCCACTCTGTTTTTTCTAGTAGTCTCTTTACCTCTGCCCTTAAATTCAATGACTCGGAAAATACTAGACAAAATACTCTTACCTATTGCAATCAGTTGAAGAAAAAGGTATCTCTAAAGGGTCACTTGGGGAGGAATCTATTATTTAAAGGATCAGGAAAATAATTTCCTTTCAAAACCAAAATGTACTATCACCAAGGAAGGGAGCTATTAGATTTAAAAGTTGTTCCCATTCTTGTCACTAGAAAATTTGCTTGTTGATTTTTATTTGATGGGAAAATAAATGATCTTTGAAAGGAACTAATGTCTTGAATTATGATCCTTAAAGAAGTCACTAGATTCCCTGATTATGAGCTGATTTTTTCTTCTTACTTTTGGGTCGTCATGATTTTTTTTATTATAGCTGAGGTGAAAAGTTTCAAAGAAGTGGAATATTGGTCGTTCAAAGAGGAATTATAGAAATATTATTGTAGATAATTTATTACTATAATTATCTGAACTAAGATTAATTAATCATCCCCAAGGGTTAAAAAAGGCCCAAATGTATCTTATCCATAAAATTGGCGATTAAGATAACCCTATGCTCTATGTTAAAATGATAGGTGAAGGTGTATTTACCATACTTAAGCTTCTTAGTAGTCTCTTATGAAGTACAACATGTCATAGTGATAAGTTTTTATTTCATTAAATAATTCTAGCTATGGAGAAAAGTCAGAGTTCTAGGGTAGTGCTAGAGGAATTCAACATTGCGAATGTGATAGAAGCAAATAATTTCATGGAAGGGTGAAGTCTGCCCAACCTGTCTACAAAAACCAAGTGCATCCTTCATGCAGAAAAAAATAAACATGTAGATTTCGTCATATAGAGGTCTTAAGTACTTTGGCCAAAATATCTCATCCATTATGAAAAAACACATCTTACATGTAATTAATAACAAAGAAGTTATTCCACATGAATTACCCAATATGGATATTTTGATTTGAGGTCCAGTAAACATAATTCTCCACCCCTTATTCTGGAGGATCAGTTGGAGCAGAGAAAGTTCCTGCTACCTCTTCTTTATTATATTTTATTCTTTCTTATACTACAACCTTACGATGTTTCCTTTGCAACATGTGGTGCAATTGCTAGTTTAATTTTAGTGACACAACTAAGGTAAATTGGTGTATCGGTGTATGAGAGAACCTACCACTAACTCCATGTCATGTATTATTTTTTCATATTAAAAAAACATACACATTAGCTAATTTGATCTTATTGGTGGTTGTAGGTTTTTTTAAATGGATCTTAAGCAAAAATACAATATGCAAGAAGAAATATTTTTCCAAATGGAGTTTATAACCTACCATATACTAAATACAGTAAAATAATAAATAAAAATAATAATGATTTAATTTTCATGTTACATCTAATCCAAACTATTATATCAAACAATAATCTAAATTACCATATAGTCAATATGGTATTAATAATAATAATAATAACTATAATAATAATAGTTTTATTTTATTGTCAAGGGCAAGCAAAATTGGTGTATAAGACCATAATTTAATATTTCATAATACTTAATATTAAAAGTGTACTTATATGCTTTACTACCTTCTAGATTTGAAGCTCTTACCACGATCCTTGTTCTTAATCATTATACCTACTTTATATAAATGCCATTGATTGAATGGAGATTATTATATATTATTTAAAAAATAAAAATAAAAATAAGAATGAATCTGAAAGTGCAAGTGGATAAAATAGTTCATTAAGTGCAAGTGGAGAAAATAGTTCATTATAGGGTGGTTGATATGGATAGAGAGTTGGCATATGGTATAAATATTGGATATGTTAATTTTTACACGACGTTATAATTCTAATTTCTAATTTATTGTGTAATGTGGATCTTTGGGTGGCATGAGGCTTCAAGGGAAGAAAAAAATGATAGATAATTAGTTATCTATATGAAAAAAATAAAATCCCATAGGTGTGTAATATTAAAACTTATAATATATATTGTACATAAAAAGTGTTATTTTCATTCAACTTCTTGATACAGAAAAATTCATTTTTTAGAGTTAGTCGCCAACAAGATTTGATACTTGTATTACAATATTTAATTATATAGAAATATTTCCTTGAATTCATTGACTTGAATTGAATTCCACCGTTGTTTACACAAATATTTCTCATAAATGTCTTGTAAAACAAAGACACGTGCACACAACTTTTTCTTCTCCCTTAATTCTAAAATACATAGAGATGTTGAAATTCTTCATTCATTCATACAGAGAGACAATCATGAGCATAAAGACTCTTTCAAATTCTTTCATTCAACAATTGCTTTACATACAAATATTAAAAAACACTCATTCCTCTCTCTTGATCTGATTCTACATGCATTTGGCCATTAGTTTTCATTGTTCATAGGCTTACAATAAGTAGAATTAAGAAATGAAATATATGTTATAAATATTAAAATAACTCCATAAATCACCCATAAATCACTCCATAAATCAACTTTTCCTAAATCCTAAAATCACTCCATAAATCATCCATACATCACCCCACAAATCACATTTTTCTAAACTCTAAAGGTATATTTTATTTTTCCTTATGGACAAAATCTCACCTATCCATGACTTTTTTAATACTATGAATCATCTAGTTCTAAAACTCATCAAATATACCAACTTTGAAAATACAATTTATTTACATTAAAAATATAAATTCTTCTCAAAATTCAAGACCCCTTTGAACTTTTTCCAGGGAAAATTTTATGGGTTGTTAAGCACAAACATGGTAAGAACACAAGACATGAAAGATAAACATTGGATTCTCTATTACTCACAATGATACATATTTATCATACAATGCAGTGACCCTTGGATTCCATATTCCAGGGTATGTTGAACTCCCTAAAACTCTTCATCTTCCAACAAGGGTTAATATTCGTAAATGGGATAATTTTCGATGCTTTTTCCAAAAAAAAAATCGTTCATTCCCATTTTTTCCTAAAAATGGTTCGCCCAAATTTTATAAGAAATATTTATTTTACCTTAAAAATCGCCAAAAATTTATAGACACTATATAAAATCATTAGAAGTTTGATTATTTTTATGAAAATATCACCAATAATTTTATAATTTTCATATTAAGGATTAATAAGGTTCACTAAGGTTTATATTATTTAAGATAAATTTCCATCCTAAAAAATTTCACTGGTTTTTTTCTCATTGATGAATTACTAACTTAGGAAGATCTTATGCAGGACTGCCAAGGTAGAAAAATTCATGACCTCCTGGTCATGTGTCATTAATTTTCAAATCCTCCTCGATTCCACATTTTTCATTATAGCTGGTCAACTATCTCAACATGTTGTTATTCTATTGTTTTAGCTTTTGCCACCCTTCTTTCTCCTAGCCTCCAAATCTTATACTATAGTCTTCCATTTACCTTGTTGATAATTTCTTGTATAGTAAATTTCCCTCTATTGTTGAATTCCTTCTTCACATTAGTGTACCTTTTCATGGGTACTTTCATCAGTAACCTTCTCAATTTCTCAGCTTCTATGTCCAACAGATTCTTACTTTGTTGGAAATTACTACTATTTTTGTCCACTATTTGCTGCATTATTTTTATCTTCTATGTCACTATTATGTGACACTTTAATCTGCTTCTTATCTTCACCTAAGCCTTTATCATTCACATCTCTTTCTAAAAATTTGTATGAAAACCTCATTTCATCTTCCTTTAGAACAAAAATAAGGTTTTATCCATTCTCTTCGATCTTTGTGAAATTTTTTAATGATTGTGCGCCTTCATTGTTTGAGTAACTTGCAAAGACACATAATTTATTAGTTTCAAAATAATAAGGCTTTTTTGCTTCATTTTATGCTTCAAGCATCATTCCTCAATCGACATCATCACCATCCTCACTAATGATTTGGTCAAAGAAGTAATAAGTTCAGCCTCCCTTGCTTAGTCAAACCTAGTAAAAATAGTCCAAGAATCCTACCATAAAATCGGTCAAAGTCAACAGCCAACCTACATTCAACCCTACCTTCAAGTTTGTGGTCGAATATGGTCAAAGTTCCCAAGTAAAATCGGTCAAATTTTCCTTGAATTTGGCCTTCGAAAACAAATTAGAAATTTCGATCAACCAAGTCAAATCATCCCAATTCAATGTTGCTCAAAGATGCCAAAAACAAAAATTCAACATAGTAAAAAAATATATATCTTCTCTCTCCTTTTCACATGTGAACTTGGCCCTACAATTTTAGAAGTGTACAAACCAATGAGGAAGATATGATGTGTGTTGTGATTCCTCCAAGTGATGTCAACTTAGTTCTATTTATATGTGAGTTAGGAGGTTGAATTTATCTCTCTAGGCCAACTTCTACTTTTTAGGTTGACTTGGACCAACAATAAAAATAATATTTTTCCATGTGAAAATTTAATTTTTTCCAAGTGCAAGAGGGATCTCCTTAGGGTTTTTTAGGTTTCTCCAATGGGGAAATTTCTCCCTCGGCTTCCAATTTTCAACATTAGGGATAGATAGAAAGACAACCTTATTAGGTGTTTCTAGCCCCCAAGGGGAAGTCCCAAGTTATCCCATCAATGCATAGGTGTATGTGAAGATCATGGCAATAGAGTGAGAATGACTTCAAGGAAAGGTGTCATAGCCAAGTGATTAGGTGATGGTGGTCCAACATTTTAATTGTACATATGTAAGGAGAAAGAAATTATGGAGGCATGCATTATCCTTTTCCTTTGTAACAACCCTTTTGGTTTCCCCCTCATGTAAATATGATTATGTGAACTATCCACGTAAATGAAGTAATTAATTTTGATAATGTGAAAATAACTAGACTAAGAAATAGAACACAAATTCAGATCTTGAGGGGAGAAGCTACTTGGGAATTTCTTAGGGAAGAAACCAAGCTTTGAATTCTACAATTAAATTTCCACCCACATCCCTATTTAAATAAAAGATAAAATGTACAAGCTATTAAAATTTCATATGGGCACCTTAGAAAAGGATGAGTTATCTTGTTGTTGTGGAACATGTTGGATTTGGTCAACACACAATTGTGTTGGAAGTGCATAGGGGAGTATCTGGAGAAAAGACACAACAAATATGGGTAGACACAATAAAACACACTTGAAAGAGAATAACAAAAAATACAAACATGACAATGTGGTATGCCTAGGGAACGGGTGAAGAAAATGAGAAGCAAGAAATTCGAGAAAGGTAGTGTGAAGACAATATATGCGTTAAGAAAGAACATGCAACAAAGGGGAAAAGGAACTCAAACCAAAGATAGTCATAGGTGGAGACTAAGCTTCTCTAGACTCTCATGCA
Organism: Pinus albicaulis; assembly: GCA_034641835.2. Classification (NCBI taxonomy): domain Eukaryota; kingdom Viridiplantae; phylum Streptophyta; class Pinopsida; order Pinales; family Pinaceae; genus Pinus; species Pinus albicaulis. Next base: position 1,979,733,959 of record CM076575.1, on the reverse strand, counting down.
ATTTATCAGGTGGAGCACTAGTCTTTGCTCTATATTATTGAATTGTTATTAATCAGGTGGAGGCTAGACCTTTGGATTCATGTGTGATGTCAATCAGGTGGGGACTAGCTCTCTGAACTCTTGAGTGTGTTTCTTAACAAGTGGAGACCAATACCTCTAGATCTCCATGGAGCCAATTAGGTGGCGGCATAGTGTGCTTGAGATTGATGTAGGAGACAGGAGGAGGAACTTTAAGCTCTAAAATCCTAAGGTGTGAAGTGGGTGGAGATCATATAGACTCAAAATTCTTGTAGTGATTGATTGGGTGGAGCATTGTGTTGAATTCCCTTGAGTTCTTCACTCCTTAGGCTCTAAATATGACTCAAGGGTGGTCATCTACAACAAAAAACTACAGCTTAGTGACTTATGGGTTGGAGGAGAATTGAAGCCCCTCTCTCAGTTGCTAGTCATTCGCCCATTAAGATAAGTGACTTACTTGTATTATTGTGCATAATTGTGCAATTTAAATATTAATTAATGTTGTTATATATTAATGGTGTATTATCACTCCTATGGAGTAATGATTAATGGTATATGTTGCATTGAGAAGACTATGTGAATGGTTTCCATAGTTGATAGGGATTGCAAGTCCCTGTATGCTAATATGATATTGAATTGTAGAGTTTTGCATGTCTATGCTTGATTACTTGATGTATACAAAGCTAATAATGTTTGTGATTTCATTATATCATATGCATGAATATATTGAATGGTTGTTGCCTAAAATTTGTTGAAGGCCTGTGGTTAATATTATGCATGAATGCTTTATAATCCTAGTAAGTTTTTGTGGCTTGTGTAATGACATAGTTGTGTATGTCTTACTAATTTTTGTCAAGGAGATTTTTTTTGCAATAGGGTTGATTGTTGTTTTCTTTTCTCATAAAGCTATATATATATATATATATATATATATATATATATATATATATATATATATATATAGGATATAGTATTGTTGTGACTAAAATCACAGTGTTGTTGGTGATGGATTAGCTTATCTCAATGCCTAATGGTAAGCATATTCATATTTATATGTTTGTGTTTTTATCTATATCACTTGAATGAGTTGTGAGTATGTATTCATGTGTTTGTGCACGTTTTAGCCATAACCAAGCTCCCAAGAGAACCTTGGTTATATCCCTGAAACACTAGAAGAAAACCCAAAAAATTGTTCTAAGTTATTATCATAGAAGTAGCCCTTGTATCCAGGTTGGATTCAAGTTATCTAGTTATATTCGAGAATACGAGTATCTAGAGCTTCTGTCAAGTGAAAATTCATCGTGGGTCGAATCTGGATAGCTAGATACGAGTGGAGGAGAGCAAGTTGGATATATCTAGGCAGGGCCCAGTTGGGTAACCCCGTAAAGCCTGGATGAGTAGACCAAGTCAGATTTTTGGGAGCATTGTAAAAGGATCTAATGTGGAGGTAAAAAATGTCTCGTAAATCTAGATGTTTTTGGGTATATTGTTTCTATCTGAGAGATCGAGACTATTTCCAAGTGAAATTGATGAGAACCCAAATTTCTTAATAATATCAATATAATGAAAAATAGTGAATCTACACGCCAAATTTTACATGAGCAGTGGAATTGTGATGGATATGAAGATCTAGACCATCTGAACAAGGGTACCTATCTGAACCTAGGTCACCTTACTGATTGGCTAGGTAGAATCAAAGATCTGAGTAGGTCCTTCTCATCCATTTCTTTTAATCATATTTACCTACAAAAGAATACTCAAGCATATCGTCTCTCTAAAAGAGGCTTGACTATGATATTTAGTGAGATGCATTATGAGCTCTTTGACACTACTGGTAATGGAGTGAGAGGAGAAGTAAATTTTTTTTTTAAGGAACAGAGGGAAAGGACGAAATTTTACTGGATCGAAGGGAAACAACAGTTTTTTCAGGGACCTGGAGAAGCATTGCACTTTTGATCAAGTGGAATAGGGAACATAAAGAGAAGCCAACACATTGATAGAGGGAAGTTTATGAGCAAAATGGAACATTGTAGCAAATGCCCGGAGAAGAATGCACATGCAATATTTTTTGTTTTTGAAAGATCATGCAATGTAATAAAGATAATACAAATATGTTAAGTTGTATATCTGAGCTATGAAGGAACATTATATCAACTATGAAGGAAATGAATGTAAAAATGAATGTTATAAGATCTAAATGTAAATGAACAATCCAATATTTTAAACTAGTACATAATATAAACCAGAAGTATTTTTCATTTGAAAAAAAATGAATATTTGGATATTTTCTGAGTGAAATTTGCATGGTAGGCCTGGATTTTTCCTATAACCAGTTATAACATAAAACCAATGTTTTGTGTGTGAGGATTGGACTCATTGAGATCTGCAGTGTATGTTGAGGTGGAAAATTCCACCTAGGTCAGATAGATTATGTGGATGAAAATAGGGCTAATGATGTGGATATAATTTTGAAATGGCACACTTACAACATGACACATGGCATGCAGAATATACTTTTTAGTGGCGAATACAGCTGGTTTTGGATGACACGTAGCACCCTTAGTGGATCCCAAGTGGCAAGGTGACATTATCCTAACTTTTATGTGACGTTAGCAGGATTGGATTCTATGTGTTGGGTGTAATTAATATATTTCCATTAGTTCATTAGGGTCGCACCTTCTGTCTGGCGCCCGCTACCATTGCCCCCTTCCCAGATTGGGCGCGATCAAACTATCATGCTAATAAGGACGAGTGCACTTCTATTTGACATATGATGTGGCAGTGCCACATATGCCATTAGGAGTGTCACATGGATGGTTGGTTGATGTGGTAAGAGAGTTAAAAGGGATAATTCTTAAACAACCATAAATTTTGATTCGAGCATCGAATCGTGATAAGATTTATATCGTCAAGAAGCTCTAAAAAAACTAATCTAATGGTGGTATTAAAATTTTATTCTGAGAACTTTTGAAATTGGGAATTTTTATAACCCCATATTCATAATAAGACTGTTGAGGTTAGGTTAATTTAAAGTAACACCTCACATTCAGCCTAGAAGACTCCATGGGGGTAGGTGGGAGTTTTACATCCTCAACTTTCTTTTTCCACCCCTCTGATGAGACTTTTACTTCTCTAATATAAAGTCTTTATTTTGATACATAAATTAGAAACCCAATCCTCCTTTTAGAGATTTAACATTTATTACCCCTTAGAAATATGATATTTTATCCCTCATCAATTTTGGTACAATATAAGGATTCATTTTTTATGGATGAAGCATCATGTGGTCTAGGAACCGGGTGATGGATAATGAGGGAGGTAGAGCTCACACTAGATTTTTTCTCACACACTAATTTATGTTCGAACCATCTTTTTCATTTTGTCTTTTTCTCATTGTGGTTTTTTTTTTCTTTTAACTTTCTTTTAAATTCATCAATCTCCAAGGCAAAATTTTGTAGCCCAAACTCAAGGATAAGGATGAAAAGGTGCCAATCCCCATGACCAATGACCACCAACGCAAAGAATGGAGATGGAATAAAGGCAAAGATGAAATGGGGTAACTATGAGATATCATGGAGATGCAACTTCATTCAAAACCTCCATAGCAGTTCCCCTCCTAAAACCCTAAGGCCTGGGAGGAGGTCACACTAAACTATAGTTAAAGACTAACCAAATAGGTGAAGTGAGGGAAAAATAATACAATTAAGATCGATCAAATGTTTGGATCACCCTTGATTCATATTATTATACCCAAAAACATTAAGTAAAGGCACATGAATAAAAAATAGTTAAAGTACCTCCCAATGGATGACTTGCCTCCTTTCAAGAAGGAATTTCAGATGGGAGAAAGAAATATGACAAGAGAAAAAGGTGGATAATCTATGGCATCATGTCATGTGTTGATAAATACTGTTGTTGGTTGGCTAGATGCCCAAGAAAGAGAAAAAATTATCCTATGGATTACCCATTATTTTGTTGTTAACATCTAGCTCCAACTCGAGGAAATGTGTCCACCATAGAGTGCATGATACACATACTCGAATGAGAAGTGCATAAGAACTCCAACAATCCTTGGGTTGTTATAGATGTGCTTCTTTTACACTCAAAACAACTTGTTCATATCAACTGAGAAAGGTGTTGATCATCACCCTTGCAATATAGGATAAAATAAAATTTCTCTAAAATAATGCATCTAACTACCATAAAAATGCATCATCGTGAACAATATCAATGAATAAGATGCATACATAATAATGTAAGACACACAAATGTAATGCAACTATCTAATCATGAATGCATCAAGTTCCACTAAACAAAATTAGGTGTTTTCCTTCTACATCGAATGAAAAGGGATCACCATCAAGGTTGGTTATGTAAAGTAACCTACCACTACTTTTATGTGTACCTTAAAAGTATAATAATTATCATCAACAAGTATTAGAACTCCAACTTGGAAATATTTTTTTTTGTTTTGAACCCATTTTTTTCCTTTTTTACTTTTGGATATAAGCATTGTCTTGAATTAAAAAACATTTCCTATTACTTCATCAATCAATTAGTTCTTTCATGGATTTTGGTTCAAAGTTTTTCCATTACACTTGTATCTTAAAAGGAAGTATGTCATGCTGGGCTTTACTAGGATGCTTGGGAAGCAAGAAAGAATCAATGTCCTCCACATGCTTATGCATGTGTGGCTCTCTATATAGAAAAAAATGAATTCCCATTAGTGGTGGTTATTGTAGAATATCAGAAATCCATTTGTAATTTTCCAAATATAGAAGCTAACCATTTTATTGATAAGACCATGTCCCGTGCACCTAGAACATAAATGACTACTACATCCATAATTACATAAATATCTTTGTCACCTGCCAAAGAGACTGTTGGGTACCAAATATGCATACTTTTCTCTTCCATTTTCACCCACTCTTTCACTTCTTTGTATCATTAATATTTGTTAAATTCTCTAAATACACAAGGTAAACCCCCTTCCATTGTCTTATCTGGAATGCTTAATTAATGAAATAATAGTCATGGGGATTTTTCCTACGCGAGTACTAATTCTATCATTGTCACAGATTCAGCAGTTAAAGGGTAGCATCTACAAGTCACAGGAGAAACTCCAAGTTCACAGTGCCATTTTGATATAGTTGTAATATCATAACAGATTCCAAACCTACTCTAGAACTATTTCAGACCTTTCTTGGTTTTCTCTTGGCTACTAGTTTGGCCGTTGTAACAATTGTATATTTGTAGATATTAGTTGTCATATTTGGGAGATGGTTTTTGGAACCATTGTATAAGAAGGGTCTCAGGGCTGTGAATCGAGTTAGCATGCAAGAGGTAACAGAAGATTGTTAATTAATTGAATGCAATTCATTTTGTTGTTCTACCTGTAAGTTGTGAATCTATCGCAGCCCTGGTCACAGAGTTAGCCCCACTCTTCTGATCAGGTGCTGCGATATTTCTATGTGTTGTTTTCGCATTTCTTTGTGTGTATTTTTAACTATTTTAATGGTATTTTTCTTCAATTGCTGTGAATGCTTATGTAACTCTGCAATTTATCTTTAATTATCGTCACAATGATTCTTGTTTATTTTAGTTGTTAAATTTATGATTAATATTGGATTATGCCATTTCTCTTGCATATACCTTGCACGTTACCTTGAAATAATGTACGCACCCAGATTGATAAATTAATGTGGAAAAAGGGTTGAATATTTTATTCACACTCAAACCCCAACATTTTGGCGTCGTTGTCGAGGAAGGCTAACAAGGTGCAAGAACGCGATCCATAATTGATCCAAAGATCAATATCTCTTCTTAGAGAATGAATTCTTTACCCTCCTCTAAGTCCTAAGCATAGTGTTCTGTTTTTTTTTGCTTTCTGATTGTTTTCCTAGAGATCAATCCCTCGTCTTAGGGAAGGAATTTGTTACCCTGCTCTAAGTCCTGAGCGTAGTATTAAGTTTTTCTACTTTTTTTTTTCCTAGGGGCCAATTTCTCATCCTGGGGAGAGTATTTGAATCCTACTTCAGGTCCTGAACCTTAAATTTTCAAGTTTGCATGATTTTATGTTTTGACCCATCTTTCAATTCTTTTAAGTTTGTTTGATTTTCTGCTTGCATCCAATCTCTCGTCCTAGGGAGGAAATTATTTTTCCTGCTCCAAGTCCTGAGCATTGTTGTTATTTTAATGATTTCTTCTCACCAATTGTATGAAAAAATATTCGAATAAGAGGGTCATAGGAAGACCCCTAAAGAAAGTAAAGGATCTCGGAAGGAAAATTTATATCCAAGATATCATCACAAAGGCTGAATCAGAAGCATATTCCTGTGTTGTTGTTAGGGTAAGGATTTAGATGAAGTTCGAGGGGAATTCAGTTGTGTAGAAAATTCCATCCATGGTACCAGAGAAGACCCTTTCAATGGCAGAAGAAGAAGTAAAAAAAGTATCAGTAGAAGGAACACCCCTGTTGTCAGCATAAGGCGAAGAAATTACAAGCAGTGGATCGTAGGAATTGAGAAATTCCAATTGGGAAGAAGAACTTTTGAAGGAGTTGGCATCACCACGAGACCAAGGAAGTGTTGTGAAACCTCCTACAATTCAATCACCCCAAGTATCAGTTGCAGAACCAGTTGAAATCTCGGGTGAGTATTAGAGGATATTTATGGCACCTACAAATTCCTCTATTGATTTCCCAACTGGGAACATCATAGGTGATGCACCAATGAACCCCCTTTAACAATTTTGCCTAATTTTCATGGGCTTTCCTCTAAGGACCCTGATACATTCCTCTTTGAATTTGATATTGTCTATCGAGGGTATGACTATATCAATGATGCTTAGAAATTAAAGATATTTTTCCTGCTACTTTAAAGGGGGCATCCCTGCGATGGTTCATGGGTTTAGGGGGAAAGAATATCTCCTCATAGGATGCAATGAAGGAAATATTTTTGGAGAAATACCAGGATTATTGTAAATCCCGTGACATCAAGGAGGATATTTTTAAGTTTGTGTAGAAAGAAGATGATAATATGGAATATTGTGTGGAACGATTTAAATGCATACTACAGAGGTCAGGCCATAGTGACCTAGACAAAGATATTCTAAAGATCATCCTTCTCTGGGCACTCATACAAGATTCTCTACAACTTTTAAACATGGTATGGAAGGGGGACATATCGAAGGAAGACTTGAACACTATCTATGGGCTATGCATTCAGTGTTCACGAGGGGCTGCAAGAAATGGACAAGGAATTCAGTCATCAAAAAATTCTAGTGGAGGGGTCACAAAGGAGAAAATCAAAAATATATTAGATAACCTAAGGACTGATATCCTAAGTACATTATCTGCCTATATGGACACTTTGCAAGCCAAGCAGAAACAAATGGAGTTGGAAAAGACTATGGCTATATTCTGCCCTCAGTGCAAAAAGAAGCATCTGTTGAAGGAATGCCCAATGAACATAGTTGAAGCATGTGCAATTTGCGAACAGGCCCATGCCACCAGCTCATGCCCTTCCTCGCCAAGATTGAGGGCAGTTTTTCAAGGAGCAAGTGAAGAGAGCGTGGTGGATCAAATGTATTTCATGGGACCGAAGAACCCATGGCAGCCCCGACCATCAAATATGAATCCAAGTATGCTTCAGGACCCATCTCAGTATTCTAATAATTTTAATATGGGTCCCCAGTCTGTACCTTTTTCACCAATGTGGTCTCAATATCAATGTCCACCCTAGCAGCAATGGTTTCCCCATACTAGTTCGAATCCTTCATGAGCTCAGAACTGGCATGGACCCTCTCCTACTACACAATTTCCCCAATCAATGCCACAAAAGAAACTTCAATTGCCTTCCAATGTACCTCTAGGTAATCCACCCCTTCGACCTCAACTTCCTATCCAACCCAACCCGAATCCTAACAATAAAGGGGTTCAACAAGCTGACACTCTCAACCTTCCATCATATATCATTTCTACTGCAGGGCTTAATGAAATAAAGTTACAATCTGGGTAGGTAGTGAATTCTCCAACTTCACCTATTATCATTGAACAAGTTGACAATGAAGTTATGGAACCAGAACCAACAATAGTTGGGGATAAACCAGACCAAAACATTATAAATCAAACACCTCTCAAACCTATTGTTAACCTGGGACGTCCAATTAATCTTCCATATCCTGAAAGATTGACCCTGAGTAAACAGAGCCCTCAAGCAGAATTTGAATTTCTAGGAGAATTACAAAATCTTTTTGTTAAAATTCCCTTGCTCCAAGCTATGAGGGACGTACCTATATATGAAAAAACTCTCAAAGAATATTGTTCTAAGAAATCTAGAAAGAAATCAAGAGATCTATTTACAATCCATGTGATGGGCAGATTGTCTGACATCATGCTGGGAAAATCCATGCCTGTAAAATATGGGGACCCAGGGAATCCAATTCTAATGGTACAAATTAATGGGGTTTAAATCCCAAATGTACTCGTAGATTTCGGTGCTGCCATAAACATCATTACCTCCGAAACAATGAATGCATTGGGTCTTAGAAACATTAATTCGTCCCCTACTGTATTAGAATTGGAAGATAGGTCTACAATTAAACCAATAGGAAAGTTGGAAGACATTACTATTTCGGTGGATTAATGGAACTCTCTCGTGGACCTCCTTGTATTACAAACACGATCCCCAATCGGTGGTCATCCCTTGATTTTGGGAATTCCTTGGCTCGCAACCACGGATGCCTATATTGGGTTTTGACCTAGAAATATGGTTATATCAAATGGGATAGTTATAAAGAACCTCACTCTCTATCCTCCTGCGAAACCAAGTCCATCATAGAAATCATTAGGCAAGCGGAAACCTTTACCAATGGAAGAACCCAAACCTAAAAATGAATAAATTAGACTGTTCCTTAACATTGGGAAGGCCCTTCAATTCAAAACAAAAACTGAGGATGATACCATTCACACTTTTATTAATGATCCATGTTTTGTTTCTGATTTGACTCGTCATATTTTAGAATCTTCCATGAGCTGTGAAACGCAGGAAAGTATTGAACCAGAAGATGAAATTGAGGACATCACTGCAAATTCATCCCATGATAGTATTCCTATTGAAATTGAACCAGGAAAAACACTTAACATCAACCCAAATATGTCAGAATCCTAGACAAAACAGCTCCTAAAAGTTCTCCAAAACCATAAGGAAGCCTTCGTCTGGGATTATACCAACATGAAGGGAATTCCTGCTAGTTTATGTACTCATCATAATTACATTAAGGACGATTTATGTCCTATGATACAGCCCCAACGGAGAATGAATCCCACTCTAAAGAACATTGTCAAGGATGAACTTTAGAAATTACTGGATGTAGGATTTATTTACCCCATCTTGGACAGCCAATGGGTGTCCCCGCTGGCTATCGTTCCCAAAAATAATGGTAAATGGCGGATCTACGTGGACTATAGGGAACTAAACAAAGCAACTTGAAAAGACCATTTACCTTTTCCATTTATTGACCAAGTCATGGACACCCTGCAGGGAAGAATTTTTTCTCCTTCCTAGATGGTTTAGCAGATATAATCAAATCCAGATAGCCCCAGAGGACCAAGATAAGACAACCTTTACATGCCCATGGGGGACCTTTTCAAATAGGGTTCTCCGATTTGGTATGTGTAATGTGCTTGCGACATTTCAGAGGGAAATTCTAGGAATTCTTTCTGATTTAATCGATGACAGTGTTGAAATATATATGGATGATTTTACTCCATTTGGTAATTAATTTGAAGAAGGATTAGCAAATCTGAAAAATTACTTGAAAGATGTAAACAGACCCATGTGTCTTTGAGTACGGTTAAATGTCACATGATGAGGGAAGAAGGAATAGTATTGGGGCATTTTCTCTCGGCTGCTGGAATTCAAGTTGATACGGCCAAAGTAGAGGTAATACTACACTTCCCTGTACCTAAGACACCGACATAGGTACGTAGCTTTATTGGTTGCGCTGGTTATTATAGACACTTTATAGAAAATTTTTCTAAAATAGCACATCCACTTTTTCAGTTTCTAACAAAAGATGCAGAAATTACATGATGACAGAGGACTGTGAAGTAGCTTTTGTGAAGATCAAGGGACTGGTTTGCGAAGTTACGATCCTTCGAGGACCTGATTGGGCATTACCATTTCATATACATGTTAATGCCTCTCAGACAGTAGTGGGAGAAGCCTTAGGACAACAGGTAGACAAGACACCGTATGAAGTTTACTATGTCAACAAGAATTTGACTCCTGCTGAGTTAAATTACATGATGACTGAAAAATAATTCTTGGTTTTCATCTATGCTATCAACAAGTTCTGACACTATATCATCGGTTGTCCTACTTTCGTACATACTGATCACGCAAAAATAAGGTATTTGATGAATAAACCTATCACTCTTGTTTGCATTACAAGATGGCAGCTATTGCTTCAAGGATTTGATATTACAATAGTAGATAAACCAGGAAAGGATAAAGTAGTTATTGATTTTCTGTCCATAATGGATAATAATGATGAAGGCACACCCATAGAAGATAGTTTTCTATATGAGCATATTTTTGCAATTTCTACTCATCCTACATGGTATGCAGATATTTCTAACATCTTGCTACAGGGAAGGCGCCCCATCATTTGTCATATAGGGAACAGTAGAGAATTATTCATCATAGTGCCTGATATTCCTGGATGGCAGGATACCTTTTTCATACAGGACCCGATCAACAGGTTCGGTGTTGTGTACCTAAGGATGATATCTACGAAGTGTTGAAGGTTGCACATGATGGCCCTTGTGGGGAGAATTTTTCAGATAAAATAGCAGCCCATAAGGTGTTACAGATGGGATATTACTGGCCTTCTATCTTCCAGAATGCACAAAATTATGTCCAAAGGTGTGATATTTTCCAGCGCATGGGGCAGCCCAGTCGATCCGATGAAATTCCTTTATAGCCCCATGTAGTCCTCGAGCCTTTTGAGAATTGGGCTATCGATTTTTTTGGACCTTTTAACCCACCTTCCCAGCAAAAGGTTCACATTCTAGTCTGCACCGAGTGTGTGACTAAGTGGGTAGAAGCCAAAGTTGTTGCAAAAGCAACATAATAGGTGGTTTCATATTTTCTATTTGAAGAGAATTTTGCTCATTACGGTACTCCGAGGGAGATTTTTTCAGATGGAGGAGAACAATTCACGTCACACATGATAGCAAGGCTTACGAAAAAATATGGGGTCAAGCACAGGGTGATATCTCCATACAACCCCTAGGTGAATGGACAAGTGGAAAACACAAACAAAGTATTGGAAAATATCTTGACAAAGACTGTGGCACACCATTTTCAGGATTGGGCTCAAAATATGCTTGAAGCTCTCTGGGCATATAGAACAACATGGCGGAATACAACTGGGTTTTCACCATTTGAGTTGGTTTATGGGAAATCCCCGTTGTTCCCAATATAATTTGAGATCAATATTCTTAGAACAACTCTTGAAGTAGGCTTGGACCTGTCAGATACCCAAAAACACTGGTTGGATTAGCTTAATGAATTAGATGAAATCCGTTCGATGGTTGTTCAGAGGACTACTGCTATTCAATAGCAGAGGACGAAATGGTACAATAATTTTCTCAAAAACAAGGTGTTTCATAGAGGATATTGGGAATTACTTTATGACTCTCGTTTTAAGGATTTTAAAGGAAATATTTGCACTCGTTGGATGGGGCCTTACAAAGTGGATGTTGTATTTGATAATGGAACAGTCAAACTGGTCACAATTGATGAGACATGTGCTTCTTTCATAACAAATGGACATCGCCTGAGACTGTATCACCATCCAGCCTCTAAGGATGCCTTCATTAAACATCTCTCCGAGAAATCTAGTCTGAAGGTTGTCAGTGCAAAGAATTCCTCCTCTGCATCCTTGATCTAAAAAATAATAATACTAATAATAATAATAAACCAATAATAATAAATAATGTTACTATTTTCTTGTTTTCTTTTTGTAGGAGCTACTGTGATGCCAAGATATTGGGTTAAATCAGATCCCAGCATATAAAACACGTGTACCCCCATCAAAATTAAAATTCTTCATTAAAACCACAAATATGTTCAGCTCAAAATTACACATGAAGGAAAGAGAGCCTGATAAATAAAATACTGATATAAAAACATAAAAACTCTTCGGCCAGATATTACGATGGTGGACTTTTGGCTCTCGGCCCTTCAAACCATTCCTCCTACTCTCTGTATTCCTCACCTCTCCTCACTTTTATCTGTGTCTTTTCACACTCTCACAAGTTACATATCTATACATAAATATGAATTTATTCCACTCCATAATTTCCTCCACACGAATCTCAACTTAAAATCTAAATTAGATTTATCTTTTTTTGGACTCAATTAAGTCTTGTTTATGGAATTCCTCATCCCTAGATTATCTACCTAATTCACTCCACTCATATCCTTAATTATTTAAGGAATATTTACAATAATTCTCATATTTATAATTTCTCTCCTAATTTATTAAAAATGAGAAAATTAATTAATAAAATAATTAAAATATCTCACCCCCTTTAATTACACAACTGAATAATGAAAATTTAACTTGATGTTGCTGCATCAGACTCCCCATGTAGATAATTTTCCATAGTCTCCTGTCTATGAGGTCCATCACTTTTCTGTAACAATGCGACAGCCACAAGTCCTGATCACTTTCTCCCTCCAGGATTCCAAACTCTCTTCTACAGTTGGTCCTTCAAAGTATCAACTTGATTTGGTAACTCATCACTTACTCTGTCAATCAGATTCCATCGGCCTTTCCAACAATTGCTTCTGCAAATTTCTCGGAGTAATTCCTCTTTGTCGAATTCTTTCGACTCCAACTGAGCTGAACTCTCAATTTCCTGCAATGGAGAATAATCAAGAACTCTTTCTTGATTACACATATAGTCCTTGATTTCTTTTATAGAAACAACTTTCTCGTCTGGTGTTGTTCCTGCATCCACCAACAAACTGTTAGTTTTAAAAAGATAATACCTTTCGATCTCTTTTGATGCTTCAGGCATCAATCTCCCATCACCGACTTTATGGACTTCAATAGATTTTGTTTCGAACTGCTGCCTGCTTCCATCTTCATCCTGTTGGATTAATATTTCTATCTCCTTTTTGTCTCCATAGACACAACTCCCTTGCTACTTCTGATCTTCCATCTCAACGCTAAATAGTTTATGCTCAATTTCACTTATTTCGACATCATATCTATTAATGTTGTTTTCTGTACCTATATTTATATTATTATCTGAAAATTTATAACATTCATTCAACTCTATAAATGTTAAAAACATTTCATCCCTATCACACATAGTAACTGTAATTTCTTCTAGATCAGGTTCTATAAGTTTTACTTATCCATTAGGTTCCTTAAGCCATCGTTCCAAGAACTCGATTTCCATGTGAAATCTTTTCATCGCTTCATCACAACTTTCCTTCCCAACTTCATTCTTATTCTGGCAATCTTCCTGAGTTTTCTTGGTTCTTGTATCATCACATGGTAGAATTCTATCAGAAAATTCACAAACAAACACATTTCTTTACCTCCTTGGAATATCTCTTCGAAATTTCCAGTATGCTTCTACTCCATAATAGCTTCAACTGGCTGTCTTACCCCAAACAAGAATTAATTTATGATTTCTTCCTGCTGCAAAAAATCGGTACCTTCCTCCTCTGAAAGGAATTCTTCATCAGACTCCACCTAAAGAGTTTCATTCTTCTCTGTGGCAGTTCCATCAGACTGCTCACCATCTCTCGCACATCCTGCAAACATACATAAAAGGTGAGATTTAAAAATGCAAGGCTTCATAGCCTCGTCTGCTTCCCTTGTCAACACATCTTCAGATTGTTCTGAACCATCTCAATAGTTCATGAGATCTTCCTCATTGATCTCTTCACCCAAAATTTCACCCTGTTCTGGGCCACAAATGGAAACATCCATGTTTAACTCAGCCTCTATGAGTTCTTCACACCTCAACATCTGCTTAGGCTTCCTCAGCTCTTCCGTCAATTTTATGTTTACATACTTTTCCCTCTTTGTGTGTATTCTCTGCCACTTCGCTTTCTTTCTCATGGTCCAACCATGTGTCTGGTCTTTCACATTTTCCTACAACAATTCCATTAACAATTCAAGGTGAATTTTTATCTCATCCTTCTCTCGCTTGTACTCTTCATCCTTAAACTACTCACATATGCCACTTACCTTGGCATTTTCCTTCTTCTTCCCTCTGTTGTGGTCTTCATCAGTTCTCTTGAAATGACTGACACCAATCATCTTCTCCTCCTTTGTGAACTTCATCTGTTCACATGTGGATTTCATTCATTCCTTCACACTTGTAGTTCATAAAAAATGCAAGTTCTCCTCCTACTCTTGGCTTCTCTTGGTTCTCTGTCTTGGAACCAATATCTGGAAACTCTCGTGCTTCACTTTGCTGCAAACAACAACTAAGGTAATTCATAGGTTATAATGACCAATTATTTGGGTGTCGAGCTCTGTCGATCATGCACCCCACTACATTCAAACTTTTTACTTAGCTTACGACTCTTTGACTTCAGATTTTTCCAATTCTTCATCTTGAATGGAAAAAACTCAAACTTTCCAAATTTCATTTGACTCTAACATCTGTTTTGACTCTAAGGCTTGCCCCAATAATTATGATAGTGGAAACTTTGACTTAATTCAAGTTATACAATCTCCAACAAACATACACCCCTAGTACATTTTTAGGATGTAAAATATTCACTCTCTTTCATACTTCATTCTTATGAAAAATCATCAGTTGCCCTTATCATTTCACATGATACTGAATTCTTTAGTCAAAACGCAATTCAGGTTTTTCAAGATTTATTTTAAAGTGAAAATAAATAAACCATTCAATCTTCAACGTTCAAAAGTACCTTTATGAATTATCATACCTCATGATCATGTTAAGGTTATTAATAAACCTTTCTTTCTGCAATCTCAATTCTCTGGTTTCCATTCTTTTGTGTCATCTTTGTCACTATGAACATTCGCATGCCTTTCATCGATGCATTTCAAACCCAAATATCCTTCTCAGATGCAGCTCCTTTGCAGTCTTGGCTGCTTTATACTCACTATTTGCATACAAAATGCATTTCTCTTTTTATTTGTAGATTTAATCAGAAGTCTATTTACTGGCTCTACCATAAAAACTTTGATTAACAGCATGTCACAAAGTTTTTATTCTCTTTTTCACACAACAATATCATAGCTTTGGTCTAAAATGACTTCACCAAAACTACGAAGATCCACATTATGCATAATAAACCCTCTCACATAGAAATGCATACTTCTTTTTATATCCCCTAGGATTAGCACATTTTCCCATTCATTTTCCATTCATTTATACTTACTCATTTTCAACGAGTATGGCAAGAAAATTTAATCATCCAGATTTTAAAATACCTCTACTCAATGAATATTGATTCATTCAATGAGCACTTACCTTGAATATTCTCGCGGTTGAAATGATCCAACCCTCCTCTTGCGTATTCTTTTAGGAATACAATCAAGCCTCCACAGATTTTCTTTGAATGTGCAAGGTCCAGTCTCTAACAATCTCTCCCCTTAGTTTGAGCCAAGTTCCTTCATCTCAATATTTTCGATTTCAATTTCTTTCTTTGAAAACATGAAATCCTTTCAAGATTACATTCTCCAAAAACAACGTACATGAATTTTCAAAAAATTTACCTCGATCAATCCCAGTGACCCTTTCTTATGCTAGAAGGTGGTATCGTGGAAATACTGGATCCATACCTTGAATGTTCTGCTGGAGCCATACCTCTTTTACAAGCTCACGCATGCATTTTTTTTAAGTGCCTTGATGTAACTGACTTCCAAAACTTGTTGTAGAAAGAAAATTTCCACTTTCAAGGTAAAATATTCAATTTTACTAAGACCCATGTTAATCTTCACTTGATGCAATTGATTCGTTCTTCGCCACTTAGTGTGCAATTACATACTCCATTGTATTAACACATAATATTTATATGTCACAGCATCATGTCATCTCCATGTTTCAATAATAAATGGATTATTTTAGGGAAATTATATTTAATAATGGATAATACAAAGTTAACGTTTAGAGTCCACTTAAGAAAAATCGCGAGCATACCTCATGAGCAACCAAAGGAATCAAATTTCAATTCTGCCTTTTTTTGTTTGAGCCTATGGTCTTGACTCCATGGGCTATGTTTAATCTTTGTGCAAACTCCGTGAATTTTTTATATTGCACTCCAGTTATGGCATACCACAGGGCATGTGATATTCGACGTTGTTCACCATATGGACGCAAGCTGCTTACAATCATTAAACAGGTTACTTGTGATATCGATGTTGCATTTTGCCCTTATTATTCTTCTGTGTATTGTCCTCTCATGCCCTGGAATGTTGCGTTTTCTCTTATATCAGTCCAAATAAAAAAAAAAAACACAACCAACTCAAGCTTTAAGATTTGAACCCACAGTCCATATGAATCCCAATACTACAATCAACAATTCCCTCGAATTATTCCACAGAAAAGGCTAGCAAGGGGCCCAATAACTAATTTTTATTGCATCTATAATGTGTAAAACCTTCTGACCTATGAAAAAACTACCACAACACCATCCATGGTCTGTAATGAAAGCGAGTGTGGTCAGAGGAATAATATTTGTCCCATCTCTATACACCGTCGTTTAAAATGGGCGTATCACAAATTTGACATCCCAAATTCATTTTCGAGAGGCAGGTCATTCAGAAAAGATACACAACACCAATATCTCATTCCACATGGCCACTGCGTCCTCTGATTTGGTATGAGTGCATTTTTTTTGAAATGGTTGTAGCCACTGCATCCTCTATTGGGATTTCTTCCAATAGAAATTGTTGCGGTTTTCTTCGAACAAAGCAATGGACACACGAACTACAAAACAATTGTTATTGTAACATACTTATTTATAGAGGATTTTTTATCATGATTCTCAGATCTAGCAGAAAATCAAACCAAAAACCAGACTGAAATGGCAACATTGATTAGAAGAACACGACCAGGGGATGAAAAAAATCAATCTGTAACAAATTTTAGCACAACCTAGTGGTGTGGCAGCGATGCAACAAATCTCTTCAAAACACTAAGTAACACACTTTTGGTTTGCTCTGCGATACATGTAATTC
This sequence comes from Pinus albicaulis, assembly GCA_034641835.2. Classification (NCBI taxonomy): domain Eukaryota; kingdom Viridiplantae; phylum Streptophyta; class Pinopsida; order Pinales; family Pinaceae; genus Pinus; species Pinus albicaulis. The sequence goes on along the minus strand of CM076575.1, from coordinate 1,979,716,688 downwards.
AAACAATGCCCTCCAACATCAAACATCTCTCCAACTGCTCTTCCACATAACAACATGAGATTCTTCCTCAAGTTACGCACTTCCTCACGATTGAGCTATCTGGCGTAACTCCCATCCACTAGTTCAAGAAAATGCTATGTATTCCTCTACGTACACACCACCATTAACAGGAATACTATCATGGCACAATATCTATCAACAAATACAAACAAAAAATAGTGTGCCAATGATATGATATTTTTGAATCCTCAGCAAATTAATCCATGCCACAACAAGCAGATTTGAATCATAGTATTTTACTGTATCTGACAATCCCAACATGAGCTTTGGATTTGATACCAAAATGATGCTAGGATACTAGGTTAAATTAGATCCCAACATGTAAAACATGTGTGCTCCCTTCAAAATTAAAATTCTTCATTAAAACCACAAATATGTTCAGCTCAAAAATACACATGAAGGAAAGAGAGCCTGATAAATAAAATATTGATATAAAAACATAAAAACTCTTCAGCCAAATATTACAATGACAGCCTCTTGTCTCTCGGCCTTCAAACCATTCCTCCTACTCTTTGTATTCCTCACCTCTCCTCACTTCTCTCTGTGTCTTTTCACACTCTCACAAGTTACATATTTATACATAAATATGAATTTATTCCACTCCATAATTTCCTCCACACAAATCTCAACTTAAAATCTAAATTAGATTTATATTTTTTTGGACTCAACTAAGTCATGTTTATGGAATTCCTCATCCCTAGATTATCTACCTAATTCACTCCACTCATATCTTTAATTATTTAAGGAATATTTACAATAATTCTCATATTTATAATTTCTCTCCTAATTTATTAAAAATGAGAAAATTAATTAATAAAATAATTAAAATATCTCAACCCCTTTAATTACACAACTGAATTATGAAAATTTAACTTGATGCTCCTGCATCATATTACTGAGGTGCAATGTTGCAGAGCTAGAAATTTCTTTAGTATCGGATGTTGTTACTCCTTGGATGATGTTACTCCGCTACTGCTGTTACTCCCAGAAATTTTCTAAGTATTGGATGTTGTTAATCCTTGGGGTGTTGTTACTCCGGATTCTGCTACTCGTATTGCTATTACTCCCAGAAATTTTCTAAGTATTGGATGTTGTTAATCCTTGGGTGTAGTTATTCCAGATGTTGCTACTCGTGATGTTGTTACTCCTTGGATATTGCTACTTCGTGATCCTATTACTCCTTGGTTGTTGTTACTCCTTGGATGTTGATACTCGGGATGTTGTTACTCCTTGGATGTTGCTACTCCACGATGTTGTTACTCTGCCAATGTTGTTACTCCATCATTGTGGTACTCTGTTAGCATCGTTACTTCGCCATTATTTTTCCATTATTCTGCCAACTGTCACTTCCCTCAGGTAGGTCGCCAGGTACGTCTCCATTAACTCTTATGGATTTAATTAAATATTCCATGGACAATACATTGACGTTGTGGATGGCTATTTTTAAGTTTGGGGGGGGGGGGGGGGAGGGTGTTGTCATAACTAAATGACGGTGTAGTTAAAACCACACCAATGATTATTTCAAAGTCATTATTAAACCTCGTGATGTTGGTATGCTCCACGATCTTCACCGTATTTCATATAAACATTAACAAGTATTGGGATTAGTAACATGAACATGTTGCCACCCTGTCAGTCCTTTCCAATTCATGTGAAATAACTACCATATCATTCATCGCACTTACCATAATCTTCCATGATTTTATTCGTTTCTCGAGAAATCACCTGCTATATTTACCGTTATTTCACTTCACTTTTTACCATGTTGTTTTTTCCGAAATTGGTAGTCATCACTCCTTCTAACAGTCTACTACGTCCAGAGTGTTGTTACAGTCTCTATAGGATGGGAGGACTAGCTGTGCGGCATGAACCCGAAAATACAATTTCGGTTCGTAGCAACGCAAATGTGTGCCAAGTTTTCATCAATGCAGGATGGGATATCTATTTTAATATATTGCAGGGATTTAACAAAGGAATCACGATATATTTTGTGCTAAATTTGGTTGGGAATCGCTCTTGGGTCAAAGGAGTAGAAATTCTCGTCACAGAAGAAGCCATTGCAGAAGTTAGTGGACTAACACGGCAAGGACAACAGTGGTTTGCTTAGAGGATTCCCCTAACAGAGTTTCCTGAACTATTTTTTCAGGCAAGAGAAAGCGTTGTCCAATATGGGAGAGGGTATGATCGCAAATCTTTACCATATACATGGAATGAGGTAGCAGGCTTTATGATGAAATATATAACCTGCAAAGGACGGTCTACAACTTTGTTCAAGTACCATTTCAAAATCCTGGCCCATCTTTGATTCCTGCAGGCACAGGTTCATTCTTTAAACATGCCTTTATTTTTATTGAAACATCTCCAACTCATGGTGCAGTCTGCTTGGCGTTTGTGCGAGGTGCTGGCAGTCCTCACCAATCACGAACTGGTTTGTTTGTTGGTTATGCATACAATGGCCCGATTCCAAGTTCCCTGGGTAGAGATCTTTGAACTATCAGAAGAGGAAGTAGCAGCTGTCATCATTGCTAAGGAGGAAGAACCAGCACCTTCAGCTGACTCAGCAAAGAAGGAAGAGCCAGAGGAAAGGGAAGAAGGACCAGTACCTCCGATTAATTCAACATAAGAGGAAGAGCCAGAGAAAATGGAGGAGGAACCAGCACCTCTGGTTAATTCAGTAGAAGAAGAAGAGTCAGAGGAAATGGAGGAAGAACCAGTACCTCTGGTTGATTTAGCAGAAGAGGAAGAGTTGGAGGAAATGGAAGAAGAAGCAACACCTCTGGTTAATTCAGCAGAAGAGGATGAGTTGGAGGAAATGGGGGAAGAAGAGGAAGAACCAGAAGAAATGGAAATGGAAGAAACAATTGGTGATACAGTCAAGGCTGTCACAAAAGAACCAGCCTCGCCTGTGGAACCTATTGATGAAGGAATCAGGAGATAGGGGATGAATCTTATATTGTCCCACATAAATTGACTTTCATTAACGAAGCATGGGGAGAAGGAATACCAGTCAAAGGGTTGGCAAGTGATGCTGTTACGCAAGAAACAACATCACTTTCCTAAATGGATTTGGATGTTGAAATAGGTATGGGTGTCACACAAAAACCACCTCCGACTTAGTCAAGATAGGAAAATGTGGAAGGAATGACCCTCAAGGTTGACAATAATCCAAAATAACCAATGTCGACCGCAGACAAAGAAGCAATTTATGAAGGCGGCTCGGCCCAATTAAGAAACGAAGCTGATGGAGAAAAGGAATCATAGGTGGCAGACAAGACTAACATAGATCAGGTAAAATATACTCTCCATTCTCCTTTTTAGACTATGATGCCAAGAGGAGCAAGGGGGTTTCGTTCTCCCCAACATTTAATAAAAGAGATTATTGTCCCGCAAATACTAAAGTTTGTCGATTCAAGGAAGGATATGGTCATTGTCAGTCCATCACATAATTATTCTTAGCAGGGGCATCCTGAAGCTCAAAATGAAGAAGGGAATTTTGTAGAAAAACTGGAGCAAAGAATGGCTGATGAAGGCATTAACCAGGTGATAGAAATTCCTGAATTAAGTAAAGAAGAAGAGGAGAGTGCTCCTGAAGAAAGGGAATCGAGTAAAGAAGACCTAGTATAAAAGCCATTTGATGTCGTTAACAGCGGCCCACCGCCTTTTGAACCTGTTGCAGGGCCGGGAGATGAATTCACTGTTAAGAAAGAATGGATAGAACAATGTGAAAACATGAGACCACCTCTCAAAATAAGGTATCAGCTTCAGTTTAATGAGACCATGCGGCTGAAGAAGGAAGTTCAGAAACTGAGGAAGAAAGTATCTCAGTTGAAGAAAAAAGAAAAAAAATATAAATGGAAGTCTGTGAAACCCAAGGTTGGGGTTTCCTCTGCTTCCACACAGACTGGCCCTATTGAACATCTGTTTGAAGTCCGAGAATTCTTCCTGGCTATCGAAATTCAAAAATTTCAATCTGCCACAAATGAACATAAGGAGATGAAGAGGGTTCAGGAGCAGGCCGTTGGGATTATTATTGGGTATATAGACCAGTTAGAAAAATCACAGCAGAGGCAAGGAAAACAATAGGATAATATGGAGGACTTAGAGGAGCAGGTACAAGTGCTGAAAGCATATAAAGAGAAGATGTTTACCTTGGCGCAGCAGGTAATGGCCTATAGACCTCCCACCCATAGTTATTCTTTATTTCTTCATGATTAGTTCCTTTTATTCTACCTAGTAAGTATTTACAAGGAAATCAGCCATGAGATTGAGGATCCGATACAGTTCCTTCGTATTTTTAAAATCCATGATGTTGTGGGTCAACACTTAATGTGTGAACTTTACATGCATAATTGTTTCTTGAAGGATGATAAAACCTTCAATCATGTTCCATTTGTGGGGGATATTCACCTGAGATCCTTTATCTCCTACACTATCAACCAAGTTAAATGGAGGAAGGTCATTGATAATTTTGAAGAAAATCAAATTACAAGGCCACCGATGATAAGGAGGGAGCATTTTCATGTAGTGAATATTTATAACAAGCATACTACCTTTTCACAGATCGAGGAACATAAGGAACATATGCTGGCAACACAGAAGTGGTGTGTTGACCTCTGTGTCAAACAGGTAGTTTCTTTTTAGAATGAAGCTCTTGATAGTTGTTAAAGGAGATGGATGCTTTCATCATCAGCTATGAGAAACAGGGAACCTTTTGGGGCACCCAATTTTGCATGGGCATTAAAAGAGTGCCACGTTTTGTTGCATGTATTCAGACTTGTGGGGTCAGGTGGATGGGGCTAAGGTTTCAGGTCCCCCTCATTTGGTTTCCATCAGATCAGTATACTCCAGCATACACTGTCAGATAATATTGGTGGAAGGATATTGTTCTGATAGAGGGGTATAAACCCCCTGGAACAGAGCCAAAGAATAAGACCTCACTCAGTTTCATTCTGAACATAGTCATTCCAACCTGAACCTAAAAAGACGACAAGCTGCATGAGGACATGTAGATAGACCAATTGGGGGGAGATGTTGGGTACCAAATCTACATACTTTTCTCTGCCATTTTCACCCACTCTTTCACTTATTTGTATCATTAATATTCGTTAAATGTTTTAAATGCATAAGGTAAACCCCCTTCCATTGTCTTATCTGGAATGTTTAATTAATGAAATAATAGTCATGGGGATTTTGCCTATGCGAGTACTAATTCTGTCATTACCGCAAATCCGACATTTAAAGGGTCGCATTTGCAAGTCACGGGAGCAACTTCGAGTTCACAGCGCCATTTTGATATCCCTGTAACAGCATAACAGATTCCAAACCTACTCTAGACCTATTTCAGACCTTTCTTGGTTTTCTCTCGGTGACTAGTTTGGCCATTGTAACAATTGTATATTTGTAGATATTAGTTATCATATTTGGGAGCCAGTTTTCAAAACAATTGTATAAGAAGGGTCCCAGGGCTATGAATCAGATTAGCGTGCAAGAGAAAATGTTTTTAATAGAAGATTGTTAATTAATTGAATGAAAGTTATTTTTATTTTCTACCTATAAGCTGTGAATCTATCGCCGCCTTGATCGGAGAGTCGGGCCCACTCTTTTGATCAGGTGTTGCGTTATTTCTGTGTGTTGTTTTCGCATTTCTGCGTGTGTATTTTTAACTGTTGTTATGGTATTTTTCTTCAATTGCTGTGAATTATTTAGTAACTCTACAATTTATATTTAATTACTGTAATAGTGATTCTTGTTTATTTTATTGTTAAATCTATGATTAATATTGGACTATGCCATTGCTCCTAGATATACCTTGTGCATTACCTTGAAATAATGTATGCACCTAGATTGATAAATTAATGTGGAAAAATGGTTGAATAGTTTATTCACACTCAGACACCAACATATACCTTGACATCATCAAACCATACATAGGGATATAATTTGAATCAAAACCCCACATATTCTTTTATGGCCTAATAATTTGCATTTATGATTGATTCACGACTCTTAAAGGCATAAAATTTGTTGAGGCACCTAAGTCAAGCATAAAATTATGTAATATGAGGTTATTGATTACTAAGGACAACAACAATGGTTCATGCCTTCCACCTCTTCGATCATTATACATGTTTTGTAATATAACAGGATGATCCTCAGACACTTTATTTAGGTTGAGAATATTCTTAACTTGACCTCTTTGGGGTTCAAGTTTGACAAGTTCCAAGACTGGTAAAGGCATTTTCTCTTTCGATAAGACACTTCCTAAGTCCACAAAAAATCTTACCAACTTAACAAAAACTATAACCTCAAAACAAGAACTCTAGCCCCAAAAAAACCTATTTTTACACACACACAAAACATGAAAAAAACATCCAAAAATCGAAAAGTGGTGATGTTGCATCACCCTTCTTTTTTTAGGGTTAAAATTTTCAATATTTTTCAACCATGGCATAAAAAACCAAAGTCATGATCATGGAAATCCTTAAAATTTCAATAGCTTTTCAATCATGGCATTAAACGTAAAATAACATGACTAAGAAAAACCTTAAAAATTTGACATTTTTCAACCATAAAATTAAAACCAAATATTATAAGTACAAAAAACCTTAAAGTTTCAACATTTTTAAACTGTGGCATTATTAACCAAATATCATGACTATAAAATCCTTAAAAATCAACACCTAAATCAAAAATTAATTCTACCAAGAGGAATTTTTTTAAGGCTAAAAGTATAGCTTGCTTTTTTTTTTTTTTTTTTTTTTTCTGAGTAATTCTAAATCTATTAATATGTAACATAAAAGTACAAAACTGCCACTGCCTCAGCTGAGAAAGCCTGAGAACAGGGCTTGATAGCCATGAAAATGAAGATTTTGGACTGCCCACAAAGGGGAAACCAGTCCCTGAAAGTTAATTTTTTCCACCCTCATAGGGGAAACTGGCATTCGAGACCAATAGTTTGACAAAAAAACAAGTAAAAAGATAGACCACTCTGCTAGCAAAGGGAAATTAAACAGGAAAGCAAAAACCAGCCTAGGAAACCTGGGCAATAGGAACAAAATTTGCTGAAGGTCTTCCTGGCTACTGATCATTGGCTGGAGAAGGAGGCTCCTCCACGATTCTGCATCTGTACTCATCGTTGCTTCCACCATCATATGTAGAGGGAGTCGCAGTGTCTGTGCCCTTGTCATCCTTCATCTGAACCTGCATAGTATCGTCACGGGCAATCTTCAGCTATGCCAAGGATACCTTGGCGTTTTCTGCAGACGTGGGGGCAGGGGTAGAATAGGGGCTAGGGAAAACAACAAAGGGACTAGGGGCGTCGACAGAAGGGGGTGCAGGGCGGATTGTCTCCTCCCAGATGGTAACCGTAACATAGGCAGTGATAACCGGCTTATCAAACGAACAATAAAAACGAAACTTCGCCCGTTGAGAGGATTGTCGCAGGGGAATGGAGGCAGATGAAGGGGGGGTGAGAGAAGCACCAGACTAGAGAACTTGAGGCATAGGAGGTGCTGAAGAAGGCACATGGGGAGGCAGAGAGCTCAGGAAGGGGTGAGCATGTTCGGTGAAATGAAGTCTGCCCCTACGGCTCCGCGTTTCTGGAATGTGGTTACAGGAGAAGTCCTCGGAGGAGGAATCCAAACTAGGGGAGGACCGAGAACAGATGGCGCAGCCACGAATGCTCTCGCATCGAAAACACATCTTATGGCACAATCTGGGCATCGTGACAGGGAAAAGCTCCCAGTGTCGCTGGTGGAATGGATGGAGGAGAATTAGCATATGGGAGCTGGAGGAGACAGGCAAAGAATTCGAGCAACAGAAGTTGCTTTGCGAAAAATGACACTCCGAGATAGTTTCCAAGCAGCAAAGGAGCACACAATGCCTACCAGTCTGCGTTCGAGCGCTTGGCTCGGTGCAGGCGGGCGGACAAGAACTTCTTCGTGAGACAATAGAATTGCAGACAGAGCGCTCGCCATACAGCATTTCAAACTCCACATCGAGAACCATAATGAACCAAGGGAGGTGCACAGGGCGTCGACGTTTCGAGAGAGCATTGTTAATGGATCGTAGGGTGGATAATTTAATGACCTCTTTAATGCCATTATGGGAGGCCACATGGCCACCCCACGCCAATGCCCTTGGGATGTGGCTTGAGACGAGCGTCCCATCATGCCCGGGTGTCATCCGCATCCGGAGAGCTCTTTTGAGATCTTATATTAAGACAACTTGATCTATTTTCAATGGGTATTTAACTATGGTTTATAAAATCATCATTAAAGTACACAAAATCATGAGAAACTATATATTTGAGGCTTCTGCAATCAATGTTTTGTGTAGAGATGTTTTCCAGATCAATCACATCCATTCTTGGTAAATTCTACATTTGAGAAACGTTAATTTAATGCAAAAAAAAAAAAATCAATTAAAAATGTGAATTTTTTTTAAGAACATATTAAATAACTTTAAAAAAAATTATTTTACAAATCTTTAAAAAAAAAGTCAATAAAAATGATTAAAATTAAAAGCTTGAGATGATTTTAAATAAAAGTTTAAACAAAAATTGTATATTTTAGAAAAGAGGAATAACCTGTTTTTGAGTTTTTATAATTTAAAAATAAAAATAAAAAGTGTAATGTAATGAGTGTGTAGTGTAGGGGGCGATGCCAAGCATTTTAGCATTTTTTGCATTCATGGTATTTAGTTTTGTATGCCACAGTTGTAAAATGTTGGAATTTTAACCCTAAAAGAAGGGAGATGTTGCATCCCCACTTTTGCATATAAATGTGTTGTTCATGTCTTTCATAGCCATGATATTTGATATTTAATGCCATGGTTGAAAATTGTTTGAATTTTAACCTTGAAATAAAATAAAATAAAAATAAAAACTGACCTCCAAAAAAACGACAACTTGATAAAGTTATTGTTAATTTGGTAACATTGTTCACATCCAAAGATATTTTTTTGTTGGATTATATGCATTGAGCTTGGGAATATTTTTAGGGTGTAAAGGTAGTTTGACACTCTTTTGAGAAACAATGTTACTACTATTGCTCGCTTCAAGGTGGTTTGGCTCACTATTCTTTCTATCACAATGCAACCCTTTGAATCTACCTTTGGCATTGGTAGGATCACCACACTCTTTCTTAGGTTATTCAATGGAATCTTCATGTTGTTTCTGGAATAAGTATTCATCGAGAAATCTATTGAAAGTAGTATGGTCATTTATCAAATTCAAGTGTTCTAAACTATCCTCTTCTTCAAATTAGTTATAGGGACAATCCTCCTCGTTGTGGAATTCACTGCAGGTTTGAAGTTAGGAAAATTTCTCTTATCCAACAACATGCGTAGGGGTATGTAAGGTCCCTATAATACTAGTGTATCCCCCATATTTTTATTGTCTTTCCCCATAGAATCCCATTATTTTTATTGTTTTTCCATACATTATTATTTTTGTGTAGGCCCTAATTATATTTTGAATCCTTAGGTCCTATAAATACCAAGGATGCTTTTTCATTTGAATCATCCAATAATTTTTCATTTATGGGATGTAAAGGAGGTTTCCCCCTCAAAGAGGCTTATTTTCAATTTGTTGACATAAATTTTATTATGTTTTGTGATTTGGTTACCTAACATTTGGTATCAAAGCCCCAAATCATAGGGTTTCACTTCTTCAAACAAGTCATCCTGGTATTTTCACTATAACCTTTTTTTGCAAGGACTCAAAATATGGAATTTATATCACGTGGAGCAAATATCTTGATGAACATAATGTAAAAATTTTAGATCTTGGCTCACTATATCTTTTGATATATGATCCAAGAAAATTATGTTTCCTGCATGCTCTAGAATCTAGTCTCAAACATGTGTTCTGAGAAAATTTGTCATAAATTTCTCTTCCAGAATCGGGCTTGAATTTCGTAAAAGGTGACAGAAATTGCATGAAATATAGTATTTCATGTATCATTTTCAGGGCCAAAGGTTAAAATAATTATGTGTGGCATACGATACAATTTTCTTCTCCTAAACCAGTTCATAATCAGGTCATCGTTGGATATTTGGCATAACTTCATTTTGAAGAATCTGATCTTGGTATAACTAGTGGGGTTAGAAAAAGGGCACAGAGGATACCTTAGGACAAAATACCTTGGGAGACTGAAATAACATAGATAAAACAGTTTCAATTTCATCCTTATCGAGAAGCTCAAAATTAAGCTTTTAAAAGGTGTGTATTTTTAAATTCTCGTAACTTTTGTTTGAAAAAAAAGGTTGAAGTTATTCAAAGGGAATATTGAAGCATAGGTATCATTATGTGGTTCCAATATGCCTCAACACAAAAAAATGGATACACCCAGTAATCTAATACAAAGTTGTACTATGACGCATGAAGAAGAGGAAGAAATGTAACATGATATATCAAAAATATGGGACCAAGTGCAACAAATTTCACTCTCACAAATAGCAACCAAAAATTAATTGGATGGTTTAAAAATAAAGTTATAGAAGGTTTAAAAAAAGACATCGGAGTTTTTAAAGTATACATGGATGCGATGAATGTTAAGTTGGGAGGGTTGACAAAGTTGTTGCAAGAAGGGCTTCCTAATGGTGACAAGGTATTATATTAAATTCATGATGAGGACAAAAGGAATATGAATTATGATTTAAGAGACTCCAATGTAGGGTATAAGACCCACCACATTTCAAATATTGATATGAGTAATTTTGATGGTATGGATCTGGTAACATGGATACTATAGATGGAGCATTTTTTTGATCTAAATGATGTGCAACACACACAAAAGGTATTCATTTCATGTTTCTATTTAGAAACCAATCAATTTGTACTTGAAAAAAAATTCAGAGGAATTGATAGCACATTATGAGGACACAAAGAGAAATACTTTCTTTAGCCAAATGATAAATCTCAAACAAAAGAGCTCAATCGGGAAGAACATTGAGGACTTCCAAAGATTGAATATGAAGATGGTCAATATTCTAGAGGAACTTTGGATTGATGTCTTCATAGTGATTTTAAAGGATAACATCCAATATGAGGTTCTCCTTTGGGAACCTAAGTCATTGAAGAATGCATTCAGGGTGGTAAGAAAAGTTGAAAACAAAATTATGGAAACAAGGAGGTCTACCACCCACAACTATAAAGATGGAGTGTTGTGACTCGTATTTTCCCACAACCTACAAGGTTGACACCACAACATCTAGAGAAAAAAGGACCAAAAGTGATTTGTTACAATTGTGATAGAAAATACACTAAAGGTCATAAGAGTGAAGAGAAGAAATAATTTTACATAGATTGTGAAGAGGAGGAAGAAAAGGAAAAATAAACATAAAAATAAGAAGATATACATTGTTAGGTCCTTATATTGTTAGTGTAGTCCATTATTATTGTTAGTGTAGTCCATTATTATTGTTAGTGTAGCCCCCTTATTGTTATTGTTATACCCTTGTAACCCCCATATTAGTATTATTGTGCCCTTACATTATTATTTTTAGGTCGGTTAGGATTATATTGTGACCCCATGGACTCTTATATATAGAAATGAGGTTTTTTCATTTGTATCATCCAAGAATTGTTCATTTATGTAATGTAAAGGAGGTTTCCCCCTTGAAGTGTCTGATTTCTAAGGTGTTGATCTCTCTTTTCTTCTATTTTTGGAGCTTGTTTCATAACATTTGCTATCATAGCTTTGGATTCTAGGGTTTCGCTACTTCAAACAGGTCATCATAGAATTTTCGCTAAAACTTGTTTTCTACAAAGGTTCAGAAGCTGAAATTTTTACCACAAGAAGTCGAAATCCTGAGGAATGTAGTGTAAAAATTTCAGACCTTGGTTCGCAATATTTTCAGAGATATGATCTGTGGAAGTTAGGTTTTGTGTAGGCTCCCGAGTTTCATATAAAATAGGTGACCTTGGAAAAATCGTCATAAATCTCTCTCTGAACATCAGATTGTAATTCTGTAAAAAGTGGCCAAAATTAACTGACTGTAGTTTCCTGTGTATCAATTTCAGAGCCGAAGGAGGAAACAATGACATGTGGCACATCATACAAATTTTCTCTACTGAACCAATCCATAATTAGGCCATTTTGGGAGATTGGTAATAACTTTTCCTTGAAGAATCCAAATCATGTCATAATTGTGGCATTTGAAAGAAGATTTGGTGAGCTACTACAGGACCAAATTTCAGATATTGAAGATATAAAATCACAGAGATAAATCAGTTTCAATATCGAGCTCCTCAAAATCAAGAAAAAGGTGTGTAATGTTTTTCAAAATGCATAAGTCTTGTTTGAAAAATCAGTTTGAAGTGATTCCAAAAGCATATTGAAGCATAGATATTAGTATTGGGTTCTAAAATGCCCCCTAAAAAGAATTCAATACCCATTAAGCACTTAGAATATTCTACTATGACTCATGAAGAGGAAGAAGTGCAACATGATATATCAAAATTACAAGAGCAAGTGCACCAAATTTCGCTCTCGCAAAGAGCAATAAAAAATGAAATGGAAGTTTTCAATAAATTCATGGAAGCTAAGATAGATGGTTTGAATATGGGTATGGAAGCTAATATGGATGGTTTGAAGAAAGGCGTGGAAGCTAATATGGATGGTTTGAAGAATGGCGTGGAAGCTAAGATGGATGGCATGGAAGCTAAGAAGGATGACATGGAAGCTAACATGGAAGACATGAAGAATGATCTAAAAGAATACATGGAAGGTTTGAAGGAAGGTTTGACAAAGTTAATACAATAAATGATTCCTAATGACGAAAAGTTAGTATAGGAAACTCATGATGAGAATAAAATAAATGTTAATCGTGATTTCATAAACTCTAATGTTGGATTGAAGACCCACCATATTCCAAAGATTGATATGAGGAATTTTGATGGCAAGGATCCCATAACATGGATACTACAGATCGAGCAATATTTTGATCTTCATAATGTGAAAAACACACAAAATGTATGCATTGCAACTTTAAATTTAGAAAAAAATACATTTGTATGGTATCAATGGCTTTGCTCTCGTAAATAAATTTTCAATTGTTCAATTTTTACGGAGGAAATGATAGCACATTATGAGGATACAAATATAAACACCTTATTTAACCAATTGATAAATCTCAAACAAAAGGGTTCAATGTTGAAGAAAATTCAGGACTTCCAAATATTGAATATAAGGGTAACCGGTATTCCAAAGGAACACATGATTGATGTCTTCATAGGGACTTTAAAGGATAACATCCAACATGAAGTTCACCTTTGGGAACCTGATTCATTGGAGAAGGCATTCAGGTTGTCAAGAAAAATTGAATGTAAAATTATGGCGACAAGGAAGCCTACCACTCACATCTATAAAGATGGAAGTGTTGCTACTCCTAGACTTCCACAACCTACAAGGTTGACACGAGAACAATTGGAAGAAAAAAGAGCAAAAGGGCTTTGCTACAGTTGTGATAGAAAATACAATAAATGTCATAAGTGTGTTGAGAAGAAATTATTTTACATATATTATCAAGAGGAAGAAAATGAACAAGAAGCTTCAAAAGAAGAGGATATACACCAGGAACAAACCCTAGAGAAAAAAGAAATGACTCCGACCATATCTTGTAATGCATTGGCAAGAATTACCACTCCTCAAACTCTCAAGATAGAAGAACATATCAAGAAGAAAAAGGTAATTATGTTGATTGACTTGGGTAGTACCCATGATTTTATTCATTGTAAGGTAGGCAAGGAATTAAATTGCTTCATATACCTAGCACTAGAATGTAAAGTGATGGTTGAAAATGGAGGAACTATAAATTTCTATGGAAAATGCCATAATATCAAGCTAACCATGGGGAAATATGTATTTAATAGTCCAATTTTTTCCATCCCAGTGGGAGGTATTTATGTTGTACTAGGAGTACAATGGTTACAATCTTTGGGGACAGTAGCTTTTAATTTTCAAGAAATTTTCTTGAAAATTTTTTCGGAAGGAAAGGAAGTTGAATTATGGGGTATCACAGGGAAGTCAGGAAAGATAATAAGCTCTAATGTCATGACAAAGCTTCTGAAGAAAGAACAATGAGGTATAATTTCACAATTATTCTCACTAGAAGTTCCAACATCAAAATCATCTATTTCTCCAGATCTCCAAAAAATCTTGTACAACCATTCCAAGGTGTTCGAAACTCCCAAAGGACTCCCACCTGTTCGTGATCATGATCATGTTATTCATTTTATTCCAGGAAGGGTTCCTCCAAACATCAGGCCTTATAGATATCCTTATGTCCAAAAGAGCAAAATTGAACATATGATTGCAGAAATGTTAGAGGCTGGTAAAATTCAACCGAGTCAAATTTATTTCCTTTCTCCAGTAGTATTGGTGCACAAGAAGGATGGATCATGGCACATGTGTCTGGATTATAGGGAGCTCAATAAGATCACTATTAAAGATAAATTTCCCATTCTTATGATTGATGAATTATTGGATGAATTACATGGAGCAATTTATTTTACCAAGTTGGATCTTTGTTTAGGATATCATCAAATTAGAATGAAGACTAAAGATATTCTGAAAACAACATTTTAAACTCATGACGGTCATTATGAATTTTTGGTCATGCCTTTTGGCCTTACCAATGCACCTTTTGCATTTCAAGGGTTGATATAATTCCATTTTCAAACCCTTCCTTAGAAAAATTTTGTTAGTATTTTTTGATGATATACTAATCTACAGCATGTCTTGGAAGGATCATGTTCAACATGTTAACAGGGTGCTCAAACTATTGGAGGAGAAACAATTATATGCAAAAGCCTCCAAATGTTTCTTTGGAGTTAAAGAGGTGGAATATCTAGGTCATATTGTATCTTACGAGGGTGTTAAGATAGACCCTAACAAAAATAAATCCATTAAGAAATGGAAAGTCCACACAACCATAAAGCAGTTGCGAGGATTTCTCGGGTTAACAAGGTATTATCGCAATTTTGTTAAGAATTATGGGTGAATAGAAGCACAGCTAACAAAATTATTGAATAAAGATGCATTTTCATGGATTCCTCAAGCAACTAAGGCATTTGAACATCTTAAAGAGGTAATGTGCCTCGCACCAGTCGTAGCTATGCCAGACTTCAAAAAAACCTTTATTGTGGAATATGATGCCTCACGAAATGGAATTGGTGTTGTTTTAATGCAAGAAGAAATACCCATTGATTTTGAAATTTTTCCAATCAAAGGAAAGTATCTACAGAAAGCTATTTATGAGAAGGAAATGTTGGCAATACTACATGCACTAAAGAAACGGTGACCTTACCTAATGGGAAGACACTTCAAGGTAAAAATTGATCATGATAGTCTTAAATTCTTTTTGGAACAAAGACTATCTTCAAAAGAGAAGCGAAATTTGGTCACAAAGATGTTGGGTTATGAATTTTAAATCATCTACAAAAAAGGGAACCTAAATGTTGTTGCAGATGCACTCCCTAGAAAGGATGAAGAGTTGGAAGCGTTGCTTTGTGCCATTTCTATTATCCAACCATATTGGATAACCGAAGCAAGGGATGAATGGAAGAAGGATGAAGAAGTGTGGACACTCATTCAAAAGTTGCAGCAAGATCCTAGTGCATATAATACATTTTGCTGGAAAAACGATTCTTTATGGTATGAAGACCGTTTATATCTTTGTAATAATTCCCAACTAAAACAAAATATTCTTTTGGAATTCCACACTTATCCCTTAGGAGGACACTCGGGATTTTTAAAAACTTACCACAGGTTGAAGAAAGATTTTTTTTGGGATGTCCTTAAATATTATATTCAAAAATTTGTGACAGAATGTTTGGTTCGCTAACAAAATAAAGTTGAGACAATTAAGACCCCGGGTCTTCTACAGCCTTTATCCATTCCAAGTCAACATTGGGAGGATATTTCAATGGATTTTATTACAGGTTTACCTAAGTCCGGAGGAAAGAGTTTCATCATGGTGGTAGTTGATATACTTACCAAGTATGCACATTTTTGTTCATTATCTCATCCATTTAAAGAAAGTACAGTTGCTACTGCATTTATGGAAACAATTCAAAAGCTACATGGAACCCTAAAGATTATTGTAAGCAAAAGAGATCCCATTTTTACTGGAAATTTTTGGATGGAATCATTTTCTTGTTTGGGTACTCAAATAGCTCATAGCTCATCTTATTATCCTCAATCCGATGGGAAAAGTGAGATAGTGAACAAATGTTTGGAAGGATGTCTTCGTTGTTTTATATCTAATAAACAAACATAATGGGTCAAGTGGTTACCTCTGGCTAAATGGTGGTATAACACTTCATTCCATACAGCAATAGAAATGACCCCATTTATGGAACTTTATGGATATCGTCCACCGTCCATCATATCATCTTTAAGAGAAAATTCTAAGGTTCAAGAAGTGGAATATCACATCGAGCATCAACAACAAGTTCTCCAACTCTTAAAGGATAACTTAAATTTGGAACAAAATCAAATGAAACAATAGACAGATCAACATCGCAACGAGACAAATTTTGATGTAGGAGACTGGGTATTTTTATGGCTACAACCATACAAAAAAATGTCTCCCAAGTAAGCTAAGAAGGATAATAAATTATCGCCAAAGTATTATGGTCCTTACAAGGTGTTGAAAAATATTGGTATTATGGCATATAAATTGGAGCTTCTTGCTTCTTCTTGAGTGCATCCAGTTTTCCATGTTTCATCCTTAAAGAAGGTTATAGGTGGCAAACTTGGAGTTTAAAAAATATTGCCATAACTTGATGAGGAAGGAAAAATCATAGTGGAATCTGAAGCATTCATGGAAACAAGAACTCAACAACTATGAAATCGATCAATTTTAGAGTATCTCATCAAGTGGAAGAACTTACCCACTAAAGATTCTACATGGGAGGATGAGAATTTTATACAGAAGCATCCAGAGTTACTCATGCATTGAGGACAACACCTTTTTGAAGGAGAGGGGCATGCTAGGTCCCTATATTACTAGTGTAGTCCCCTATTATTGTTAGTGTAGCCCCCTTATTGTTATTGATGTACCCCTGTAACCCCCGTATTGTTATTATTGTTCCCTTACATTATTATTGTTAGGTCGACTAGGATTGTATTGTGACCCCATAGACTCCTATATATATAGAAAGGAGGTTTTTTCATTTGTATCATCCAAGAATTGTTCATTTATGTAATGTAAAGGATTTTTCCCCCTTGAAGTGGTTGATTTCTAAGGCGTTGATCTCTCTTTTATTATATTTTTGGAGATGGTTTAATAACATGCACCAGGAACCAACCTCAGGGGATAAAAAATAAGAAATGAATTTGACCATATCTTGTAATGCACTTGAGGGAATTACCACTCCTAAAACTCTCAATATATAAGGATACATCAAGAATAAAAATGTAATATTTTCTATTGATTCAGGTAGTACTCATAATTTTATTCATTGTAAGGTAGCTAAGGATTTGAATTTCTTTCTATATCCAACACCATAGTTTCAAGTGATGGTTGCATATAGAGGAGACATAAATTGCTCAGGAAGTGTCATAATATCAATCTAACCATGGGGGAATATGTATTGAATAGTTTTATGCTCGCCATTCCAATGGGTGGTGTGGATGTTACATTAGGGGTCTAATGGTTACAATCTTTGGGGACAATAGATTTTAATTTTCAAGAAGTTCCTTGAAATGTTTCTCAAAAAGAAAATAAATTGAATTAAGGGGTATCACAGGGAAACCTTGGAAGATAATCAAATATAATGGTATGACCAATATTTTGAAGAAGGAACAACAAGGGGTAATTGCATAGTTATGTTCACTATATGTTCAAACATCTAAGTCATTCATTTCTCCATATCTCCAAGAAGTTCTTGACAATCATTCCAAGGTTTTTGAGACTCCCAAAGGTATCCCACCTATTCGTGATCATGATCATGTCATTCACTTAATTCTAAGAATTTATCCTCCAAAAGGTATACCTTACATATATCCTTATTCCCAAAATAGTGGAATTGAACAAATACTAGAGGAAAGTATAATTCAACCTAGCCAAAGTTATTTCTCTTCTCTAGTAGTATTGGTGTAGAAAAAATATGGATCATGGAATATGTTTTCGAATTATAGAAAGCTCAACAAGATCACTATTAAATATAAGCTTTCCATTCCTACCATTGATAAGTTTTTGGAATAACTAACTTGAGAAATTTACTTCACGAATTTGGATCTACATTCAGGACATCATAAAATTAGAACTCATGAAGGTTATTATGAATTTTTGGTTATGTCTCTTGGCCTTACTAATGCACCATATGTTGATAAGTGGTTTTCATTGATGTCAACCCAAGCAACACCAAGAGCTACCACGATATTTTATGGAAATTTTTATATGGAAATTCAGGGAATCTTGTGTTAGGATAATTATAGATAGATTCTCCTCAACAAGATGTTTCTGTTGATATATGATACACCATATGGTTCCCTATGGTTTGAGAGAAAACTTTGTTTGAAATTGAAGAACCAATTTTGTGGGCTGAAATCCCAGGGGGTAGTGACATGACACCTCCTCCTACGGTTGTCAATATATGAAATCGTTTATCATCATAATATCACCATGTTACATAAATTCAAGAACCAAAGGAAATAAACCAATCACTCATTTCATAGCCTAGGTATGACCATATGCACTTCTGATCATTGATTTTAAAATTTTAGTGGAATTGAAATTTTTCTATATAAATATTAATAAGGTAGTAATTAATTAAATTAAGGATATTTATTATTATTAAAATACTAAGTATTAATATTTTTATTAAGGTTGTTTTTATGTTAAAGTATTTAGTATTTATTAAGAATCACCAAGTTATTAAAGTATGAGACCTTTGGATTACATGGCACATTTAAAATAAATTTTAGATTTATTAAATTCCTAACAGGCCTCCCTAATGTCTACCTCACAAAGTTCTCTAACGTTCATACTATGAATCCCCTCCTATATCTATAAAATGAGACCCAGTATCCCCTCAATGTGTGTGCTTCTAAGGAAATATTATTAGAAAAATTTCCTAAACCTTTTTCAGCCACCTGAAGGAGATAATGTAGACATTCGTTAAGGGTCATGTTTTGGTGAAAATTTTATTTGGCCTTGGAGATTCGTTGGGGTGTTTACTTTACAATTTCAAGTGAGTGTTCAAACTAAATTACATCATTCTTCTATGGCTTAACAAAATTCATATTTCTTCATGGTTATGGAATCGATCTCAGAGAAAATTTCAAATTCATTGGGCATGATCTTAGAGTCTATAGAAGTATGAATTTTTGAAGGGTATTTATTACAAAACTAGCGAAGGAAATTATGGCATAAAAAAATTACAACCAGTTGCAAGGTGCAGAAGAAATCATTCAAATCTTGGATTCAAAATCAGAAATTAGTTTAACAATTCCTCAGCTTGAGATACTATCAAAACTTGCTTCTTTCAATGACTTTCATTCTAAGGAGATTTTTTAAGTATATACACATTTGAGATTTTTGATCTTCTGAAACTTGCATTACTCTATGGATTCTCAAATTTAACTGACTTTTGCAAATCTTGACATCAAAGTTCAAGAATCAACTCATTTGTGGAGCTAAGAACTTTGGTTGGCATCAATCTTTCTTTATAACTAGCAACCTATTTGCAAAAAGAACCGTGTGTGTTCCATTGAAGTATGTTTTTTTTTTTTTTTTATGCAAAATCAACCACAACAATCTTAAGTGTTGACATCTAAAAGCCTTAAGCAGATATGTCAGTAAGATCTAAGGATATACACATAACAGAAGGAGCAGTTGGGATGAGACTACAAAAAGTGCCTACAATCTAAGAAAAGAGTTACCTACAACACTCCAAAAATTATCATCAGCAAGGCATTGAAGTACAACAATCTAACTCATTGTATATTTGTAAGTCAAGTTTATTTATTTTATTTTATTTTTTTAATAACCATTTTGTGCAAGTAAAATAGATCCCACTTCTTATCACCCAAAAAGAAAAAAGAAAAAAAATTCAAAACATTGTATGTCACCTCTGTTTTTTTATCATGGTCTCAAATAGGTCTGAAAGTCATTTTAGTTTGGTTAAGGGTAGGTCATAGCTTTTAGAGGTTTAATTTTCATCATTTGAATTCAAATAAGGTCTTTAGAGGTCCACTCCATGGTCAAATATTCACATTTTACATTTGAGGGTCATTCAATTAAGCTTTGGGCTAAATTTCTACAATTAGCCAGGAATCCACCGTTTCATAGTGCCGCTAGTTCAAAAAAGAGGAAATGTGCCATGAAAGTGCTGCTAATTTCGTAACAAAAACTGCGAAAATTACACTGTGAGCACTACGAAAGCGTAGTTTCTTAGTTGTCGTGTCAAATAAGCCAAAATCTATCAAATTCAGTTGGGGAATGATAGGATAGGGGTATGGCGAGTCGGTTAGTTACAAGATTTGATGTAATTACATGTCCTACAGTCATCATATTCATGATACGATATAAATTATGCATCATTTAGTCATGAGGTGACATCTCAAATTCGAATTTTTGCCTAATTGAGTCATCTTTGATTCATTTACCTTCACACAACTGTCTGAGCTCTAAGGCAGTTAAGATAAGTCTGTGGTTGTTCTATGCAAAGGCAACCTTCATCATTATCAAGCGAGGTTGTTCCTTTTTCTCAAGCGAGGTTGTTCTGTGTTATCAAGTGAGGTTGTTTTACAGATTCTAGAGAAGCTAACAGTTTTTTCCCAAGAAGCAAGGCAGATTAGAAGAAAGTTCACAGAGGAGGACATTGTCTAAGATATGAACCTGAAAATGTGAAAGCTTTAGTTGAGGATCAAATGGTGATGGAGGCTTTCATCAAAGTAGGTTGTCTCCAGTTTTGTGAAAAACTATAGGGTGGTCACACTCAGGTATCAAAAGAGTTTTCCTTACGTTTCAGTGGAACCACTACCAAAATTGGAATGTTAAATGTACCAGTCACACCTGAGATCATAGCTTCTGTGACAGAGATACCAAGAGGGCGGGAATATTGTTTTAAAGGTTTTAGGTTTGATATGGAACCATGCAAGTAATTTATGAAACCTGAATATGTTAATATGGACCTGAACAATGCAATACCTAGAATTTGTATCAAGGACAACTATGCAAATATGCTATTTAATATTCAAAGATACTTCACATGTGAAGGAAGGTAACATAAAGTTTACACTTATCATTTCAAGTTGTTGTTGCATTTCACAGGTATGATATCACTAGATTTTCCATTTTACTTGCATAGAAGCCTTGCCAAAACGGCTGACAAAGTCCAAGCCAAATCTGATGGCTGTGAAACATCTTTGTTTCACCATGGTTTGATAAAGTTATTGGTTTTGAATGAGCTTCAGAAGATAAATAGGGATTGGTATTCCTTTTTTTTTATGAATGGATTTGAAATGGAAACTCTAACCCCAACTAGGAACCCTAAAATTAAAGGGAATCCTTCACCACCAGTAGAAAAATCCAGCCAGCCAGTGGTTACTAAAGCAAAGAAGTTTATAAAGTTGAAACCAAGGAAACAGGTTGAAAATAGAACAGAGAAGACACCAGTATTTGTTGCAGAAACTCCTTCACCTACAAAACAGAGTTTAAAAAGTGTCAAAGAGGCTAAACAAAAACAAGTGGCCAACAAGCAGGAAATCTAGAGGGTGACAAGAAGTCAAGAAATAGCATCAAAGGGAAAAACAGTTGTTTCAGGTTTAGATGACAGCTCAGTGATGAAAGGAAACTTAGATGATATCTTACATGCAATTGATATAAAATAGTAACCTATTGTGCAAGCTGATTTTACTAGAACAGAGGAACACAAACAGAAAAAAAAAATGAAATCAGCAAAGAAACTGAAATTTGAAGATGAGAATGCAGCCTTTGTCTTTTAAGCTAGGAATCCTTTGACTAGGCATACTAAAAGGTTCAAATAACATATTAAGGAGGTCCAAGAGGCTACTGAAACAATCAAAGTACCTAAAGAGGTGGTTGACCTCTCATCACCAGCAATAGAGCATGCAACTAGCATAATAATGAAGGAAAAAGAATAATTGACAAAGTATAGAAGGCTTGAAGAGAAATTGACATCAGCAAAACAAGAGATTGCTAAGGTGAAGAAAATATCCAGAAATCACATCATTGAGAAAACATAATCCAAGAGGATGAAATCAGTATGGGAAGGCCAAACTATTTCTAGGTATGAAATTCCAAGTGCTGTAGAGTTGTTTTTCACATGGAGAGTGCTAGCTATCAAATAAGAAAGATTTATCAGAGTGATTAATACTCATTTGAGAGCCATTAATAGAAGGCTAAGAGGCCAAGTTGAAGATTTGGAGCTACAACTTAAAATGTCTCAAGATGAACTAAAAAACAAAGGTACAAAATAACAAATTCAAAGCAAACTCAAATGGAAAATGAAGAATAAACTTTATGAAAGTTATGTTTTAGTTCATATGGCTGATGGTTTTGATGAAGCTAATGATTTTCTAAAGTTTGGCACCTTTTTGTTTCAAATTTTGAAGAAAATTTGGTTGAAACTGCTTACACAGCAATTTCGTAGCGCACACAGTGCAAAAAGGGTGAAATGCACTACGAAACTGCTGTAGCAGCATTTTTCACACTTTTCCTAAAATTTTTGAAGGGAAGACTTGTATATTTTGGCTTGAAATTATAAGTAAGTTGTGTTAAGTGAATATGCACATAATCCCAAAGGCGTGAGGCCAAATTTTGAAGGCAAATAAGTTAAAGCTCTGCGCTACGAAACTGTGCTATTTTCGTAACGCATGTGTGCTTTGGCTATTTTGGGCAGTTTGAAGTTAATTTTTCACAAATGGCACGTGGGGATGATTTTTAACATATGCTATTATAGTTCCTAACAGCAGATAACCTTAAATTTATGGGTTCATAGTGGTTAGAGTGTTTTAAAAACTTAAAGAATCCTAAGCCTAAAAAACAGGGGAACAGTTTCCTAGTTTGCAAGAGATCAACATCATCAGCATTATGGTCATAACAGGTTGGAGCTCATCATCAGGATTCAACCTTATGGAGATATAGGTGGTAAATGATGTAATCAAGTTTAGATAAAGTTGTTATGAGTAGAGTTAAAGAGTTCTAATTCTATTTGTAATAGGACTCTGTATTAGGTTTATAGTCGTCTTTGTAATAAATACCATGTTATATGGTTAGGGTAGGTGTCAAAGATAGGAATTCAATGTATATAGTTGGGGATAAGCTTATATTATAATTTAAATTATCTATAAAGGATAAAGGAGTCGAATTAGAGCGGGTTGAACATTTTTAGCAAAAAGACTGTGTTTACTGTAAATGATTGTTTTTGGCTTTAATACAGAGAAGTTTACTTAGCCAACTTGAGATTCATACAGAGTTTTAGTGTGTGTTTTTTCTATTGCATCCTTTTACTATCTATTTCCGTGGTATTTTCTTATGTTTACTCAGAATTCATCCTTGATGCTCTAACTTCCTACATGGTAAAATTCACTGTGTTTCTATTGTTTCACATGTGTATCCTTTGACTAAAACTCTAACATGTCTCAACTTCCATGTTAAGTAGATTGATTTGTTTTACTAAAGCTATCATGACTCCATAATCCCAATGTACTCTTGCTAATGTGATTTAAAACCAAATTCAATCATTTCTCTATTTATGATCACACATAGAGCTAGCCATCTTCAATTTTATTCAAAATCAGTAACCCTTGAGAGAGCCCTCTCAGGTTGAGGAGGCTAAGCCTCAACCAAAACCTTGGTTTGAAATAGTTGCATAAGATTAGTTTCATGAGCAGCCTATCAAGTCTGATTTTGTGATAACACCACTTTAGGTCGGTTTCTTTCAATATTGTTCTTGTTAAGTCTTCATTGATAATTTTGGAGTTGGGCACATTGGTTTTTCTCTTTCACGGTTATTCCTTTGTTTTGTTTGGAAATTGGGTTTCTCTTGGAAATACTTTTAATTTTAGGTTTAAAAACAGTTCAAGCATCCTCATCTATAGCAATATAACACAGCTCTGAGTATCTGAATCAATGGCATGAACTTAAGGTCAACCAATGAAATAAAATGAAGCAGTGAAGACACAAGAAGTAAAGCAGTGAAGGTTGAGAAAAATCATTACTGCAATGAAACATCAACAGTATCAACCCATTGCCTTGTAAGGGTTTAGTCCTAGAGTAATTATTATTAATTGAGTCAATTATTGTACATCATTGTAAGTAGGTGATGGTACCTAATTCGGGAGCCCAAATTTTTTAATGAGTTTGTGTCATTTCCTAGAGTTGAAGAAGGAAATTTTGTTTTGGGATAAGGGTTTTTGTTGTTATTGGGCAAGCGTTATTATATTTTCAGAACAAGGGTATATGTCCTAGTGTGTCATTGTCATATCTTTTGAATGTGGATCATTTTCCCAGGTACGGGAGTCCACACTTGTATTTGATTTTTCTTTTTTTATAGGGTGGTAGGGTGATGTTAGGATGGTGAATGAAGTCACCTTCAAGTTGGGGCTTATAAACACTTCAGGGTGGTGCTAGGGTGAGTTGTGGCTCACTAGGGTGTTATGGAATCCTTTCAGCTAACTGCTGATAAAGATAGGGCATTGGGGCATCCTTCAAGTGGGAGCTGGAGAAGAATGCATTTCTATATTTCTAGGAATTTGTAACTTTAATTTCAGTTGGGGTTAAAGATTAAAGAATTTATTTGAAAATCGTCTGATGGTTTTGGACCCGGAGGGGGTTTTCCACCTAAAATTATTGTGCCTACTGTCTCGATATTTTGCATTATTGTTTACTTCTTTTACTAAATAATAATAATAACTGAAGATTAACTAATGCTCTTAAAAATATTGATAAAGTGCTAATTGCTAAGAAATATTGATTCACACCCCCCCCCCTCCTCAGTGTTTCCGCAATTTGTATCAGAGTTTGGTTCCTTCAGTAGCATTTTAACAACTGGAAGGAGATCATGGTGTACACCAAGAATAGAGTTCCTCTATTTAATGGAGATAACTATGCACTATGGAGCGAAAAGATGCAGCTTCATTTAATTGTGCATAGTTGAACAAGGTTATAAAGCAACAACAGATGAACAAGGTAAGAAAAATATCGTAAATGATGCTAAAGAAAAGGATCTTCTTATAAGTGGACTCACTCAATCTGTCTATGTTAAGGTATTGGTTTGTAAAATAGCTAAGGATCTCTGGGACAAGATTCAAAATATATATGCAGGAGACTCGAAGGTCAAGGAAGAAAAACTTCAAATTTACAGAGCTCAATTTGAAAAAGAAAGGATGAAATAAGATGAGAACATTGCAACTTACTTTCAACATGTAGATGAAATAACAAATTCCTTGGAAGGATTAGGAGAACCAGTTGACAAAAATTTCATTGTTTGGAAAGTCCTCCAAATTGTTCCATCAAGATTTAATCCTAAGGTTTAGGTCTTAGAAGATAGATCATATTTAATAAACTTGACTATGGATGAACTACATGGGATACTTACAGCTTACAAAATGAGGATTGAAGAAGAAGATGGTTCATATAATATAGAAAAAACATTCACAACATCCAAAAAGACTTGGAAGGGAAAATAGGTATCCAAACCTAGATCTAGCTATTGCAAAGAGGAGGAAGAAGAAGAAGTATAACTTTCAGATGAATAATTTGAGTACATTAGGAGGAAGATGAAAAGAGGAACATGTAAGTATAAAGGAAAACTTCCATTAGTATGTTTTGGCTATGGTGAGATAGGTCATTTTTCTACTAAGTTCCCTCATAAGAATAAATCATTTACAAAAGGAAATAAGGGTCAGAGAAATTTCAACAACCAAGGTAAGACGAAAGGGTTTAAGAAAAAAAAAAATCCTCTCCTAGGAAGATAGTTCCTCATCTGAAGAAGAAAGTGACATTGATGAAGAAAACGAAGAAATATTATTATTTACGGCTAAGCATAACAAGATGCAAGAACCTAACAAAGAAGAAGATGAATAAGAATAAATGACTGAAATTGGATTTCAAAACGAAGTTGTCAAAGTTATAAAAGAACTCAAAGAAGAAAGTAAAAATGTTAACTTTCTGGGAGCTGAATTGGAGGTAAAAAATCTCAACAAAAGAAATGAAGAAGAAATCATCAACCTCATATTAAAGATATAAGAATCCAAAAGAATTGAAGAATATTTCAGGAATGAGTTAAAAGAAAGAAATGAGGCAAGGGAAGAAATATAAGCCCAAATAGTATCTGTTCGAAAGGAAGTAAAAAGGGAAATATTCTACAAAATATTGCTAATAGATATAAAACTTTGGATGATCTCATCAAAAACCAAAGGTCATACAGTGACAAGACTGTTCTAGGCTACAAATAAATCTTTGGAAAGGGTTCAAACTCCTTTATGACCGAAAGGGAAAATGCACAGAAAACATATGTTGAAAT
Organism: Pinus albicaulis; assembly: GCA_034641835.2. NCBI lineage: Eukaryota > Viridiplantae > Streptophyta > Pinopsida > Pinales > Pinaceae > Pinus > Pinus albicaulis. The sequence goes on along the minus strand of CM076575.1, from coordinate 1,979,690,122 downwards.
TGTTAAAGGATCTACCAAGCAAGGATGTTTCCCAACCAAATCAAAGGTTCAAGATATACAAAAAGGCTCTTGGAAAATGATTCCATGAAAAAGGTTTCATCAACCCACTTTTTATGGCTTTTTTTATCAATGTAGAAAGTTTGGGCATAAATTTATAGATTTTCATACTTATGAAAGAAAATTTGGAAGATATTTTAGGAATTTCTATTCCAAAAATCCGCAAAAAAACTTTAGGCAAAATTACAACATATTTTGTTGTTTAAGAAATGAAGTATAATGTTATAAATGAAAAAAATGTGTACATTTGGCTAAGGATTGCAAGGTTATGCTCCCCTTAAGGGAATCACAACAGAATCAGAATGAACAAGTGTGGAAGAAGAAAACTAAAAGGTGTTCTCTTGCCTTAAAGGATCAAAGTAAAAATAATATTTGATATGTCGATGGCGGTTATTATACACATATGACTAGAGATAGGAATAAATTTATATCTTTAAAGGAAGGAAAATATGGAAAATTATCCTTTGGAAATGAAAAATCTTCAAATGTCATAGGAACATGTACTATCAATATTGGAAGTAAGGATGCTATAGAAAAAGATGTGCTTCTTGTTGAAAATATGAATCATAGTTTTCTAAGTGTAGGTCAAATGTGTGATCAAGGACACACAATGTTATTCGACTAAAAGAAATGTGAAATAAGAAAATAAAAATACGGTCAACTGGTGGCTACTGCAAGTAGAGCTCCAAATGACATATAAACCTTGGATGAGGTCACTAAAGGATGTTTCTTGGAGAAAGAAGATGAGATTTTCCTATGGCATAGATGAATGGGACATATAAACTTTGACAACCTTGTTAGAATTATCAAAAAGGAAGTTGTAAGAGAGATGCCATTAATTTCAAAACCAACCAACGTTATATGTGAACATTGTTAGCATGGAAAGCAAACAAAAGTCAAATTAAAGACAAAAGAACACTTCACATCACAACCATTGGAATTAATACATGTTGATCTATGTGGACTAATGAGGAATAAAGGATTGAATGGTGAATTATATTTTATGCTAATGATTTATGATTATACCAGGATGATAGTTGTTAGTTTCTTGAAGAAAAAGTCTGAGGCTTTTGAATGTTTCAAGATCTACAAGGAAATGGCTGAGAATGAAACTGATTTTAAGATTAAAAGTTTGATATCTAATAACGACAAAAAATTTACCTCAAAATCATTTCAATATGAAAAAGGAATAAAAAGGACGTTCTCAAAAGCTAGAACACCACAAAAAAATGGAGTTGTTGAAAGGAAGAATATAATTGTACAAGAAATGTCCATAACAATGCTAAATGATTCAAAATTAGATAACAAATTTTTCCTTCAAGTAGTTGATACAGTTGTATTTATTTTGAACAAAAGTTTTCTTAGAAACAATTGTGATATGACTCCATGCGAACTTTGGAAACAAAGATTAGCAAATGTTGATTATTTTAGGGTATTTGGAAGCAAATTCTACATTAACAGAGAAGATCAGAAAATAGGAAAGTTTGATTCTCGAGTAGACGTAGGTATTTTTGTTGGTTATTCGTGCAAAATAAAAGCTTATAAATGCTACAATCAAAGACTTACACAAATAGTTGAAACTATCAATGTAACATTTAATGACGATTATCGCTCAAAGGTTAATGAGGAAAGCTACTCTTCAAGCAAATCAAAGATAGATGAGTGAGGACTAGAAAAGGTCAAAGAAGAAGTCCCAGAGCAAGCACAATTGAATAAGGAAACAACTACCAACTAGGAAGAGAGAAGAAATGAACAGTAAGTTGAACAACAAGTGCCCTCGAAGACCCCTAAATAATGGTATCAAAAGAGTCATCCTTCAAATCATATCATTGGGGATCTCAATGAAGGTATAGGAACTAGAAAAAATCACCAGCTTCGTGTAACACAAGATGAACATTGGGTTGTTGTGATGACTAAATAATTGGATCAAATTGAGAAAAATGACACTTGGAAATTGGTATCATGACCAAAATATAAAAATGTTATTGGAACAAAATGGGTTTTAATGAACAAGTTAAATGAGGATCGACAAGTTACCAGGAATAAGGCAAGGTTGGTTTGCAAAGGATATGCAGAGGTTGAAGGAATTGATTTTGAAGAAACATTTGCACTTGTTGCTAGAATGGAAGCTATCAGGATGTTCTTGGCTTATTCATGTTTGAGAAAGATTAAAGTTTATAAAAAGGACGTGAAATCAACATTTCTAAATGGAGAATTAGAAGAAGTATATATAGAACAACCTGAGGGATTTTTTCTCACTAAAAAGAAATATTATGTTTTCAGGTTAAATAAGGTGTTGTATGGTCTCAAACAAGCACCTAGAGCATGGTATGTCCATCTTGACAAGTATTTTAAACAACAAGGATTCAAGAAGGGAAGTGTGGATAGCAACCTTTATGTGAGGATTGAACATTATAGTCTGAAAATTATTGAAGTATATGTGGATGATATAATCTTTGGGAGCGATGATGACAGGTTAAGTAAAAATTTTGTTGCAAATATGCAGAGTGAATTTGAGATGTCACTAATTGATGAGCTGACATATTTTTTGGAAATTCAGATACCTCAACAAGACAAGGGAATATTTATTTGTCAAACCAAATATATCAAGGAAATGTTGAAGAGATTTCAAATGGAAGATTGCAATCCAGTTCTCACCCCCATGGTGACAGGTCGCAATTTGAGCATCGATGACTCATCCAAAGATGTGGATCGAAGGATGTATAGATCTATGATTGGTAGTCTTCTATATGTAACAGCTTCTAGACCAGATGTGATGCAGGCAGTTGGAAAAGTTGCAAGATTCCAAGCAGCACCAAAGGAATCCCATTTCATTGTGGTAAAAATGATTGATCGATATCTTAAGGGAAAAACATAATATGGACTATGGTATCATAAAGGAAATGAGCTAACCATCGAAACTTACACTGATGTAGAATGGAAGGAATTTTTTATGACCATAAGAGCACTAGTGTAGTAACCTTCTGTCTACGTGGTTGTCTTGTTTCGTGGTTGAGAAATAAGCAATATTGAATCTCATTATCGACAGTGGAAGAAAAATACATAGCAACAACAACTTGTTGTACTCAAGTCCTCTAGATGAAACAAACCTTGCACAATATTCAAGTGAAGTTTGATGATCCAATTCCAATATTTTGTGATAACACCACCACTGTTAGTATCTCCAAGAATCATGTGATGCATTCAAAAACGAAACGCATTATGATCAAGTACCATTTTGTTAGAGAACAAGTTTCTGAGAAAAATATCAAGGTTGAATACGTTAGGACGAAAGAAAAAATCGCTAACATATTTACAAAACCCTTACCACGTGAGGAATTTGAGTAAATTTTCTAAAATATTTGGATTCTCCCAAGTTCCCATTATACTATTATGTTATCTAGTCAAGTAGAAATGGGGATTTAAGGCAAGTTGTAGGTCCGCGAGAGAGGCAGGTTGTCAGGGGGAGTTAGCCTTTTCCATTGATGTCAAAGGGGGAGAGAAATTGTTAGGAAGGTTAGAAGCATGGTGTAAGGGGTATTTATGATCGAAGGGGGAGTACTTGTGTTGCCATTAATGCCAAAGGGGGATATTGTTGATAAGTGGTTGTCATTGATGCAACCCAAGCAGCACTAAGAGCTACCACGATCTTTGATGGAAAATTTAACATGGAAATTCATGGAATATCATGTTAGGATAATTCTAGATATAGTCTCCTGGGCGATATTTTTCTATTGATATATGGTATTGTTGAGGCCTCAGAATTCCACTTCCAAAACATGGGGGAAAACCACCTGGTCCAAACCTTAAAGCAGCTCCTTTTCCGTTTGGTGTATGGCTCCGACTAGGGATAATGGGACCAGTTTCCCAATAAGGATGATTTTGGTGTATGTTTTTATTATACAACATGCATTGGAAAATGATTCTAATCTATCACATGCATCTATATAAACTATTTGTTCTACTATATACCCAGGGTGTTTCTTCCTTTATGTGATCTAAAAAGATATCCTTCAACTATGTAATATTCCCAATTAGCTTTGCTAATTGGAATATTGCATTTTTGTGTTATTTTGCTGCTTTAGATAGGAATAATAAATAAAGTGAGAAATAAGAGGGGTCACCTCACTTTAGCCACCTCACTTTATAATAATGTGTTCTTTTTCCTAGTAGCTTGACGTTGTAACTTAGAGAGGGGGCCTTGGGGGTCCACGTGGGTGATGGAGGAGACATAAAGTTAACCCAAGGTAAACTGCGCAGATCCAGGGTGAGTGAGTTTGGAGGGAGATTGGTGCTATAAAGGGAGAGGCTCTCACCTCATTTGATCATCCATGATTTTGATATTCTTATTGATAGCTAGACTTTGTCTGCTTCAGCACGCCGGTTGTTTAGTCGGTCTGCAGCACTGCTTAGTGCACGAGTGTCTCCGGTCGGAGATCTCACCCTTAGCCTCGGGGGACTTCGAGTGCCTGCCCTGGTAAGGTTTTTTTCTGGTTTCACCCTTAGCTTCGGGGGACTTCGAGTGCCCGCCCTAGCAAGGTTTTTCAGTAGCAAAGCAGCAGCATTTCTGAAGCACATCTGAGGAGGAGGGAAGCCCTCTTGTGGCTGCGCAGAGCAAGAGAAGGGAGGACGCTGAATCTTTGAGGAGAAGGACGCTGTTTTATCTGAAGAGAGGACGCTGTTCCTTGCAGGAGAGGAAGGACGCTGTCCAAGGAGGACGCAGTTCCAGACTGGCAGAGAAAACGATGTTTGAGGGGCAGAAGGATGCTGATCAAGCCCAGAGTGAGGACGCTGTCCATTCTTGGAGGTGAGGGTTGCAGATCTGAAGGTTTCTTGTCAGATCTAGCTTTGTGAAGGATAGATCTTGCAGATCTAGTCCTGTATGTTGCAGATCTAGCCTTGTATGTTGCAGATCTGAGGGTTTTGCAGTAGATCCAGCTTGAGGAGTGACAGATCTGAGGAGATATTGACAGATCTAGTCCAGATCTGAAGGGGAAACACCAGATCTAGCCCTAGAGGTTGTAGATCTGAGGAGATAGTTCCAGATCTAGCATAGATCTGAGGGTTTGGCAGTAGATTGGGTTTTGGAGGACGCAGATCGGGGAGGACGCGGTTGTGATGAGAGGCTTGAGATCCCTCCCATCGGAGCAGGCCTTGGAATGCGAGACGGAGATCATTGTGAGAATGTATGACGTTTTCCGAGGATCTGCCATGACTTCATACGTAAGGAGAGTTGAGGCTTGGTGCTTGCTCTGTTTCTGCTTGTCCTTGGCGACGGCGTTTCCATTTGAGAGGTTTGCGGTCTTGACCTCGACGCAGTTCATCTTCGGTTGCGAGAGCAGCCGGGAGCCTTTGTCCTTGTTGCAGCCACTTTTCTGTTGAGAGGGTCTCCACCTGCCTAGGGCAGGGATAGGTGCACTTACTCTGATTTATTGTACTCCTCTCTATGTACTTTCTGATTAATAAAATGGCTCAGATTTTGGTGTTACATGTATCATGATTCAGTGATCTGGTTCAGTTTATATCTGTACTAGTGCATTTCTGTTTATTACTGGTTATTTCCCTTTGGGGATATTACTTGAGAGGGTCTCCACCTGCCTAGGGCAGGGATAGGTGCACTTACTCTGATTTATTGTACTCCTCTCTATGTACTTTCTGATTAATAAAATGGCTCAGAGTTTGGTGTTACATGTGTCATGATTCAGTGATCTGGTTCAGTTTATATCTGTATTAGTGCATTTCTGTTTATTACTGGTTATTTCCCTTTGGGGATATTACAGTGGTATCGGAGCTTAGATCTGGCTCAGCCTGTGGTGCTAGCACTCTATGGCACCTAGGGGTCACCCCACTCTCCTTGGGGGAGGTGATTCTGATTCAGAAGACGAACGGAGGAATCCAATGGAGGCTATGTTGGCAAGATTGGCCGAGAAGTTGAGTGAGAAGATGGATGCAAAGATGGATGCATTCATGCAGGAGGTAACCAGGAAGGTTGCAGGGGTAACGCAGAAAGAACCCCCTAGGGTCTTTCAGGTAGGGGAAGGATCGGGAACATCTAGTTGCATACCAGATGCTATACCCATTATGGCAGCGCAGAAGGCCGATTCCATGGACACGCGACCTACCATGCCTACTTTCCCGGTAGAGGAAGTGGAGCAAACGGCATCAAGAGATGAGGGTCCCGATCTACATGCAGTTTGGTTTGCAGATTGGAGAAGTTTGGGGCCGGAATTCATGGAGGCTCTCCCTTTCAATCAATATCTGCAGTACCGAGGCGGCGGTAAGCCTCATGATCGAAATAAGGGACGGGGTTCCCACCGTGACAGTAACCGTGCAGCCAGCAAATTTCATTTGCCGATGTTCGATGGGTCCTCAAAGACCACAGCCAGGTCTTGGGTGGAAAAACTAGACCTCTATTTTCAGCTTAACCAGATGCCGGAAAAGGAGGCCATTAAGATGGCTGCATTACATCTAGAGGGTGAGGCCCAGAACTGGTGGTTTCATGGATTGACCACACTGGGGCATTCCACAGTGACTACATATGCTGAGTTCACCAGGAGGGTGGTGAAACGTTTTGATCAGAAGGACCCCGATCAGCCTTTCCTCGAGCTGACCAAGCTCAAACAGACAGGTAGTGCAGAGGCATACATCTCAGACTTTTTGAGGGTTTCAGTGATGGTACCTGACATATCAGCAGCTCGGTTGGTCACGATGTTTTTGGACGGGCTGTCAGAGCCACTTCGTGGTCTAGTCCGGTCAAACAAACCGGCTACACTTCAGGATGCTATCAGCAGGGCCCGTGACCTACAGGATGTGTTGCCCAGGACTCGGCCACCTTATCCCCAGAGACAGGCTTTCCAGCCTAAGGGTAAGGACATGAGGGTCCCGCCTCCCAAGGCGAATCCCGGACGGGGACAGTATGATGATGAGGCTAGGAGAGAGCTGAGACGGAAGCGATTGTGCTTCACCTGCCAGGAGCCGTGGGCACCGGGACACAAATGCACCGCCGGTAAGGCACATTTCATAGAGGTCTTCTCTGAGGGCAGCGGAGAAGAGGATGAGTTGGAGGATGAGGAGGCAGGAGAGTGTTATGCAGCGCAGAGTGCCTTACCACCTCCACCACCAGATGCGGGAGAGGCATCATTTGCACCTACTGGGGGAGCTCTAGCAGCATTACGAGGAGTCCCCAAGTATCTGACATTGCGCGTACGTGGGACAGTGCGGGGACAGCGTGTCTCAGTTCTAGTTGATAGTGGGGCCACCCACAATTTCATCGATGCCCAGATGGTCGCACGGAGAGGCATACCCACGGAGAGCTTTGATGGGTTTTCGGTTTTGGTTCCAGGGGATCAGACCATGGCTTGTGCTCGATATGTACCAGAGTTATCAGTGACGATGGGCACCTATACTTTGACTGATCACTTCTTTGTGGTGGACATTCCGGACACCAATGTGATATTGGGAGTGCAGTGGCTTATCACTCTGGGAAAGGTCACCACAGATTGGAAGGCCTTGGAAATGGAGTGGGATGATCCCAAGACGGGGAGGCATGAGAAGATCCGAGGTCAGAATACATATCCGCCCCAGACAGTATCGGCACACAGCATGGATGCGACATTCCGCAGGGGAGACATAGAGTGGGCAGTTGAGCTGCGGGCTTCAGAGATGGTAGATACAGGCAGGGCAGTGCACCCTGACCTACAGACTCTTCTCGACAGATATGCAGTAGTGTTTGGAGACATTCCACCGGGACAGCCACCAGATCGGGGGTTTGAGCACACGATAGAGTTGGAGCAGGGGATACAGGCAGTGATCACCACCCCTTATAGGCATCCTAAGGCCTACAGGGATGAGATAGAGCGGGCCATTCAGGAGCTGTTAGCCCTTGGGCACATTCGGCCCAGTACCAGTCCTTTCGCTTCCTCAGTAGTGTTGGTGAAGAAGAAGGACGGCACATTACGCATGTGCATTGATTACAGGGCACTGAACAAGAAGACGTTGAAGAACCGGTACCCCATTCCCAGGATCGATGAGTTGATGGACGAGTTGAGAGGAGCACGTTTCTTCTCAAAGATTGATTTGAGGTCCGGGTACCATCAGATACGCATGAGGGAACAGGACGTTCCCAAAACTGCTTTCAAGTGTCATTATGGGCACTTTGAGTTTTTGGTCATGCCATTTGGACTGACCAATGCACCTGCCACTTTCCAGTCTTGCATGAACCATATCTTCAGGGAGCATCTGAGGAAGTTCGTGCTGGTCTTCTTTGATGATATTCTCATATACAGCAGGACTTGGGAGGAGCACCTCCAGCACATAGAGACAATTTTGCGCATCCTGGAGGAGCAGCAGTTCTTTGCCAAACTCTCCAAGTGTGAGTTTGGTTTGACAGAGATGTTGTATTTGGGACACATCATAGGAGTGGACGGAGTGAGGGTCCATGACGAGAAGATCCGGGCTATCAGGGACTGGCCAGAGCCGCGGAATGTGACAGAACTTAGAGGGTTCATTGGTATCTGCACTTATTACAGGAAGTTCGTCAAGGGCTTCTCACAGCTTGCTGCACCCCTCACGGAGCTGACGAGGAAGGGGGCATTCGGTTGGACGGACACCGCACAGCGAGCTTTTGATAAGCTCAAAGAGGTGATGAGTAGTTGTCCGGTGTTGGCATTGCCTGATTTCACTCAGCCCTTTATCCTAGAGTGCGATGCATCAGGAGAAGGGATTGGAGCAGTTTTGATGCAGGAGGGTCACCCGATTGCATTCGAGAGCCGGAAACTCCTTCCACATGAGAGACTTTATCCTATCTATGATAAGGAGATGTTAGCCATTATGCATGCCTTGGCCAAATTCCGGCAGTACTTGGTAGGCGGCAGATTTAGAGTTAGGACAGATCATAATAGCCTGAAGTACTTTTTGGAGCAGAAACAGTTGCAGGAGAGGCAGCAGAAGTGGATCAGCAAGATCCAGGCTTATGACTTTGACATAGAGTATGTCAAAGGGAAGAACAATGTGGTAGCAGATGCCCTTTCTCGTAGACCAGCTACATTATCCCTCATGAGCTTGGACGCTGATTGGAAGGCTCGACTACTGGTCGAGTATTCCAAGGATAGATTTGCATGCGAGGTACTGGATGGATAGATAGCGGATAGCAGATACAGGGTGGCAGATGAGGTAATCTATTACAGAGATCGGATCTTCTTGACTGAGAGATCTCAGCTCAAGGAGAAGATACTCCATGCCTCTCATGATTCACCATTGGCGGGCCATCAGGGGTTCACCAAGATGTACAGGACCATCCGGGAGAGATTTGCATGGAAGGGCCTCAAGGAGGACGTACTCCAGCATGTCAGGGAGTGCGAGGTTTGCCAGCGGAACAAAGGGGAGATGAACCATCCCGCGGGGTTGTTACAGCCGCTTCCCATTCCTGAGGGGAAGTGGGAGAGTGTCTCGATGGACTTCATCACGGGTTTGCCCACAGTGCAGGGCAAGGACTGCATCTTCGTAGTAGTTGACCGGCTAACGAAGTATGCTCACTTCTGTGCCATTTCGGCACACTACACAGCAGCACAGGTGGCAGAGTTGTTTTTCCGGGAGGTTTTCAGATTGCATGGTCTACCCAAGACCATTGTTAGTGACAGGGACAGCAGCTTTATGGGTGGATTTTGGCAGGAGCTCTTTCGACTAGTAGGGACTGAGTTGACACCGAGCACCAGCTATCATCCCCAGACGGACGGGCAGACAGAGATAGTTAACAAGTGGCTGGAGGGCTACTTGCGTAACTACGTCAGTGGGCAGCAGCGAGCATGGCTGAAATGGCTACATCTGGGCGAGTACTGCTACAACACAACCCATCATATGTCTATCGGCATGACACCGTTTTATGCGTTGTATGGATATCATTCCTTGTCTTTTGTGGATGTGATGTTTAGGGTTAGCAGGGCTCCACGAGCCAAACTATGGATCCAAGAGAGCCAAGACATCCTTCGGACTCTCAAGGACAACATAGCCACCGCACAAAATCAGCAGAAATTATATGCAGACAGGGGCCGAGTGGAGAGACACTTTGAGGTAGGGGATTTGGTCTACTTGCGGTTACAGCCATACCGCCAGTCTTCACTCAAACAGAAGGGGGCAGAGAAGCTTAAGACTCGTTTTTATGGACCATACAGGGTGATTCGGAGGATCGGACAGGTTGCATATGAGTTGGAGTTGCCCCAAGGCAGCCGGATTCATAACATTTTCCATGTATCCTGCCTGAAGAAGGCACTGGGCCAGCATGTGACAGTCACCGGGGAGCTACCTCCGACAGATGATGAGGGGCACTTGGTATTACAGCCGGAGGCCATTATTGACACCAGGGAAAGACAGCTGCGTAGCAGGAAGATCAGAGAGTTCCTGGTGAGATGGAAGAATCTGCCAGATGAGGATGCCACTTGGGAGGATGAGAAGATCTTGCAGCATCCCTCACTTCAGTTGCTTGAGGACAAGCAACGTTTTGCCGGGGGAGACTGTAATATTCCCAATTAGCTTTGCTAATTGGAATATTTCATTTTTGTGTTATTTTGCTGCTTTAGATAGGAATAATAAATAAAGTGAGAAATAAGAGGGGTCACCTCACTTTAGCCACCTCACTTTATAATAAAGTGTTCTTTTTCCTAGTAGCTTGACGTTGTAGCTTAGAGAGGGGGCCTTGGGGGTCCACGTGGGTGATGGAGGAGACATAAAGTTAACCCAAGGTAAACTGCGCAGATCCAGGGTGAGTGAGTTTGGAGGAGATTGGTGCTATAAAAGGAGAGGCTCTCACCTCATTTGATCATCCATGATTTTGATATTCTTATTGATAGCTAGACTTTGTCTGCTTCAGCACGCCGGTTGTTTAGTCGGTCTGCAGCACTGCTTAGTGCACGAGTGTCTCCGGTCGGAGATCTCACCCTTAGCCTCGGGGGACTTCGAGTGCCTGCCCTGGTAAGGTTTTTTGGTTTCACCCTTAGCTTCGGGGGACTTCGAGTGCCCGCCCTAGCAAGGTTTTTCAGTAGCAAAGCAGCAGCATTTCTGAAGCACATCTGAGGAGGAGGAAAGCCCTCTTGTGGCTGCGCAGAGCAAGAGAAGGGAGGACGCTGAATCTTTGAGGAGAAGGACGCTGTTTTATCTGAAGAGAGGACGTTGTTCCTTGAAGGAGAGGTAGGACGCTGTCCAAGGAGGACGCAGTTCCAGACTGGCAGAGAAAACGCTGTTTGAGGGGCAGAAGGACGCTGATCAAGCCCAGAGTGAGGACGCTGTCCATTCTTGGAGGTGAGGGTTGCAGATCTGAAGGGTTCTTGTCAGATCTAGCTTTGTGAAGGATAGATCTTGCAGATCTAGTCCTGTATGTTGCAGATCTAGCCTTGTATAGTGCAGATCTGAGGGTTTTGCAGTAGATCCAGCTTGAGGAGTGACAGATCTGAGGAGTTATTGACAGATCTAGTCCAGATCTGAAGGGGAAACACCAGATCTAGCCCTGGAGGCTGTAGATCTGAGGAGATAGTTCCAGATCTAGCATAGATTTGAGGGTTTGATAGCAGATTGGGTTTTGGAAGACGCAGATCAGGAAAGGGAGGACGCAGTTGTGATAGGAGGCTTCAGATCCATCATTGTTAAGAAGCTAGTAGAAGATGAAGATATGGCTGATTTGTTAATGTGAAGCTTGCTGCCTTACTTTGATTGATTTGTGACTCATTGCATCTCCTTGGAGAGACTCAAGCACTTCAGTCAAGAAGTTATCAACAATTTTCGAAACCCAAATTTTAGAAGATATTATTTTTAATACCAAAATACTATAATACTATAAAATATAGGTGCAATAAACTATTATTTTGATCAACAAGACTCTAAATAAGCATTAATTTGCATCCATTTATATAATTAGTTAAACTAAATTATATAGTTGATAATAGGATAGTAGAATATATTATAGGGTACTTTCAGAATGAAATACATTTTGTTCATTCATTGGAAAGCTTCACAAACCACTGTGATAATAGAGTTCTCAGCGCTAATACAATTATTTTGTCGATCTGTGCATATATTTCTCAATATCCCCTTCCCATATGGGAAAGGAGTGGACTAGTCACTTACCTCACAAGGTCCTTATGGAGTTGTTGTTCCAGGCCACACGTGCACACCATTTTACCAACAAGACAATTTAGTAGACAACTCGACAAGGCCTTGGAGCTGGGTGCCCCCAAATCCACACAGCCAACCATCCATCAGGAGAATTTTTCCATGCCTGGATGTTAGGAGAGCTTGCTCAAATTTGGGCTTCCCACAAGGATCATACTGTAGAGCCCTATCAGTCCCAGACACACTCCAAAGGACATCATCCACTAGTCCAAAAAAAATTTTGCGGTCATTGAGGACTCTAGCAGGGAGACCCCCCTTGATCTAATTGCTCGTCCTCACCTGTCAGCACTAGCATACCATGACTAGTTCAAACTAAAGTTCCTTTGGTCCTCAGATATCATACATATTATCTTTTTCTTGTAATTACTTTATCTCCACTCCGAGTCATGTACTTTCTTATCTTCTCTTGTTGTTCTGCTTCTAGCACAATTAAAAATCTGTTTTGATATGATTTTTAGCATCTTTATAGTCCACACTTCCACACTTCCACATTGTATTTTGGCTAGTGATGTACTCTTATAATCCCATTGACCTAACATTTTCCCCAAGGAAAACCTTGTGGGGAAACCCAAGAGATGCTTCCTCATGTTTGTGGATGGCATCCCTAGTAACCCTGTTCGCTAAAGTCATAGACTAGTGTGCCTAACCAGGAGGGTTGAACTAGGCAGATGCCCAACAACATGAAAAAAAACCAGTTGAGCTAACCCTTGGTCTTCCCATTGACATACTCCTTTGATCATTTGCTGGACATTAATAAACTTATATTATCAAACTTTGGTTTTTACAAATACTGCAACAAAAAAGGTGGTTTGACAAACAATGCAACAAATCAGAACTCATATTTTAATAATTTAGACGATAAGAGGTATTCCAAAAATCATTGACAAAGACAGCCATGCTTTTATCTAGATTTGCATTTGAAAAAATTGTCAACTTATCTGTTATATTGTCAACTTGAAATGTGAAATCCAGATATGAAAACTAGATATGAAAGTATTTCAAAAATCACCTCTTGGGTATTAAAATAAGAATGGAGCTGTACAGGATGGCATCAAGGCCAATGAGAAAAATTACAATTAATT